>CM060971.1:20886339-21416339 GCA_030765045.1 Tenodera sinensis | reverse complement strand
CATCCGGTCGCTGTTGTTTCTGACACTGGCGGCGCGGTAATTGGTTTTCTGTTTCAACAACACAAAAGACGTAATATTAGCACTACCTAGACCGGGCTGGGGCTGGGGGGGGGGGGGGCGGTAATGAGGCCATGATATCACGTGGCATGGGCAATTATCCTTCTGCGATAAACCACTGCTTTTACTATTTATTTGTGCTTCTCTCTGAACCTTCATAATAGTCATGGTGTCAGAGGTGTGAAAGGATTAACTGGAGTCTGAGAACTCGTACTATATCAGACTGAAACTCATACATTATGTAGACGAGTATGTTCTAAATTCACTGATCTATAAACTTCAACTCTTCAATTTCATTTGGAAAGAAGGAAAAGCACCTAAAGAGTGGTGCACGGCCAATATAATAAAAATCTGATGTGTTACACTCACATGACTTTCTCTACTCTTGTACCAACCATTCTTACACACTCTTATTCCTATATCTTCTTCGTGCACACTTAACATATAAAAAAATGAACAACAATGATCCATTTCACGAAAGTTCTAAGTTTTCCAAAACTCACACACATAACAAGGAATATCTCGGAAATGGTTCACCCTACAAGAAAATGTATTGAGACATAAATTGTGTATTTTAGCAAGGTCTACATTTTTTGTATAGTACGATTTGGTCTATCTCTAACGGTTTACCAGTTATGCAAAAGTCGCCCAGAGTAAATACGACTACAGGGACTATAGCCAGAAAATTGAAGATATACATTCCATTTGTCATCAGAATATCTCAAACATATGACATTTTTATCAAAATCGTTACAGTCATTTTCAAGAAAACCAAAATTATCGATAAATTTTCCATATAAAGGGTAGTTTAAGGTGGGGCTATTTTGTTCAAAATCTTCGTGGCACATCCTTGAAGGACATAAAACTTAAATAATAACTTTGGTTTCTAAGCGACTTTTCGTTTTTGAGTTATGCTGTCCACAGACTGACAGACACACACACGGAACTTTTTCTAAAAATGCTTTTCTGGATTCAGAGGGACTCAAAACATACTTCCGGTGAACTCTCGACAGAGAATTTTTGGGTGAAATAATTTCTTCTAATTACTATACGTAGTAGAGAAAGTGAAAATACACTTCGCTAAAAGTTAGCACTTAAGTACGTATGTAATAATACGAAACAACTTTTATTGTTTCTATAATCTCGCAATTTATTCTAAAAAAACTCGTTCACTAACTTCAAAACGTACCTGAAATATGCAGAAAGCATACTTTTTACAGGCTAACCAACATAAACCATATGAACAACATGAAAGTTTCAGCCTTGAGCCTTGCGTATCCAAATCGATGTCATTCCGAATTGAATTCAACAGTAGAAAGGCAAATGGCATTGGGAATGGGATTAGGCTCAGAAAAATTTCAAATCCCTTTGGAAACGTAGTGTTTGTTTTATACGATTCTTATTTTCGAAGATTAATGTTAACAATAATATTTTGTCCCTTTCAGGCAAAAAATACACAACGATCTTTTCAACAATATCAGAAGTAGAATCCTGTTGTATCTTACAGCGACATTATACCTACGCGTGGCAAGATAATTGCGTATAGTGACCACGTGGACTCAGTCCTTTTTCTGCTTCTCTCCTTAAAGAATGGAATAGTTAGTGGATTCCATAATGACGTACCTGCAACGATCTATAGTTTATAGGCGTTAATAGCTTATTGGTCCATAAACTAAACAAGAGAACAACTATTTATATGGAAGTTTCATTGCAAATCAGCATTAGCTTTTTAATTACTCCAAAGTTTAATTTAACTATGTTCAAAAGTGTGTGACACAACGACTCCTTTATACCATAAAAAGTCCTTCAGAGAAAAATCTGTTCAAGATAAAAATTGAAATAGTAAGTTGACAAAGAAAAATATAATTCTTGATTGTCCTTTTCTTATTTAGCGATATTCTTAGATTAATAATAATGGGTTTAAGTCCTACATAAGGGGAGGGTAATCAGGGAAAGAAGAACAAGATGGAATGTATATAACATTTTCTGGCTGTCGCACATGAAATCCTATTTATTCTTGATCACTCTTGTAGATAGAGCAAACCTTACTATACAAAAAATGTAAATCTTGTTAAAACACACAATTTATGTCTGAATATATATTTTTAAGATTGAACTATTTCGGAGATATTCTTTGTTATTTTTGTGAGCTTTGGAGAACTTATACTTCTTTTAAATGGAACATCAATATTGATTTTTTATGTTAACCGTGCAAAGAAAACGGAGTTAGAAAGCTTTAAAAGTTTTGACTATCGCTCAAATACTATTGTGTTCCCATATTCCCCTTGTACCTACAAGAAAATAATCAATTTCAAGTATTTGTTCTCTTGAAAATCAACAATCACTTCAACTTAGGCTACCATCTTTCCCCCAAAGAAAGAAGCGAATGGGTTCGGTATACAGAGATTATTATGCTTAACAGTGGTGCCAATTTTTAGGGTAAAACTTGTGCTAAAATACACTCTACTTGAAGGTAGTTAGGATTTATAATTTTTACTTTCTCTACCACATTAATAATAGGTAGATATTTATTGGTTTTTTATCCAATATTTATATTTTTCTCAACTGGGAAATCATTCCATTTTATCGTTTGCTATTCTGGTGAACATTTCTAGAAATGTTTATCACAATTAGCATAAAACAGATGGAAGAATAAGAGCTTAAAGAATTGTTTGCTAAAGAATGAGTAGAGAAAGTCATGTGATTGTAATATTTCAGTTGTTATGTTATTGGTAGAGAATTCGTGTGAGTATATCATATCAAATACATATAGACTTTTACTCACTTAGAATTTGAAACTGAAAGCCGGGCAATTTATAATAAAAGGGAGCAGGGTGAAGAGAATTGGTTTTGGGGGATTACGAAGAATGAATGCCCCTCGCTGAAAGCCTCTATTGGGGCAGGGGCAATCAATCAGGTATGTTTGTCTGCAGATTTGTGTCTCTGGAACCATCACTCCGTGGCTTTGAAACAAAACATCCATCTATGTGGGTAATAATTATATAACAGAACCCAAACAGCTTTTAGGGTTTGTTTGTATATAAAATACCTACCAGGCGAGTCAGCCGCCCCTTATTCTTTTGTTAGCTAGGCCACCCATCAAACGCCATTTGCGCCTTAGTCCAGTTTTGCGCTTACAAAGACGTATTGCTTGACTTTCTTAGAGTGAGGAATGCGCAAAATTCACAGGAACAGCGGTTTAAGGAACTTAACATAAGACTCGTTTACTGAGAGCGAATTCCAGTTTCTAGCAGATTTTTATTACAGTATACATACCAACGTAATTCAGTAAACGCCTCTGATAAAATGGAGCTATCATATGAGTACACTATCACCAAATAAAAAGAAAATGCCGGATTCTTGTACCTAGAGCAGGGTTGGCTGCAAAGAATTAGCACACCCTCATTCTGTACAGTCAAAACGCACCACATACTCGTATTAACTAACACCTTATTTAAATTATTGCACAAACTGCGTCTCGTACATCTCAAATAACCTTTGTCATCTAAGCAATAATATTAAAACTCTCAGCATAGGATTAAAACTGTTTTAAAAGGCTAAATTAAGCACGAAAGCTCGCGAAGTGGCAATGACATAACTACTTAGCCGTGCAAAGAGAACGGAATTTGAAAGGTTTACAAGTTTTCACTGTCGCTCAAAGTCTACTGTTGGCTGGCCCGTTGGCGCAGTTGGTAGAGCACCTGCCTGCTGTGCTAGGGGTCCCGGGTTCGATTCCCGGCAGGGGGGTAGGAATTTTTCTCCAGCCAGGATTATTCCTCATGCTTCTCTGAGTCTGGAAGTATGAATGAAAGTGTGTGTTATTCCAATGAATAAAAAATAAAAACGAGTAAAAACCAATAGTCAAGGCAGTCTGCAGTTAAAGGCGGGATATAAATGGAACTAAAAAAAAAAGTCTACTGTATTCCCATATTCCCCTTGCACCTACAAGGAAATAAGCAATAAGATAATTTGTACAAACGTTTATCTCAACTAACACGAAGAAGATATAGGAATAAGAGTTTGTAATAATGGTTAGTACAAGAGTAGAGAAAGTCATGTGAGTGCAACACATCAGATTTTTCAACATATTAATTCCTGTTTCGATGTATTGATTTGAGAATCTTGAAGTGTGTACATACGCGTTGCAGAGCCTGTATCTTGTAGGAGAAGTATAGCCTCGTGTTTCCAACAGGGTACTAGAGCTTTCGATCCCCAAGGCAGCAGTTTTATGGCACAGGAATTGAACCAATGACCACCACAGTGGCCAATAAAACGCCGCACATTTTTCACCGCATCCGCACGTCTGTCGGGGAAATCAAATAGCCCAAGCGGTTTCCACCAATGGAGGGAAGATATTTCAAAACGAATTGGGGGTTGTTTGGGGGTGTCAGATAGCAGATGGGGAAAAGGCTGGGTAAAATATCGAGGTTAGGGAGGGCAGGATCATCACTCAGCGTACAAGGTGGTAGTGGTGAGGAGGGGGGGGGGGGGGAGGGTAAGTCTGGTTCTCGGAGTATCCGCGAGAGGCGCTGGCTTCATCCAAAATCTATTTCACACGCTGCCCAATTAAAACCAGCCCTTGATGGAGGAGAAGCGTTTTAAGGATTTCAAGTCGGTTAAATACCCATTTCTCTTTGCAAGAAAAACTCGTGTACTACACTTGTATGGACAATCTCATTTTTACCTTCTCTTCTGCTAATTAGAGGAAGCATTGTATTCCACCCAAAAATTCCATGTCGAAATTTCACCGGAAATGTATATTTTGGTTAAGAACCAAAGTTGGTACTGAAGTTTGTCTTCCATAAATGTGACACGAAGATTGTAAAGAAAATTCCCCCACCCTAAACTACCCTTTACATGGAAAATTGTTTGAACACTTTTATTTTCTTGAAAATGGCTTTAAAGATTTTTATAAAAATGTCATATGTTTGAGATATTTTTATGACAAACGAAATGTATATTTCGAATTTTCTGGCTATAGATTATGTAGTCCTGTTTACTCTGGATGACTTTTGAATAACTCGTAAACCGTAAAAGATAGAGAAAGTCTTACTGTAAATCTCACTAAAACACACAATTTATATCCCGATACAGTTTTTTGTAGAGTGAACCATTTCGGAGATATTCCTTGTTACTTGTGTCAGTTTTAGAAAACAAAACTTTTGTGAAATGGAACATCGTTGTTCATTTTTTTATATGTTAAGCGTGCAAAGAGAACGGAATCTCAAAGTTTTAAACGATTCTGATATTCCCCTTGTACCTACAAGGAAATAAGCAATAAGATAATTTGTACAAATGTTTATCTCAACTAACACAAAGAAGATATAGGAATAAGAGTTTGTAAGAATGGTTAGTACAAGAGTAGAGAAAGTCATGTGAGTGTAACACATCAGATTTTTATATAATCTTCTAGAAGTGTTCTTAGCAAAAGCGTGTTCCTTTCTTTAGCAAGTGTGTCATACAGGAAATGCATTGCATTCCACCCAAAATAAATGTGATGTGTAGCACTCACATGACTTTCTCTACCCTTGTGCTAACCGTTCTTACAAACTCTTATTCCTATATCTTCTTCACATTAAGTTTATAGAATTTACCTTATTGCCAATTTTCTTGTAGGTAAAAGGGGAATATGCAAACATAGTAGACTTTGAGCGATAGTCAAAACTTTTTATAGCTGGTTGCTATATGATAACTTTGAAATTCCATTCTCTTTGCACGGCCAAAAGATACAAAAGGTGAATAACAACCTTCCATTTGAGAACAGTATAAGTATAGCCAAACTCGCGTAAATGCCAAGGAATATCAAAGAAATGGTTCACTCCATAAAAACTGCGTTTGGACGTCTCTTATCAGCTTCAACGGGATTTACGCTTTTTGTATAGTAAGACTTGGTCTATCTATTACGGTTTACCAGTTATGCAAAAGTCATGCAGAGTAAACAGCACTACATAGGCTACAGCCACAAAATTCAAGATATACGTCTCATTTCTCATAAAATATCTTAAACAAATGGCATTTTAATCAAAATTGTTAAAAAATTTTGAGAAAATTAAAATGTTTGAAAAACTTCCACCTAAACGGTAGTTTAGTGTGGAGCAATTTTCTTCAAAGTCTGTTTCACATCCTTGAAACACGCTAAACATAAATTCCAACTTCGGTTTTTAACCAACTTTGCGTTAGGAATGAGTTATGCTGTCCACAGACACATACACGCACAGACACACTCATATACACATTCACACATACGCACACATGCACACACGCAGAATCCTTTTTCGAAAAAAAAATGCTTCTTTGGATTCAGGGGCCCCGAAACTTATGTTTTCGATGAAATCTCGATATTAAATTTTTTGGTGAAATACAGTATACAATATTTCCCCCACTTACTATACGTAGTAGAGAGAGGAAAATCTGTTGGGTTGCACTCACATGACTTTCTCTACTCTTACAAGATTATTCTTCTTAGAATCACTTATTTCTCTGTATATTTCATGGTAGGCTTTAAGCCTACACACAACTTACATGATTTTCAGCCATACCATCTATACAGCCCATACTAGAGTATCCCCTCAGCCTATACTTATATACAGATCTGCTGTAGCCTATGTGAGCCTATACTAGCCTACCTCCCCAGTGTATACTTATATACAGATCTGGTGTAGCCTATGTGAGCCTATACTAGCCTACCTCCCCAGTGTATACTTATATACAGATCTGGTGTAGCCTATGTGAGCCTATACTAGCCTATCTCCTCAGTCTATACTTATATACAGATCTGCTGTAGCCTATGTGAGCCTATACTAGCCTACCTCCCCAGTGTATACTTATATACAGATCTGCTGTAGCCTATGTGAGCCTATACTAGCCTACCTCCCCAGTGTATACTTATATACAGATCTGGTGTAGCCTATGTGAGCCTATACTAGCCTATCTCCTCAGCCTATACTTATATACAGATCTAGTGTAGCCTATGTGAGCCTATACTAGCCTACCTCCCCAGTGTATACTTATATACAGATCTGCTGTAGCCTATGTGAGCCTATACTAGCCTACCTCCCCAGTGTATACTTATATACAGATCTGCTGTAGCCTATGTGAGCCTATACTAGCCTATCACCTCAGTCTATACTTATATACAGAACTGCTGTAGCCTATGTGAGCCTATACTAGCCTACCTCCCCAGTGTATACTTATATACAGATCTGCTGTAGCCTATGTGAGCCTATACTAGCCTACCTCCCCAGTGTATACTTATATACAGATCTGGTGTAGCCTATGTGAGCCTATACTAGCCTATCTCCTCAGCCTATACTTATATACAGATCTGCTGTAGCCTATGTGAGCCTATACTAGCCTACCTCCCCAGTGTATACTTATATACAGATCTGGTGTAGCCTATGTGAGCCTATACTAGCCTATCTCCTCAGCCCATACTTATATACAGATCTGGTGTAGCCTATGTGAGCCTATGCTAGACTATGCCCTCAGCCTATACTTATATATAGATCTGGTGTAGCCTATGTGATCCTATACTAGCCTATTACCCCAGCCTATACTTATATATAGAACTGGCGTAGCCTATGTGAGCCTATACTAGCCTATTACCTCAGCCCATACTTATATACAGATCTGGTGTAGCCTATGTGAGCCTATGCTAGCCTATCTCTTCAGCCTATACTTATATACAAATCTGGTGTAGCCTATGTGAGCCTATGCTAGCCTATCTCCTCAGCCTATACTTATATACAGATCTGGTGTAGCCTATGTGAGCCTATGCTAGCCTATCTCCTCAGCCTATACTTATATACAGATCTGGTGTAGCTTATGTGAGCCTATGCTAGCCTATCTCCTCAACCTATACTTATATTCAGATCTGGTGTAGCCTATGTGAGCCTATACTAGACTATCTCCTCAGTCTATACTTATATACAAATCTGGTGTAGCCTATGTGAGCCTATGCTAGCCTATCTCCTCAGCCTATACTTATATACAGATCTGGTGTAGCCTATGTGAGCCTATGCTAGCCTATCTCCTCAGCCTATACTTATATACAGATCTGGTGTAGCTTATGTGAGCCTATGCTAGCCTATCTCCTCAACCTATACTTATATTCAGATCTGGTGTAGCCTATGTCAGCCTATGCTAGCCTATCTCCAGCCAATACCTATATACAGATCTGGTGTAGCCTATGTGAGCCTATACTAGCCTATATACTCAGATTATACTTATATATAGATCCGGTGTAGCCTATGTGAGCCTATACTAGCCTATGTCCTCAGCCTATACATATATATAGTTGTGGGGTAGGCTATTAGAGCCTATACTAGCCTATCTCCTCAACCTATACTAATATATACACCTGGTGCAGCCTATCTGAGCCTATGCTGGCCTGTCTCCCCGGCGTATACTTATATACAGATCTGGTGTAGCCTATGTGTGCCTATACTAGACTATGTCCTCAGCCTATACTTATATACAGATCTGGTGCAGCCTATACTAGCCTATCTCCTCAGCCTATACTTATATTCAGATCTGGTGTAGCCTATGTGAGCCTATACTAATCTATCTGCTCAGCCTATACTTATATACAGATCCGGTGCAGCCTATGTGAGCCTATGCTAGCCTATCTCTTCAGCCTATACTTATAAACACATCTGGTGTAGCCTATGTGGGCCTATCTCCTCAGTCAATAGTTATATACCGATCCGATGTGCCTATGTGCGCCTATACTAGCCTATCTCCTCGGTCTATACTTATTAACAGATCTGGTGTGGCCTATGTGAGCCTATAGAAGCCTACCTCCTCAGTCTATATTTATATACAGCCTATGTGAGCCTATACTAGCCTATCTGCTCAGCCTATACTTATATAAAGACCTGGTGTAGCTTATGTGAGCCTATACTAGCCTATGTCGTCAGCCTATACTTATATACAGATCTGGTGTAGCCTATACTAGCCTATCTCCTCAGCCTATACTTGTATACAGAACTGGTGCAGCCTATGTGAGCCTATACTAGCCTATGTCCTCAGCCTATACTTATATACAGATCTGGTGCAGCCTATACTAGCCTATCTTGTCAGCCTAAACTTATATACAGTTCTGGTGTAGCCTATGTGAGCCTATACTAGCCTGTGTCCTCAGCCTATACTTATATACAGATCTGGTGTAGTCTATACTAGCCTATACTAGCCTATCTCCTCAGTCTATACTTATATACAGATCTGGTGTAGCCTATGTGAGCCTATACTAGCCTATGTCCTCAGTCTATACCTGTATATAGATCTGGTGTAGCCTACCTGAGCCTATACTAGCCTATGTCCTCAGCCTATACTTATATACAGATCTGGTGTAGCCTATGTGAGCCTATACTAGCCTATCTGCTCAGCCTATACTAATATATACACCTGGTGCAGTCTATGTGAGCCTATGCTAGCCTATCGCCTCAGCCTGTACTTATATATAGATCTGGTGCAGCCTGTGTGAGCCTAAACTAGCCTATCTCCTCAGCCTATACATATATATAGTTGTGGGGTAGGCTATTAGAGCCTATACTAGCCTATCTCCTCAGCCTATACTAATATATACACCTGGTGCAGCCTATCTGAGCCTATGCTGGCCTGTCTCCCCAGCGTATACTTATATACAGATCTGGTGTAGCCTATGTGTGCCTATACTAGACTATGTCCTCAGCCTATACTTATATACAGATCTGGTGCAGCCTATGTGAGCCTATACTAGCCTATGTCCTCAGTCTATACTTTTGGCTGGAAATGTGGCGCAGTTGGTAGAGCACCTGCCTGCCGTGGGAGGGGTCCCGGGTTCGATTCCCGGCTGGGGGTAGGAATTTTTCTCCTGCCAGGATTATTCCTCATCCTTCCATGGATCTGGAAGTATATAACTTGTGATGTGTATCACTTTGTTTCAAAGCTATAGCTGCTTTTCGTTTAGCCCTCCTCGGTAGCGTGATGGTTAGCGTGTCTGCCTCACGTTCAAGAGGTTGCGAGTTCGAATCTTGCGGCGGCGCCGTGGGCGAGCGTACTCCGGTTTCCCCCGCCATCATTCCACAGGTGCTCCATCTTCATATATCATCAGTGTCACCACCTGCGGTGCCGTAGTCATAAAAGCGGGCGTTAAACACTACAACAACAGTCTATACTTATATACACATCTGGTGTACCCTTGGTGAGCCTATACTAGCATATCTCCTTAGTCTATACTTATATACAAATCTGGTGTAGCCTAAGTGAGCCTATACTAACCTATCTGCTCAGCCTATACTAATATATACAACTGGTGCAGTGTATGTGAGCCTATGCTAACCTATCGCCTCAGCCTGTACTTATATATAGATCTGGTGCAGCCTGTGTGAGCCTAAACTAGCCTATCTCCTCAGCCTATACATATATATAGTTGTGGGGTAGGCTATTAGAGCCTATACTAGCCTATCTCCTTAGGCTATACTTATATACAGTTCCCCTGCAGCCTATGTGAGCCTATACTAGCCTATGTCCTCAGCCTATACTTATATACAGATCTGGTGCAGTCTATACTTATATACGGATTTCGTGTAGCCTATGTGGGCCTATACTAGCCTATATCCTCAGTCTACACCTATTTACCAATTTGAGTGTAGCCTATGTGAGCATATACTAGCCTTAAGAGGTAGAACTGGAACTTAAAAATTCAATGCCACAACTGGGATTTGAACCACAGACCTTCCGCTTGCCGGGCGGACGCTCTACCACTGAGCTATTGTGACAAACTGCCAGAATGGCATTAAATTCTCAAACTTTGCCCACACACGGCTTGTGTGTTTAAAAACACCAACAGTAAGTTTGTTGGCATAAATAAATAATAATATACTAGCCTTTTAATCAGTCTATATTTATTTGATGATTTGTGTAGCCTATGTGAGCCTATTTCCTCAGTCTATACTTATATATAGATGTGCTGTAGCACATGTGTGCCTATACTACACTATTTGCTCACCCTATACTTATATACAGAGCTGCTGTAGCCTATGTGAGCCTATACTAGCCTATCTCCGCAGGCTATACTTATATACAGTTCGCCTGCAGCCTATGTGAGCCTATACTAGCCTACCACCTCAGCCTATACTTATAGACAGATTGGGTGCAGCCTATGTATGCCTATACTAGCTTATCTACCCAGTCTACACGTATTTGCCGATTTGGTGTAGCCTATATGAGCCCATACTAGCCTATCTCCCAAACCTGTGCTTATATAAATATCTGGTGAAGCCTATGTGAGCCTATACCAGCCTATCTCCTCAGCCTATGCTTCTATACAGATCTGGTGTACCCTATGTGAGCCTATACTAGCCTATCTCCTCAGTCTATACTTATTTACTCATTTGGTGTAGCCTATGTGAGCCCATACTAGCCTATCTCCCCAGCCTATGCTTATAGACAGATCTGGTGCAGCCTATGTGAGCCTTTACTAGCCTATCTCCCCAGCCTGTGCTTATATAAAGATCTGGTGCAGCCTATGAGAGCCCATACTAGCCTATCTCCCCAGCCTGTGCTTATATAAAGATCTGGTGCAGCCTATGTGAGCCCATACTAGCCTATCTCCCCAGCCTGTACTTATATATAGATCTGGTGCAGCCTGTGTGAGCCTAAACTAGCCCATCTCCTCAGCCTATACTTATAAACACATCTGGTGTAGCCTAAGTGGGCCTATCTCCTCAGTCAATAGTTATATACCGATCCGATGTGCCTATGTGCGCCTATATTAGCCTATCTCCCCGGTCTATACTTACTAACAGATCTGGTGTGGCCTATGTGAGCCATACCAGCCTATCACGTCAGCCAATACTTATACACAGGTCTGGTGAGCCTATGTGAACCTATAGTAGCCTACATCGTCAGTCTATATTTATATTCAGACCTAGTGTAGCCTATGTGAGCCTATACTAGCCTATGTCCTCAGCCTATACTTATATACAGATCTGGTGTAGCCTATACTAGCCTATCTCCTCAGTCTATACTTATATACGGATTTCGTGTAGCCTATGTGGGCCTATACTAGCCTATTAAATCAGTCTATATTTATTTGATGAATTGTGTAGCCTATGTGAGCCTATTGCCTCAGTCTATACTTATATATAGATGTCGTGTAGCACATGTGTGCCTATACTAGACTATTTACTCAGCCTATACTTATATACAGAGCTGCTGTAGCCTATGTGAGCCTATACTAGCCTATCTCCTCAGGCTATACTTATATACAGTTCCCCTGCAGCCTAGGTGAGCCTATACTAGCCTATCTCCTCAGTCTATACTTATATACGGATTTCGTGTAGCCTATGTGGGCCTATACTAGCATATATCCTCAGTCTACACCTATTTACCAATTTTAGTGTAGCCTATGTGAGCATATACTAGCCTTTTAATCAGTCTATATTTATTTGATGATTTGTGTAGCCTATGTGAGCCTATTTCCTCAGTCTATACTCATATATAGATGTGGTGTAGCAAATGTGTGCCTATACTAAACTATTTGCTCTGCCTATACTTATATACAGAGCTGCTGTAGCCTATGTGAGCCTATACTACCCTATCTCCTCAGGCTATACTTATATACAGTTCCCCTGCAGCCTATGTGAGCCTATACTAGCCTACCTCCTCAGCCTATACTTATAGACAGATCTGGTGCAGCCTATGTATGCCTATACTAGCTTATCTACCCAGTCTAGACGTATTTGCCGATTTGGTGTAGCCTATATGAGCCCATACTAGCCTATCTCCCAAACCTGTGCTTATATAAATATCTGGTGAAGCCTATGTGAGCCTATACCAGCCTATCTCCTCAGCCTATGCTTCTATACAGATCTGGTGTGGCCTACGTGAGCCTATACTAGCCTATCTCCTCACCCTATACTTATATATAGATCCGCTGCAGCCTATGTGAGCCTATGCTGGCCTGTCTCCTCAGCCTATACTTATATACAGATCTGGTGTAGCCCATGTGAGACTATGCTAGCCTATCTCCTCAGCCTATACTTACAAACACATCTGGTGTAGCCTATGTGGGCCTATCTCCTCAGTCAATAGTTATATACCGATCCGATGTGCCTATGTGCGCCTATGCTAGCCTATCTCCTCGATCTATACTTATTAACAGATCTGGTGTGGCTTATGTGAGCCTATACTAGCCTATCTCCTCAGCCTATACTTATATACAGATCTGGTGTAGCCTATGCGAGCCTATACTAGTCTATTTCCTCAGTCTATACTTATATACAGATCTGCTGTAGCCTATACTAGCCTGTCTCCTCAGCCTATACTTATATACGGAACTGGTGTAGCCTATGTGAGCCTATACTAGCCTATGTCCTCAGCCTACACTTATATACAGTTCTGGTGTAGCCTGTGTGAGCCTATACTAGCCTATGTCCTCAGCCTATACTTATATACAGATCTGGTGTAGCCTATACTAGCCTATCTCCTCAGTTTATACTTATATACAGATCTGGTGTAGCCTATACTAGCCTATCTCCTCAGCCTATACTTATATACAATTCTGGTGTAGCCTATGTGAGCCTATAATACCCTATGTCCTCAGCCTATACTTATACACAGATCTGGTGTAGCCTATACTAGCCTATCTCCTCAGCCTATACTTATATGCAGTTCTGGGGTAGCCTATGTGAGCCTATACTAGCCTATGTGCTCAGCCTATACTTATATACAGATCTGGTGTACCCTTTGTGAGGCTATACAAGCCTCTCTCCTCAACCTATACTTATATATAGCTGCGATATAGTCCATGAGAGCCTATGATAGCATCTCGACCCAGTATATACTTATATATAGATGTGGTGTAGCCTATGGGAACCTATAGACTTTGTGAGTCTATACTAGCCTATCTTCTCTAATAGGCTCACATAGGCTACAACACATCTATATATTGGGATAGGCTGTTCAGATAGGCTAGTATAGGCACATATAGGCTACACAAGATCGGTATATAAGTATAGACTGAGGAGAGAGGCCAGTATAGGCTCACATAGGCTACCGCAGATCTGTATGTAAGTCTAGGCTGAGGAGATAGGCTAGTATAGGCTCACATAGGCTACCGCAGATCTGTATGTAAGTCTAGGCTGAGGAGATAGGCTAGTATAGGCTCACATAGACTACAGCAGCTCTGTATATAGGTCTAGGCTGAGGAGATAGGCCAGTATAGGCTCACGTAGACTACAGCAGCTCTGTATATAGGTCTAGGCTGAGGAGATAGGCTAGTATATGCCCAAATAAGCTACAGCAGCTCTGTATATAGGTCTAGGCTGAGGAGATAGGCTAGTATATGCCCAAATAAGCTACAGCAGCTCTGTATATAGCTCTAGGCTTAGGAGATAGGCCAGTATAGGCTCACGTAGACTACAGCAGCTCTGTATATAGGTCTAGGCTGAGGAGATAGGCTAGTATATGCCCAAATAAGCTACAGCAGCTCTGTATATAGGTCTAGGCTGAGGAGATAAGCTAGTATAGGCTCACGTAGACTACAGCAGCTCTGTATATAGGTCTAGGCTGAGAAGATAGGCCAGTATAGGCTCACGTAGACTACAGCAGCTCTGTATATAGGTCTAGGCTGAGGAGATAGGCTAGTATAGGCTCACATAGGCTACAGCAGCTCTGTATATAGGTCTAAGCTGAGGAGATAGGTTAGTATAGCCTCACATAGGCTACAGCAGCTTTGCATATAAGTATAGGCTGAGTAAATAGGCTAGTATAGGCACACATATGCTGCACCGCATCTATATATAAGTATAGACTCAGCAGATAGGCTAGCATAGGCTCAGATTGGCTACACCAGATCTACATATAAGTATAGACTGAGGAGATAGGCCAGCATAGGCTCGCATAGGCTACACCAGAACTATATATTTTCTTTTTAATTAACGTCATCCAACATTGTGTCATATTGGACGAGGAGATGTATATATAATATAGACTAAGGAGATAGGCCAGTATAGGCTCACATTGGCTACACCAGATCTCTATATAAGTATAGACTCAGGAGATAGGCTAGCATAGGCTCACATAGACTACACCAAATCTATATATAAGTATAGACTCAGGAGATAGGTTAGTATAGGCTCACATAGGCTACACTAGATCTGTATATAAGTATAGGCTGAGGAGATAGGCTAGTATAGGTTCACATAGTCTACACCAGATCTACATATAAGTATAGTCTGAGGAGACAGGCAAGTATATGCTCACATTGGCTATAGCAGATCTGTATATAAGTATAGACTGAGGAGATAGGCTAGTATATGCTCAAATAGGCTACAACAAATCCGTATATAAGTATAGACTGAGGAGATAGACTAGTGTGGGTTCACATAGGCTACATCAGATCCGTATATAAGTATAGACTGAGGAGATAGGGTAGTATAGGCTCACATAGGCTACACCAGATCTGTATATAAGTATAAGCTGGGGAGATAAGTAAGCATAGGCTCACATAAGCTACACCAGAAATGTATATAACTATGTTGTTGTTTTCTAGTGCCTTGCATCTGGCAATGAAGCCATTAGCATTCGTGCTTTCCAATACTTTTGAACTGTAGTTTCTTCTGATCTTAATGCTTCACAGGTCTTCAAGTGTTCTTCATTCATTTCTGCTGGATCGTTACACAGGACACATATCGGTGAGGATATAACTATATAGTGTATATAACTATAGACTGAGGACATAGGCTAATGTAAGCTCACATAGACTACACCAACTCGTCAAAGAAGTATAGACTGAGGAGACAGGCTAGCATATCCTCCCATAGGCTACACCAGATCTGTATATAAGTATAGGCTGGGAGATAGGCTAATATAGGTTCACATAAGCTACACCAGGTGCGTGTAGAAGTATATACTGATGTGATATGTTAGGATAGGCGCACGCAGATTACACCAGTTGGTTTCTAAGTATAGACTGGAGAGATAGGCTAGTATAGGCTCACATAGGCAACAACAGATCTTTATATAAGCACAGGCTGGGGAGATAGGCGAGTATGGGCTCACATAGGCTGCACCAGATCTTTATATAAGCACAGGCTGGGGAGATAGGCTAGTATGGGCTCTCATAGGCTGCACCAGATCTTTATATAAGCACAGGCTGGGGAGATAGGCTAGTAAAGGCTCACATAGGCTGCACCAGATCTGTCTATAAGCATAGGCTGGGGGATAGGCTAGTATGGGCTCACATAGGCTACACCAAACGAGTAAATAAGTATAGACTGAGGAGATAGGCTAGTATAGGCTCACATAAGCTACATCAGATCTGTATATAAGTGTAGGCTGAGGATATAGGCTAGTATAAGCTCGCATTGGCTACACCAGATCTGTATATGTGTATAGACTGAGGAGATAGGCTTGTATAGGCTCGCATTGACTACACTTGATCTGCATATAAGTACAGACTGAGTAGATAGGCTAGTGTAGGCTCACATAAGCTACACCATCTCTGTATATAAGTATAGACTGAGTATATAGGCTAGTATAGGCTCACATAGCCTACACCAGAATGGTATATAAGTATAGATTGAGCAGATAGCTTACTATAGGCTCACACAGAGTACACAAGTTCATATATAAATATAGGCTGGGGAGATAGGCTACTATAGGCTCACATAGCCTACACCAGATCTGTATATCTGTATAGGCTGGGGGATAGTCTACTATAGGCTCACATAGGCTACACCAGATTGGTATATAAGTATAGGTTGGGGAGATTGTCCAGTATAGGCTCACATAAGGTACACCAGAACTAAATATGTATAGACTGAGGATATACGCTAGTATAGGCTCAGATAGGCTACACCATATCTGTATATAGGTATACTTACTCCAAGTTTGCGGTTTCTAATCCGGCCCAGACTGGTGGTTTTTAAGTCTGTTTAAACACGACAGCCTCATATCAGTAGATTTGCCGGTATGTAATAGTAGTCCTGCGGGACAACCTTGCGGCACACCGGCGACGCTGATGTGATCCTGGAAATTGACGGCGTCATTAAACAACTAAATAACCTGTATACAAGTATAGACTGAGCGGATTAGCTAGTATAGGCTCACATAGGCTACACCACATTTATATATAAGTATAGACTGAGGAGATACGCTAGTATAGGCTCACATAGGCTACACCACATTTATATATAAGTATAGACTGAGGAGATAGGCTAGTATAGGCTCACATAGGCTACACCACATTTATATATATGTATAGACTGAGAAGAGAGGCTAGTATAGGCTCACATAGGCTACACCACATCTATATATAAGTAAAGACTGAGGAGAGAGGCTAGTATAGGCTCACATAGGCTACACCAGATCTGTATATAAGTATAGGCTGAGGCGATAGCCTAGTATAGAATTACATAGGCTACACCATTTCGCATAGAGGTATAGGCTGGGAGATAGGCTAGTATAGGCCCACATAGGCTACACCACATTTATATATGAGTATAGACTGAGGAGAGAGGCTAGTATAGGCTCACATAGGCTACACCACATTTATATATAAGTATAGACTGAGGAGAGAGGCTAGTATAGGCCCACATAGGCTACACCACATTTATATATGAGTATAGACTGAGGAGAGAGGCTAGTATAGGCTCACATAGGCTACACCACATTTATATATAAGTGTAGGCTGAGGAGAGAGGCTAGTATAGGCCCACATAGGCTACACCACATTTATATATGAGTATAGACTGAGGAGAGAGGCTAGTATAGGCCCACATAGGCTACAGCACATTTATATATGAGTATAGACTGAGGAGAGAGGCTAGTATAGGCTCACATAGGCTACACCACATTTATATATAAGTGTAGGCTGAGGAGAGAGGCTAGTATAGGCCCACATAGGCTACACCACATTTATATATGAGTATAGACTGAGGAGAGAGGCTAGTATAGGCTCACATAGGCTACACCACATTTATATATAAGTATAGACTGAGGAGAGAGGCTAGTATAGGCTCACATAGGCTACACCACATTTATATATAAGTATAGACTGAGGAGAGAGGCTAGTATAGGCTCACATAGGCTAAACCACATTTATATATAAGTATAGACTGAGGAGAGAGGCTAGTATAGGCTCACATAGGCTACACCACATTTATATATAAGTATAGACTGAGGAGAGAGGCTAGTATAGGCTCACATAGGCTACACCACATTTATATATAAGTATAGACTGAGGAGAGAGGCTAGTATAGGCTCACATAGGCTGCAGCAGATCTTTATATAAGCATAGGCTGGGGAGGTAGGCTAGTAAAGGCTCCCATAGGCTACACCACATTTATATATAAGTATACACTGAGGAGAGAGGCTAGTATAGGCTCACATAGGCTGCACCAGATCTGCCTATAAGCATAGGCTGGGGAGATAGGCTAGTATTGGCTCATATAGGCTACACCAAATCTTTATATAAGCATAGGCTGGGGAGATAGGCTAGTATGGGCTCACATAGGCTACACCACATTTATATATAAGTATACACTGAGGAGAGAGGCTAGTATAGGCTCACATAGGCTGCACCAGATCTGTCTATAAGCATAGGCTGGGGAGATAGGCTAGTATTGGCTCATATAGGCTACACCAAATCTTTATATAAGCATAGGCTGGGGAGATAGGCTAGTATTGGCTCATATAGGCTACACCAAATCTTTATATAAGCATAGGCTGGGGAGATAGGCTAGTATAGGCTCACATAGGCTGCACCAGATCTGTCTATAAGCATAGGCTGGGGAGATAGGCTAGTATTGGCTCATATAGGCTACACCAAATCTTTATATAAGCATAGGCTGGGGAGATAGGCTAGTATAGGCTCACATAGGCTGCACCAGATCTGTCTATAAGCATAGGCTGGGGAGATAGGCTAGTATTGGCGCATATAGGCTACACCAAATCTTTATATAAGCATAGGCTGGGGAGATAGGCTAGTATGGGCTCACATAGGCTACACCAGATCTTTATAGATGCACAGGCTGGGGAGATAGCCTAGTAAAGCCTCACATAGGCTGCACCAAATGGGTAAATAAGTATAGAGTGAGGAGATAGGCTAGTATAGGCTCACATAGGGTACACCAAGTCGGTAAATATGTATAGACTGAGGATATGGGCTAGTGTAGGTTCACATAGACTACACCAGACTAGGATCTATGGAATGCAAATAAATGTATGTACCAGATATGTATATAAGTATAGACTGGGGAGATAGGCTAGTATGGGCTCACATGGGCTACACCAAGTCGGTAAATATGTATAGACAGAGAAGATAGGGTAAAATGGGCTCACATAGGCTACACCAGATCATTATATAAGTATAGGATGGGGACATAGGCTACTATGGCCTTACATAGGCCACACCAAATCGGTAAGTAAGTATAGACTGAGGAGATAGGCTAGTATAGGCTCACACAGACTACACCAGTTCGTATATAAGTATAGGCTGGTGAGATAGGTTAGTATAGGCTCTCATAAGCTACGCCAGGTCTGTGTATAAGTATACGCTGAGGTGAAAGGCTAGTATAGGCTCACATAGGGTACACCAGATCTGTATATAAGTATAGGCGGAAGAGTTAGGCCAGTATAGGCTCACACAGTCTACACCAGTTCGTATATACGTATATGCTGGGGAGATAGGCTAGTATAGGCTCTCACAGGCTACACCACATCTGTATATGAGTATAGGCTGGGGACATAGGCTACTATGGACTTACACAAGCTACATCAAATCGGTAAATAAGTGTAGACTACGGAGGTAGGCTAGTATAGGCTCACATAGGCTGCACCAGATCTTTATATAAGCATAGGCTGGGGAGATAGGCTAGTAAAGGCTCCCATAGGCAACACCACATTTATATATAAGTATAGACTGAGGAGAGAGGCTAGTATAGGCCCACATAGGCTACACCACATTTATATATGAGTATAGACTGAGGAGAGAGGCTAGTATAGGCTCACATAGGCTACACCAGATCTGTATATAAGTATAGGCTGGGGAGATAGGCTAGTAAAGGCTCCCATAGGCTACACCACATTTATATATAAGTATAGACTGAGGAGAGAGGCTAGTATAGGCTCACATAGGCTGCACCAGATCTGTCTATAAGCATAGGCTGGGGAGATAGGCTAGTATGGGCTCACATAGGCTACACCAAATCTTTATATAAGCATAGGCTGGGGAGATAGGCTAGTAAAGGCTCACATAGGCTGCACCAGATCTGTCTATAACCATAGGCTGGGGAGATAGGCTAGTATGGGCTCACATAGGCTACACCAAATGAGTAAATAAGTATAGACTGAGGATATAGGCTAGTATAGGCTCACATAAGCTACATCAGATCTGTATATAAGTGTAGGCTGAGGATATAGGCTAGTATAGGCTCTCATTGGCTACACCAGATCTGTATATGTGTATAGACTGAGGAGATAGGCTTGTATAGGCTCGCATTGACTACACTTGATCTGCATATAAGTACAGACTGGTTAGATAGGCTAGTGTAGGCTCACATAAGCTACACCATCTCTGTATATAAGTATAGACTGAGTATATAGGCTAGTATAGGCTCACATAGCCTACACCAGAATGGTATATAAGTATAGATTGAGCAGATAGCTTACTATAGGCTCACACAGAGTACACAAGTTCATATATAAATATAGGCTGGGGAGATAGGCTACTATAGGCTCACATAGCCTACACCAGATCTGTATATCTGTATAGGCTGGGGGATAGTCTACTATAGGCTCACATAGGCTACACCAGATTGGTATATAAGTATAGGTTGGGGAGATTGTCCAGTATAGGCTCACATAAGGTACACCAGAACTAAATATGTATAGACTGAGGATATACGCTAGTATAGGCTCAGATAGGCTACACCATATCTGTATATAGGTATACTTACTCCAAGTTTGCGGTTTCTAATCCGGCCCAGACTGGTGGTTTTTAAGTCTGTTTAAACACGACAGCCTCATATCAGTAGATTTGCCGGTATGTAATAGTAGTCCTGCGGGACAACCTTGCGGCACACCGGCGACGCTGATGTGATCCTGGAAATTGACGGCGTCATTAAACAACTAAATAACCTGTATACAAGTATAGACTGAGCGGATTAGCTAGTATAGGCTCACATAGGCTACACCACATTTATATATAAGTATAGACTGAGGAGATACGCTAGTATAGGCTCACATAGGCTACACCACATTTATATATAAGTATAGACTGAGGAGATAGGCTAGTATAGGCTCACATAGGCTACACCACATTTATATATAAGTATAGACTGAGAAGAGAGGCTAGTATAGGCTCACATAGGCTACAACACATTTATATATAAGTATAGACTGAGAAGAGAGGCTAGTATAGGCTCACATAGGCTACACCAGATCTGTATATAAGTATAGGCTGAGGCGATAGCCTAGTATAGAATTACCTAGGCTACACCATTTCGCATAGAGGTATAGGCTGGGAGATAGGCTAGTATAGGCTCACAAAGACTACACCAGGTCTGTATATAAGTATAGGCTGAGGAGAGAGGCTAGTATAGGCCCACATAGGCTACACCACATTTATATATGAGTATAGACTGAGGAGAGAGGCTAGTATAGGCTCACATAGGCTACACCACATTTATATATAAGTATAGACTGAGGAGAGAGGCTAGTATAGGCCCACATAGGCTACACCACATTTATATATGAGTATAGACTGAGGAGAGAGGCTAGTATAGGCTCACATAGGCTACACCACATTTATATATAAGTGTAGGCTGAGGAGAGAGGCTAGTATAGGCCCACATAGGCTACACCACATTTATATATGAGTATAGACTGAGGAGAGAGGCTAGTATAGGCTCACATAGGCTACACCACATTTATATATAAGTATAGACTGAGGAGAGAGGCTAGTATAGGCTCACATAGGCTACACCACATTTATATATAAGTATAGACTGAGGAGAGAGGCTAGTATAGGCTCACATAGGCTAAACCACATTTATATATAAGTATAGACTGAGGAGAGAGGCTAGTATAGGCTCACATAGGCAACACCACATTTATATATAAGTATAGACTGAGGAGAGAGGCTAGTATAGGCTCACATAGGCTACACCACATTTATATATAAGTATAGACTGAGGAGAGAGGCTAGTATAGGCCCACATAGGCTACACCACATTTATATATGAGTATAGACTGAGGAGAGAGGCTAGTATAGGCCCACATAAGCTACACCACATTTATATATAAGTATAGACTGAGTAGAGAGGCTAGTATAGGCTCACATAGGCTACACCACATTTATATATAAGTATTGACTGAGGAGAGAGGCTAGTATAGGCTCACATAGGCTGCAGCAGATCTTTATATAAGCATAGGCTGGGGAGGTAGGCTAGTACAGGCTCCCATAGGCTACACCACATTTATATATAAGTATACACTGAGGAGAGAGGCTAGTATAGGCTCCCATAGGCTACACCACATTTATATATAAGTATAGACTGAGGAGAGAGGCTAGTATAGGCTCACATAGGCTGCACCAGATCTGTCTATAAGCATAGGCTGGGGAGATAGGCTAGTATTGGCTCATATAGGCTACACCAAATCTTTATATAAGCATAGGCTGGGGAGATAGGCTAGTATGGGCTCACATAGGCTACACCAGATCTTTATAGATGCACAGGCTGGGGAGATAGCCTAGTAAAGCCTCACATAGGCTGCACCAAATGGGTAAATAAGTATAGAGTGAGGAGATAGGCTAGTATAGGCTCACATAGGGTACACCAAGTCGGTAAATATGTATAGACTGAGGAAATGGGCTAGTGTAGGTTCACATAGACTACACCAGACTAGGATCTATGGAATGTAAATAAATGTATGTACCAGATATGTATATAAGTATAGACTGGGGAGATAGGCTAGTATGGGCTCACATGGGCTACACCAAGTCGGTAAATATGTATAGACAGAGAAGATAGGGTAAAATGGGCTCACATAGGCTACACCAGATCAGTATATAAGTATAGGATGGGGACATAGGCTACTATGGCCTTACATAGGCCACACCAAATCGGTAAGTAAGTATAGACTGAGGAGAGAGGCTAGTATAGGCCCACATAAGCTACACCACATTTATATATGAGTATAGACTGAGGAGAGAGGCTAGTATAGGCTCACATAGGCTGCACCAGATCTGTCTATAAGCATAGGCTGGGGAGATAGGCTAGTATGGGCTCACATAGGCTACACCAAATCTTTATATAAGCATAGGCTGGGGAGATAGGCTAGTAAAGGCTCACATAGGCTGCACCAGATCTGTCTATAAGCATAGGCTGGGGAGATAGGCTAGTAAAGGCTCACATAAGCTACATCAGATCTGTATATAAGTGTAGGCTGAGGATATAGGCTAGTATAAGCTCGCATTGGCTACACCAGATCTGTATATGTGTATAGACTGAGGAGATAGGCTTGTATAGGCTCGCATTGACTACACTTGATCTGCATATAAGTACAGACTGGGTAGATAGGCTAGTGTAGGCTCACATAAGCTACACCATCTCTGTATATAAGTATAGACTGAGTATATAGGCTAGTATAGGCTCACATAGCCTACACCAGAATGGTATATAAGTATAGATTGAGCAGATAGCTTACTATAGGCTCACACAGAGTACACAAGTTCATATATAAATATAGGCTGGGGAGATAGGCTACTATAGGCTCACATAGCCTACACCAGATCTGTATATCTGTATAGGCTGGGGGATAGTCTACTATAGGCTCACATAGGCTACACCAGATTGGTATATAAGTATAGGTTGGGGAGATTGTCCAGTATAGGCTCACATAAGGTACACCAGAACTAAATATGTATAGACTGAGGATATACGCTAGTATAGGCTCAGATAGGCTACACCATATCTGTATATAGGTATACTTACTCCAAGTTTGCGGTTTCTAATCCGGCCCAGACTGGTGGTTTTTAAGTCTGTTTAAACACGACAGCCTCATATCAGTAGATTTGCCGGTATGTAATAGTAGTCCTGCGGGACAACCTTGCGGCACACCGGCGACGCTGATGTGATCCTGGAAATTGACGGCGTCATTAAACAACTAAATAACCTGTATACAAGTATAGACTGAGCGGATCAGCTAGTATAGGCTCACATAGGCTACACCACATTTATATATAAGTATAGACTGAGGAGATACGCTAGTATAGGCTCACATAGGCTACCCCACATTTATATATAAGTATAGACTGAGGAGATAGGCTAGTATAGGCTCACATAGGCTACACCACATTTATATATTAGTATAGACTGAGAAGAGAGGCTAGTATAGGCTCACATAGGCTACACCACATCTATATATAAGTATAGACTGAGGAGAGAGGCTAGTATAGGCTCACATAGGCTACACCAGATCTGTATATAAGTATAGGCTGAGGCGATAGCCTAGTATAGAATTACATAGGCTACACCATTTCGCATAGAGGTATAGGCTGGGAGATAGGCTAGTATAGGCTCACAAAGACTACACCAGGTCTGTATATAAGTATAGGCTGAGGAGAGAGGCTAGTATAGGCCCACATAGGCTACACCACATTTATATATGAGTATAGACTGAGGAGAGAGGCTAGTATAGGCTCACATAGGCTACACCACATTTATATATAAGTATAGACTGAGGAGAGAGGCTAGTATAGGCCCACATAGGCTACACCACATTTATATATGAGTATAGACTGAGGAGAGAGGCTAGTATAGGCTCACATAGGCTACACCACATTTATATATAAGTATAGACTGAGGAGAGAGGCTAGTATAGGCTCACATAGGCTAAACCACATTTATATATAAGTGTAGACTGAGGAGAGAGGCTAGTATAGGCTCACATAGGCTACACCACATTTATATATAAGTATAGACTGAGGAGAGAGGCTAGTATAGGCTCACATAGGCTACACCACATTTATATATAAGTATAGACTGAGGAGAGAGGCTAGTATAGGCCCACATAGGCTACACCACATTTATATATGAGTATAGACTGAGGAGAGAGGCTAGTATAGGCCCACATAGGCTACACCACATTTATATATAAGTATAGACTGAGTAGAGAGGCTAGTATAGGCTCACATAGGCTACACCACATTTATATATAAGTATTGACTGAGGAGAGAGGCTAGTATAGGCTCACATAGGCTGCAGCAGATCTTTATATAAGCATAGGCTGGGGAGGTAGGCTAGTAAAGGCTCCCATAGGCTACACCACATTTATATATAAGTATACACTGAGGAGAGAGGCTAGTATAGGCTCCCATAGGCTACACCACATTTATATATAAGTATAGACTGAGGAGAGAGGCTAGTATAGGCTCACATAGGGTACACCAAGTCGGTAAATATGTATAGACTGAGGAAATGGGCTAGTGTAGGTTCACATAGACTACACCAGACTAGGATCTATGGAATGTAAATAAATGTATGTACCAGATATGTATATAAGTATAGACTGGGGAGATAGGCTAGTATGGGCTCACATGGGCTACACCAAGTCGGTAAATATGTATAGACAGAGAAGATAGGGTAAAATGGGCTCACATAGGCTACACCAGATCATTATATAAGTATAGGATGGGGACATAGGCTACTATGGCCTTACATAGGCCACACCAAATCGGTAAGTAAGTATAGACTGAGGAGAGAGGCTAGTATAGGCCCACATAGGGTACACCAAGTCGGTAAATATGTATAGACTGAGGAAATGGGCTAGTGTAGGTTCACATAGACTACACCAGACTAGGATCTATGGAATGTAAATAAATGTATGTACCAGATATGTATATAAGTATAGACTGGGGAGATAGGCTAGTATGGGCTCACATGGGCTACACCAAGTCGGTAAATATGTATAGACAGAGAAGATAGGGTAAAATGGGCTCACATAGGCTACACCAGATCATTATATAAGTATAGGATGGGGACATAGGCTACTATGGGCTCACATAGGCTACACCAGCTCTGTATATAAGTATATTCTGGGTTGATAGGCTACTGTGGGCTTACATAGGCTATACCAAATCGGTTAATAAGTATAGACTGAGGAGACAGGGTAGTATATGCTCACAAAGACTACACCAGGTCTGTATATAATTACGGGCTGGGGAGATAGGCTAGTATAGGCTAACATAGACTACACCAGATCTTTATATAAGCACAGCCTAGGGACATAGGCTAGTATAGGCTCAGATAGGCTACACCAGATCTGTATATAAGCATAGACTGAGGAAATAGGCTAGTATATGCTCAGATAGGCTACACCAGATCTGTATATAAGTATAAGCTGGGGAGACAATTAAGCATAGGCTCACATAAGCTACACCAGAAATGAATATAACTATAGACTGAGGACATAGGCTAATGTAAGCTCACATAGACTACACCAACTCGTCAAAGAAGTATAGACTGAGGAGACAGGCTAGCATATGCTCACATAGGCTACACCAGATCTGCATATAAGTATAGACTGAGGAGATAGGCTAGTATAGGTTCACATAGGCTACACTAGATCTGTATATAAGCATAGACTGAGGAAATAGACTAGTATATGCTCAGATAGGCTACACCAGATCTGTATATAAGTATAAGCTGGGGAGATAAGTAAGCATAGGCTCACATAAGCTACACCAGAAATGTATATAACTATAGACTGAGGACATAGGCTAATGTAAGCTCACATAGACTACACCAACTCGTCAAAGAAGTATAGACTGAGGAGACAGGCTAGCATATGCTCACATAGGCTCCACCAGATCTGTATATAAGTATAGGCTGGGAGATAGGCTAATATAGGTTCACATAAGCTACACCAGGTGCGTGTAGAAGTATATACTGATGTGATATGTTAGGATAGGCGCACGCAGACTACACCAGTTGGTATCTAAGTATAGGCTGGGGAGATAGGCTAGTATAGGCTCACATAGGCAACAACAGATCTTTATATAAGCACAGGCTGGGGAGATAGGCTAGTATGGGCTCACATAGGCTGCACCAGATCTTTATATAAGCACAGGCTGGGGAGATAGGCTAGTAAAGGCTACATAGGCTGCACCAGATCTGTCTATAAGCATAGGCTGGGGAGATAGGCTAGTATGGACTCACATAGGCTACACCAAATGAGTAAATAAGTATAGACTGAGGAGATAGGCTAGTATAGGCTCACATAAGCTACATCAGATCTGTATATAAGTGTAGGCTGAGGATATAGGCTCTCATTGGCTACACCGGATCTGTATATGTGTATAGACTGAGGAGATAGGCTTGTATAGGCTCGCATTGACTACACTTGATCTGCATATAAGTACAGGCTGAGTAGATAGGCTAGTGTAGGCTCACATAAGCTACACCATCTCTGTATATAAGTATAGACTGAGTATATAGGCTAGTATAGGCTCACATAGCCTACACCAGAATGGTATATAAGTATAGATTGAGCAGATAGCTTAGTATAGGCTCACACAGAGTACGCAAGTTCATATATAAATATAGGCTGGGGAGATAGGCTAGTATAGGCTCACATAGCCTACACCAGATCTGTATATCTGTATAGGCTGGGGGGATAGTCTACTATAGGCTCACATAGGCTACACCAGATTGGTATGTAAGCATAGGTTGGGGAGATTGTCCAGTATAGGCTCACATAAGCTACACCAGAACTAAATATGTATAGACTGAGGAGATAGGCTAGTACAGGCTAACATAGGCTACACCACATCTATATATAAGTATAGACAGAGGAGAGAGGCCAGTATATGCTCACATAGGCTACACCAGATCGTCAAATAAGTATAGACTGAGGAGACAGGCTAGTATATGCTCAGATAGGCTACACCATACCTGTATATAGGTATACTTACTCCAAGTTTGCGGTTTCTAATCCGGCCCAGACTGGTGGTTTTTAAGTCTGCTTAAACACGACAGCCTCATATCAGTAGATTTGCCGGTATGTAATAGTAGTCCTGCGGGACAACCTTGCGGCACACCGGCGACGCTGATGTCATCCTCGAAATTGACGGCGACATTAAACAACTAAATAACCTGTATACAAGTATAGACTGAGCGGATTAGCTAGTATAGGCTCCCATAGGCTACACCACATCTATATATAAGTATAGACTGAGGAGATAGGCTAGTATAGGCTCACATAGGCTATACCACATCTATATATAAGTATACACTGAGGAGAGAGGCTAGTATAGGCTCACATAGGCTACACCACATCTATATATAAGTATAGACTGAGGAAAGAGGCTAGTATAGGCTCCCATAGGCTACACCTCATCTATATCTAAGTATAGACTGAGGAGAGAGGCTAGTATAGGCTCACATAGGCTGCACCAGATCTTTATATAAGCATAGGCTGGGGAGATAGGCTAGTAAAGGCTCCCATAGGCTACACCACATTTATATATAAGTATAGACTGAGGAGAGAGGCTAGTATAGGCCCACATAGGCTACACCACATTTATATATGAGTATAGACTGAGGAGAGAGGCTAGTATAGGCTCACATAGGCTACACCACATTTATATATAAGTATAGACTGAGGAGAGAGGCTAGTATAGGCTCACATAGGCTACACCACATTTATATATAAGTATAGACTGAGGAGAGAGGCTAGTATAGGCTCCCATAGGCTACACCACATTTATATATAAGTATAGACTGAGGAGAGAGGCTAGTATAGGCTCAAATAGGCTGCACCAGATCTTTATATAAGCATAGGCTGGGGAGATAGGCTAGTAAAGGCTCACATAGGCTGCACCAGATCTGTCTATAAGCATAGGCTGGGGAGATAGGCTAGTATGGGCTCACATACGCTACACCAAATGAGTAAATAAGTATAGACTGAGTAGATAGGCTAGTATAGGCTCACATAGGCCACACCAGCCTAGGATCTATGGAATGCAAATAAATGTATGTATGTATGTATGTATGTATGTATGTATGTATGTATGTATGTATGTATGTATGTATGTATGTATGTATGTATGTATGTATGTATGTATGTACCAGATATGTATGTAAGTATAGGCTGGGGAGATAGGCTAGTATTATCTCACATGGGCTACACCAAGTCGGTAAATATGTATAGACTGAGGAAATAGGCTAGTGTGGGCTCACATAGGCTACACCAAATCGATAAGTAGGTATAGCCTGAGAAGATAGGCTAAAATGGGCTTACATAGGCTACACCAAATCGGTAAATAAGTATAGACTGAGGAGATAGGCTAGTATAGGCTAACATAGGCTACACCAGGTCTTTATATAAGCACAGGCTGGGGAGATAGGCTAGTATATTTTCACATAGGCTACATCAGATCTGTATATAAGTGTAGGCTGAGGATATAGGCTAGTATAGGCTCGCATTGGCTACACTAGATCTGTATATGTGTATAGACTGAGGAGATAGGCTTGTATAGGCTCGCATTGGCTACACTAGATCTGTATATGTGTATAGACTGAGGAGATAGGCTTGTATAGGCTCGCATTGGCTACACTTGATCTGCATATAAGTACCGACTGAGTAGATAGGCTAGTGTAGGCTCACATAAGCTACACCATCTCTGTATATAAGTATAGACTGAGTACATAGGCTAGTATAGGCTCAGATAGCCTACACCAGAATGGTATATAAGTATAGCTTGAGCAGATAGCTTAGTATAGGCTCACACAGAGTACACAAGTTCATATATAAGTATAGGCTGGGGAGATAGGCTAGTGTAGGCTCACAAAGGCTATACCACATCTGTATATCTGTATAGGCTGGGGAGACAGTCTACTATAGGCTCACATAGGCTACACCAGATTGGTATATAAGTATAGGCTGGGGAGATTGTCCAGTATAGGCTCACATAAGCTACACCAGATCTGTATATATGTATAGACTGAGGACATAGGCTAGTATAGGCTCAGATAGGCTACACCATATCTGTATATAGGTATACTTACTCCAAGTTTGCGGTTTCTAATCCGGCCCAGACTGGTGGTTTTTAAGTCTGCTTAAACACGACAGCCTCATATCAGTAGATTTGCCGGTATGTAATAGTAGTCCTGCGGGACAACCTTGCGGCACACCGGCGACGCTGATGTGATCCTGGAAAGTGACGGCGTCATTAAACAACAAAATAATTGGTATACAAGTATAGACTTAGCGGATTAGCTAGTATAGGCTCCCATAGGCTACACCACATCTATATATAAGTATAGACAGAGGAGAGAGGCTAGTATATGCTCACATAGGCTACACCAGTTGGTATATAAGTATACGCTGAGACGATAGGCTAGTATAGGCTCACATAGGCTACACCACATCTATATATAAGTATAGACAGAGGAGATAGGCTAGTATAGGCTAACATAGGCTACACCACATCTATATATAAGTATAGACAGAGGAGAGAGGCTAGTATATGCTCACATAGGCTACACCAGATCGTCAAATAAGTATAGACTGAGGAGACAGGCTAGTATATGCTCACATAGACTACACCAGATCGTCAAATAAGTATAGACTGAGGAGACAGGCTAGTATATGCTCACATAGGCTACACCAGATATGTATATAAATATAGACTGAGGAGATAGGCTAGTATAGGCTCACATAGGCTACACCAGATCTGTATTTAAGTATAGGCTGAGGAGATAGGCTAGTATAGACTTACATAGGCTACACCGTTTCGTACAGAAGTATAGGCTGAGGAGATAGGCTAGTATAGGCTCACATAAGCTACACCACATCTATATATAAGTATAGACAGAGGAGAAAGACTACTATATGCTCACATAGGCTACACCAGATCGTCAAATAAGTATAGACTGAGGAGACAGGCTAGTATATGCTCACATAGACTACACCAGATCGTCAAATAAGTATAGACTGAGGAGACAGGCTAGTATATGCTCACATAGGCTACACCAGATCTGTATATAAGTATAGACTGAGGAGATAGGCTAGTATAGGCTCACATAGGCTACACCAGATCTGTATATAAGTATAGGCTGAGGAGATAGGCTAGTATAGACTTACATAGGCTACACCGTTTCGTACAGAAGTAAAGGCTGAGGAGATAGGCTAGTATAGGCTCAGATAGGCTACACCAGATCTGTATATAAGTATTGGCTGAGGAGATAGGCTAGTACAGGCTCACATAGGCTACACCAGATCTGTATATAAGTATAGGCTGAGGAGATAAGCTAGTATAGGCTCACACAGGCTACACCAGTTCTGTAGATAGGTATAGGCGGGGGGATAGGCTCACATAGGCTACACCAGATCTGTATATAAGTATAGACTGAGGATATAGGCTAGTATAGGCTCTCATAGGCTACACCAGATCATTATACACAGGGGTCTGCTTTTTGGGGATGTTTGAATGACGACCTTGAGCTGCCCAAGCTGAGTAGAGGATTATTTCCACTTACTGGTATTTTGCTCCTCACTGTAGCTTTTTTATGTGACCTTGGTCATCTCTTGTTCATTTGCGACCCCTATGCTACTAGTGTTCTTGAGGGCTAGGGAGTCTTTATTTTTCGAACCTCTCCATTTGTCTAATTTCTCTATAAACTCTTAACCCCTAACAGGCTGACCTGTCATGTCATGTAATACGTCCTCTGGTTGTAATCAGAGGATATGGTCGGTGAATTTGTGACAATTTTCCCGGTCAGGTCGGTGAGACCCGTAAACTAACGACAGGTGTGGTCCTCCGGACATTCTGGGGGTTGTGAGAGAGTGATGTGACCGCCAAAACATAAAAATATGGTGCTCTCTAAAAAAACGGTTACTATTACTGCTATTGCTCTCTTTTTTTATGAAATATGACTCGAGGTGTAAAATGTTCCTGAGTTGAAATAGTCCCCCATTCGGATCTCCGGGCGGGGACTACTTCTCGAGAACCAAAACATTATATTAATAGAAGATCTATCATCAGAATTCTACGATGGAACGCAGGTAATCTCACACGAACAAGAAGAACAGAACTGAATAAAATTGTATTTGAATATAAGATAGAGAAGCTTGTCATACAAGAAGCAAATCTAACAAATGATGAATTTAAATACTTCAATTTTACTGGATTTTTACTACACTTACTACCCAAAAATAGTGGAATATTGGTTGGAGTCAAAAAGGATATTAAATCCTGCTTTAAAATTGTTGAAGAAATGGATAACAAAGATAAAGCTGAATTAATAAAGCTAAGTTTTTGGGATAACAAAACACATCTACATTTATACAGTATTTACAATCCTCCCAGGAATGAACCAAATCTCTCACTTGTTGACCAATTAAATAAAACAATTGTAATTGGGGATTTCAATGCACATTCCAAAAGATGGGGTTATGAAAAAGTGGATTCTACAGGGAAGATAGTGGAAGAATTTTTGAATACCACAACTTTTGAACTGATTTATAGTAAAGAAGATCCCACAACCTTTATACATTACTCTGGAGCAGGCAGTAACCCAGACCTCTTGTTAGCTACAACAGATATTGTTTCAAAAATTAAAAAACAAGTTATAGAAAATCCAAGTTCTGGTCACAGAGCAGTAATTGCTGATATAAAACTAGAGAATACAAATAACAGTCAATGTCACACGAATCTGTATTGGAACTTTAAAAAAGCAGATGGGAACAAATATAAAACTGAACTGGAACATACATTTAAAGAACAAACAAACTCACAGCTGCATGACCACCCAGATCATATGAACAAGAATGTGTGTAAAGACATCCTAGAAACTGCAAAAGACATATTCCTCGTGGAAGAATTAAAAATTTCAAACCCTTTTGGAACCCCCAGTTAGAAGAACTGAAAAAGCAAAGGGATATAGCTAGAAATCCAGCTGAACAAACAAGAAACATATCAGATACACAAATATAGCAGAAGAAATGTGCCTCACTTAAAAGACAATACAGCTAAAAAGCACCAGTTTAACAATTTCTTAAAAAAAATGGATTATACGACAGATGGCAACAAAGCCCATAAGTTCATAAAAAATGTCAAGGATAGGAAAGAAAGCAACAGCACACCTATCATACACAACAATAAAATATTAACAAATGATGCAGCCATAGCCGAAACATTCAATAAGTATTATGCTAATTCACATAAAGTAACAAGAAATAAAAAAGAACGTAAAGAATTTAAGAAAGATTTGAAACAAGAAAGAGAATGTGATCCTAACACTCAGTGCAATATCTTTTATCAACATTTTAATATGCAAGAACTGAACATTGCAATTAATGATATAAAAAACAAAGTCTCCTGGACCAGATCACATACATCCAGAGTTCATAAAAAAAACTTGGAAAAACAGCAAAACAACAACTACTGAAACCCTACAATCTATCCTGGAAAACCACTGTACCTGCTGAATGGCGAAAGGCAATAATTGTCCCACTCTTGAAGAAAGACAAAACAGCGTCAGAAATAAGAAATTATAGACCAATAGCTCTTACTAGCATAATAGCAAAAGTGATGGAAAGAATGGTGTCAAACAGGTTAAATTGGTTTCTAGAATCCCAAAATTTAATGGTGTCAAACATGTCAAGCTGGATTCAGAGAGTTCCACTCTACAAATGAACAAGTCTTACTTCTCAATCAAGAAATCAGACTCCTTCAATAGAAAAGAAGATAATTTATCAGTTTTTATTGATTTCCAAAGTGCATATGATTCTATATGCAGAACAAAACTACTAAAGAAAGTAAAAAAAATAGGGATACAAGGTCCAATGTTTTCATGGCAATGTCATTTCCTAACACAACGGTTTATTGCAACCAGATATGGAAGAAACATATCTAAATACAAACAAGTACCTGCGGCTTACCACAAGGCGCAGTGCTCAGCACTACACTTTTTAATATATTTATTAATGATCTGCCACAACATATACAAGAATCAAGTGTGAAGTGTGCACTATTTGCTGATGACTTAGTAATGTGGACTTCAAAACCAAAAAGCAAAAGTACAGAACTAGAAAAAACCATGCAACAATCCTTAACCAACCTACAAAGGTGGACCAAAGAAAATTTAATGACTGTTAATACAACAAAATCAAACTACCAAATCTTTTCACTAAGAAAAAAACCACTAAAAATAAAACTAAATTTTGAGGGTCAACAATTACCAGAAACAAAGGAAGCAAAGTATTTAGGAGTTACATTTGATACCAAACTTACATGGACCAAACAAATAGAAAATGTAATACAAAGAGCAGAGAGGCGCCTTTCACTGTTAAAACGTCTAACAGGAATGAAGTGGGGATGTTCCAGAGCAACTCTTAACACAACATACAATGTATATATAAAGCCATTATTTACTTACTGCAGCGAAGTTCTTGTAACAGCAAACACAAAAAAAATTCAAATCTTTCAAAACCAAAGTCTGAGATTAATTACAGGTGCTATCAAAACCACACCAATAGCAGCTATGGAAATACTAACCAACCAATACCCCATTGAATATGAAATAGAAAAAGCGGCTCTTATTCAACACGAAAAGTTGATCAGACTCCCATTCAATACATGGCACAAGAGAAATTTTACACATACACCAAAGACTCAGGAGAGCTTTCTTTCCAAAATTCAAGACATCAAAAAGAATGTATACCTTCCTAATTCAAAGGAAAACTTCATATCTAAAGCCAATCCGACACAAACATTAGACATCACATATTATTTACACCTGACAGAAGAAGTTAAGAAAAGTGATACTCCAACTAGTGTTCTAAAATTATTGGCATTAGAGGCAATCCATACTAGATTTCCAGAACACGAATGGCTCCATATTTATACTGATAGATCATTGATATCAAACCAAGATGGAACAGGTGCTGGAGTCACATGTCACCTCTTTTCCTATTACAAATCTTTAAGTTATGGAACTACAAACTTTGATGGAGAAATTGAAGCAATTCGAATGACCCTACAAAATCTTTTGTACAGAATTTCACATTTTCAGCAAGCAGTTATTCTCTCAGATTCCAGGGCAGCAATTATAGCAATTACTTCCAAGTTGTCACCAAAAAACCAAACTATTATAGAATGTTGGAAAATCCTTACCCATCTAACGGCACTTCAAAAACACCTAGTCTTCCAATGGATACCGGCTCACTGTGGACTGAGTGGTAATGAGAAAGCTGATTTTTTTGCTAAAAAGGGTACCGGCAATGTGCAGAAATCTATAGTTAATCTACCATTTTATGCAGCTAAAAGATTAGTCAACTCTGAATTCAAAAAAATTATTGAAAAATATTACTATGAAAAATCAAAGAATAAAAGATGGGAACCACCAAACATTCAAACAGTGATTCCTGAGTATGCTCGAAAAACAGCAGTTGCAACCTTCAGGTTGATTGCAGGACATGATTGTCTGACAAAACATTTAAACAGAATTGGGATATATTCTTCATCACTCTATCCTCTATGTGATCTGCAAGAGGATATGGACCGAGACCACCTTCAAATATGCCCGGCCACTTCTAGTGCCCTTCCCATCCATCAGTGAAAAATATTGGAGAGCAAAAGGATTAATGACTTCATTGTCAGAAATGCAGCGTTAGCTAACAACGCATTTGTGTTTCTGTGTTTGTGTTTGTGTGTGTGTCTATGCGTGACTATGTGTGTATTTCTCTCTGTGTGTGACTATGTCTAAAAATGTGAATTTGTTATTCAAAAGGCCTCAAAAATATTTCCCGTGAAATCTCGATATCGAATTTTTAGGTGGAACACAATGCTTCCTCTACCTACTATAAGCAATAGAGAATGTAAAAATACATGATCTGGTACAGTATGCCCCCATTTACTAAACGAAACCTTAGAAGGAAGTAAACATAGGAACAAACTTTTGTAGAAGAAGCGTTTGGGAGAAGAGAAAGTGATGTGAATGAGATTTTCTTTCCACATTGCAACATTTATGTTTGGATATGAAACGCGAGTATTTGTGTGCCTGGTTCATTATTGATCAGCACGTTTTTGTTACGTCACACACACACACACACCATGTGATTTCCTGTGAGAGAAGATGTCCAAGCGCGTGTTCACCTGTCAGTCTTACTGCAACATTGCCAACGTGACAAACGCCATTACTTGCTGCACACGTACCATTTTGTAACTGAACTACATTCTCAACTGCTTATTTTCTTACTGAACTAAATATTTGAAATAGGAGTTCTTAGTGAAGCAGTTCTTTGAACCAGCTCTTTTTAAACGAAGTAGATCTCAGAATGAGTTCTTTTTAAGGGAACTATATTATTGATTTACTTCTTTTGAAGTACACTAGAACTTTGAACTGGCTCCATTTCTAAGTGAACCATGTAGATCTTTCAACTAGTTCTTCTCATAGTGAACGAGATATTTAGACAAATAATTTCTAACTGAACTAGTTGTTTGAAGATTTTCTTCTCCTCCATATTCTAAGAACTTTACTACTGGTATGTTATTCAAGGGCATTCTACGTGTTCTACCATGCACAAACACGCATTCCACTCAAAAAACAGATTACGTGATTTTACTGAAAAATACACGTTTTAAGGTACCCTTCACGCAAATGTGCTTATTATAGTATCTGATATTATTAAAGGCGAGAATTCCATACACTATAAAGTCCGAAAATATACATGCTTTCTCAAACTACAATATTTGTTCCAAATCTATGAATTCACTTCGCACTTTTGCACAGTTAACCACTAACTACAATAAAATAATCAAAAGTGCCAGAAAAGTTTGTACAAATTCGACACGTGTTTATGTCGCACGGTTTGCAGAGGTCTGTCGGTAAAATTCTGGAAAAGTCTGTTATTCTAATCCTGATTGCTGAAGGAAAACAATAACTGATGTGTTTGATGTCCTGCACTCATATGACTTTCTCTACTCTTGTAGTAACCATTCTTACAAACTCTTCTTCCTATGTCTTCTTCGTGTTAGTTGAGATAAACATTTGTACGAACTATGTTATTGGTTATTTCCTTGTAGGTACAAGGGGAATATGGGAATACAGTAGGCTTTGTGCGATAGTCAAATCTTTTAAAGCTTTGAGATTCCGTTCTCTTTGCATACTTAACATATAAAACAATGAACAACGATGTTCCATTTAAGGAAAGCTTTAAGTTTTCTAAAAGTCACATATAACAAGGAATATCTCCGAAATAGTTCATTCTACAAGAATATTTATTGAGACATAAATTGTGTATTTTAGCAAGATCTACATATTTGTATATTATGATTTGGTCTATCTCTAACGGCTTATCAATTATGCAAAAGTCGTCCAGAGTAAATACGACGACAGGGGCTATAGCCAGAAAATTCAAAATATACATTTCATTTGTCATCAAAATATCCCAAACATATGACATTTTAATCCAAGTCGTTAGAGAATGGTCTTTAAATTCTTCGTGTAGCATCCTTGAAGGACACTAAACTTAAATACCAACTTTGGTTTGGTTTCGATGGGTGGGCAAGTTTTGCAACCCCTGTAAGGAGCGCTTCTGTGATGTTCGATGGAAGAAAGCACCTACATTTTCTTGAAGTTGTCGGGAATTAGTTACACCTCGCATGGCGGGGGTTGGTGATCTACGAAGCAGAAAAACGAAGAGAAAAGAGTGTAAAAAAGGAGAGGGAAAATTAAGGCTGTAGAGATCAAAGGGTTGCTGGATCTCCTAATTAACTAAATTCCACTCTTAATGCAGCCGGCGTGAAAGGGAGGGAACCAGGGAACGAACCAACCAACTAACTCTGCAGCAAGTTGATCATCATTCACGTAACTAATAACGTCCGTCTGTCCGCCGCTTTCTTAATCTCAGATATTAGCCACCAATTAAAAGTGCACCATTTACATACGGCGTTGACTCCTTTCACAAATCCTGTTGCACTGCTAGAGCTTTAAACTCTCCAACTAAATCTTTAAAACTGAAAGTGCCATTTGTGTTACGAAATAGATTTGCAAACACGGTATTCCTTACAACTCCAAATGTTTAGTGTTCGTAACATGGAACCCCATAAATACCAGCTATATGTTGTACTCACATGGCTTTTAGTTGAGATAAACATTATCTCATTGTTTATTTAGTTTTAGGTACAAGGGCGGAATACGGTACGCTTAGAGTGTTTTAAAGCTCAGATTCTGTTCTCTTTGTAAGGTTAACATATAAAAAATGAATAACGATGTTCCATTACATGACAATAAATTCTGTTTTAGCAAGTCCACATTTTTGATATAGTAAGATTTGGTCTATCTCTTAGGGCTTAGCACTTATTCAGAAGTCATTCAGAGTAAATACGACTACATAGGCTATAGCCAGAAAAGTCAAAATATACATTTCATTTGTCATAAAAATATCTTAAACATGTCAGTTTAATAAAAATCGTCAGAGCCAATTTTGAGAAAATTAAAATCTTACATTTCCCACCTAAAGGATAGTTTAAAGTGGATAAATTTTCTTCAAAATCTTCGTGTCCATCCTCGAAAGATATTAATGTTAAATAGCAACTTTGGTTTTTAACCCACTTTTCGTTTTTGAGTTCCATTGTCAACATTCATACAGGTATGGCGTTTTTCTAAAACTGCTTTCTTTGCATACAGGGGGCGTCGAAAAATATGTGCCCGATAGATTCTCGAAATATCAACTACTAAGGGAAGTAACGTATTATACCCAAAAAATTTATGACGAGATTTTACCAGGAATATATACTTTGAGGCACCCTGAATCCTAAAAGGAAGCATTGTTAGTAAAAAGGTCCTATGTGTGTATGTGTCTATGGGCATCATAAGTCAATAACGAAAAGTAGGTTAAAAACCAAACTTGGTATTTAACATTAATATCTTTCAATGTTTAAGACATTTTTATGGCAAATGAAATGCATATTTTGAATTTTCTGGGTATAGCCCACGAAGTGCTCTTTAATCTTGATGACTTTTGCATAACTGGTAAACTGTAAGAGATAGATCAAATCTTACAATACCACAAATATGTCGTTAAAGCACAAAATTTATACCGACAGATCTTTTTTTGTGAATTATACCATTTCAGAAATATTCTTTATTATTTATTAGAATTTCTTAATACTTATAGACCCTTCTCAAATGGGAGGCTATTTATGCTTTTGTCTCTTGGTGATGCAAAGAGAACGTTATTACGTCATCATAGAACATAACCAGCCCAGTTTGATAAAAGTAACTACCTCACCATTTCGCTCGGCTTGCTCCCCAACCAGCTGTTTCGTGTGTATTCCAAACTCGGCTCCCTGTCACGAAGCACCTACGTCACCGTTGCGTGACGTACGAGGTGACGTCAGCAATATCGTAGCATGTCCGACAACTTGGAAATGTAGTTTAATGGGAAGTTACAAGCATTGAGTTCGAATCGATGCAGCACGTGGTAGAGAAATTATGTAGAAATGTTGATGTTTATAAATGTAAAAGGGCACACTTGGGTTGCTGCCGGACATATGTATCTCGTATAAAGTTAGAGATGTTGTAGCACGTGCTGGTTAAGAGCAGCATGAGAGTGTAATCCTGTGGTGAACATTACGAGTGCAATTACTGAAACAAGCCGCTTGCACTTTGTGGCTACATTGTTATACTTTCCTGCACACACACACATACACACACATACACACACACACACATACACACACATACACATACACACACACAGCTGGTTACCCTGCACTTTTGTAACTTGCTATGGAAACATACTCCCCTGATTAACTTCACATGATATTTCCTTCTGACTCTTCATACAAGCAAACTATTTATTATCATTATTATTATTATTATTATTATTATTATTATTATTATTATTATTATTATTATTATTATTATTATTATTATTATTATCATCATTATTAATTTATTACTATTACACTTATTGTTACTATTACTATTGTTCCTGTTCTCGTTGTTATTGTTGTTCTTCTTTTTCCTCCTCCTCCGCCTCCTCGTCCTTTTCCTTTTCCTGTTTCTGCTATTCTCATTGTTATTATTTCCTAATGTTTCCGTCCCTCTACGGACCACGTTAAGCAAACCACTGCATTTATATTAACGTCTTCTTTTATTTTTCCTTTCTATTTTTCCAATATTTCCTCATCCTGTTACTGTGATTTTTCCTTCTTTCTTCTATACAAATCATAGTTGTTTTCGTATTTTTTTCAACTGAAAACCTTCAAAATGTTGTACTAACTTTCTTAACTTTAATGTCCTCTATATTATGCATTGTTCACTGTATTGTTGTCAAGGCTCTACTTGCTTATAGACTTACACAGAGTTCCCATGTTACCAAAGGCAGTAGTTGAAAGTTTTTAAATTAGGTAAAAATAGATTCTAAAGTGAAACTAGGTATTTTTAAATTGTATAGAACCAGCATTTTCGTGCATACATTTCCACAATTAATATATACATAACTTTTATTTTCTGTATATCCTGAGTGGTAAAATAGGTTTTTGGCTAAAATCCGAGATCTCCTTATAACATTCTTTATACTGCAGCGAGCTCTGAGCTCTCTCGGCGAAATGCGCAATGCTTAGCAACACCTTCAAAGTGGCAGCCCAAGATCACAAAAATCACAACCACGAGTTTTGAACCCGACACTGAATTAGAAAATATAAGAGTGGGTAACTGAGACCCAGGCTCTGAAGTTCACAACAGTTTATTGCTGCAAAAAGCAAGGAAGCAATATGACATATATTGTTGCGTTGGTCGCACGTCAAAGAGGGTTCAAGGTCAGCTACCTCACACCACTATGGTGCTAGGTAACGCGCAACAATGGTGACTAAGAACAAACATCAATGCCAGTCAGTTCCAGAAGCTACGAGTGCTGAACTGGTCATGACAACCTTCGAGAAACGTGATTTCCATAAACGTTGTTGGTACCTAATTCTCGGGTACATAAGTTAGTTATGAGTTTATTGTCAGAGCGAGTTGTGTACAGCAGTTCGATCTGTGAGGTCAGTGTGGGTGAATATGATGTTAGCACTTTTGATCTAGCCACACGTTGGGCGTCAATTATGTAGCGATTTTATATCTCGCCGCTCACAATCTGGTTGCTCTGCTAGCCACCGGGCCCTTATTTTATTCTGGGATATCTCAGGTCGTATAGGTGCAGAGAAACAAACAGGCAAATAACTAAATGACAATTCACATTTTACTACAGAAGGATGTATTTCATGCAGTTTCTGTGTTGAACAGTGTTCTGTAATTTAGTCCTACTAATTGTGTCATAAGTCCTGCGTAATTCTCGTTCTTTTAATACATCGAGAACAGTTCGTCTATTCAAAAAAGATCCTTCTCTTGTTCCGTTTTCGTAACTATTTATAATAATGACATGCCTCTGTGTTTTGCATCTAGATTTGAGGACCGTAATATGAGGGTATTTGTTAGAGGTGAAGGAGATATAAATCTGGTGCAAGGAGTAGAGGAAGAGCAGGTAAACGAAATTATTTAAATATCCATCCACCATTCCGCTGAACGCCGGATGGGACAGCAATAAAAGACACTGTGAATCCCTTGGTCAAAGGTCGGACTTGCATGTAGCGGAACAAGGCAAATTTTCCGGCTGCTATACGTTATTTCGTGCCATAAAACCCGAGAGGATTTAAACGACTTCTCCCCAAAGAAAGAAAGAGAGAGAGACAGACTTGAGAATTCCACAAGCAATTTATGTTAAGACAGTCGAGAAAAAGAAACTTTCCTGTCAACTGGACATGCAGAGTAACCTTCACTTGTTCCTTTCTTTGCCTCTCTTGGGCATCCGTTCTGTAACTTTGACACGACTGTTAATAGTTAAAAAAAATTTAAAAAAATAAAATAATAATAACAATAACAACAACAACAACAACAACAACAACAACAACAACAACAATAATAATAATAATAATAATAATAATAATAATAATAATAATAATAATAATAATAATAATAATAATAATAATAATAATAATAATAATAATAATAATAATAATAATAATAATAATGTCAGTCTATGGACAACATAACTCGAAAACGAAAACCCGGTTAAAAACCAAATTTGCTAGTTTAATGTCTTTAAAGGATGGGACACAAAGATTTTGAAGAAAATTCCTTCACCCTAAAATACCCTTTACATTGAACATTTTTATTTTCTTGAACATTCCTCTAACAATTTTGATTAAAATGCCATATGTTTGAACTATTTCGTTGACAAATGAAATGTATGAATTTTCTGACTCCAGCCCATGAAGTACTATTTACTCTTGATGACTTGCATAACTGGTAAACCGTTAGAGATAGACAAAATCTTACTATACAAAAATGTAGATCTTGCTAAAATACACAATTTATGTCTCAATAAAGGTTCTTTTACAGTGAACCATTTCGGAGATATTCCTTGTTATGTGTGTGAGTTTCGGAAAACTTAAAACTTTCGTGAAATGGAACATCGTTGTTCATTTTTTTATATGTTAAGTGTGCAAAGAGAACGGGATCTCAAAGCTTTAAAAGATTTGACTATCGCACAAAGCCTTCTGCATTCTATTATTCCCCTTGTACCTACAAGGAAATTTGTACGAATGTTTATGTCAACTAACACGAAGAAGATATAGGAATAAGAGTTTGTAAGAATGGCTAGTACAAGAGTACAGAAAGTCATGTGAATGCAACACATCAGACAGCAGAAATTAAAAAATCAGTGCACAGTAACTGAGAAAAATGATTATATTATTAACATTTTATCACATTTACGGTCACATGTAAGAGTAAAATGCAGTTAAAAAGTACTTGACTAATAAGTGCAAACTGCACTTTCGTCTGTAATTCATTTGTAATTTGTTTTGTAATACAGTATCGTTGGTCAAAGAGTGAAATGGAGGCAAAAACCGAAACAAATCTTTCAATCTTTATTGTAGATTGTAACACGTGTCAACAGAACATCGCTACGACCGAAACGTAATAATTCTGCTCGACCACCACAACTCTGTAAGGACTAGCCTTGTAAACTCCAGTGCTAGATACAACTGCAAGTCGTTACTGCAAATTTAAGATTCTTATGGTGCTTTATCTTCATTCATAAACATGGCTCAAAATATTACACTAGGTATAAAAACCATTAAGTACTGTCATTTATGTTAACAATAAATTATTGAACCATTTGATGATATGAATATACCACTCCATTATGAATTTAGACGTGTCTTTTTGCAACTCTAAGCGACAAAATAAAAAAATGAAGTGATAAAAAAGTAATTGAACTGGACTTTGGTGGTTTTGTTACAGTATTTTAGTTAGTAAATGTTTTGGATAGTGCGAGTAGGTGGTGACCCTGTTTGAAACATATGACTATCACTTGAAGGTAGAGCGAAGCGTGTGAAGGGAAACAAAGCAACACAAGTACGAGAGGCAGGCAGGTTGGCATCTCTGCGCAATCTGAGAGTGAACACGGAACATCGATAGCAGATAGATTCTTGTGGCAAGGTGGCCCGCGGGGCATTTCTACGTTAGCAAGGGGCGGAGCGAGAAAAATGTGCTTGTCTATAGGAGACCGCATCTCCATGGCAACAACACACCTTGTTCTAACAGTGGCGTGCCACCCATTCACATACCAAACTCACATAAAGCAATAAAAGCATTTTTAGAAAAAGGTCAAAGTCTGTGTGCGCGCGCGTGTGTGTGTGTATATATGTATATATGTGTGGACATAAATTAAGTATTTTAGAAAGATCTACATTCTTTGTACAGTAAGATTTTGTCTATCTGTTACGGTTTACCAGTTATTCAAAAGTCATCCAGAGTAAACAAGACTACATTGGCTATTGCCACAAAGTTCAAAATACCTCAAACATATCGTATTTTAATCAATATATTTAGAGCCATTTTCAAGAAAATCAAAATTTTCCATATGAAGGTTAGTTTAGGATGTAGTAATTTTCTTTCAAATCGTCAAATACATTAAACTCAAATACTAACTTTGGTTTTAGCCTACTTTTCGTTTGTAAGTTATGCTGTCCAGAGACTGAACTATGAAGAACTAAGGTTAGGGCATTCCACGGCAAATTTTCGTTCAGAACAAAAATATGCTAAATGTCTATTGCTGTAAAAGTTCCTTATTCCATATAAAATAAATGGAAATTGCGCTTTATAGGAACCAGTATCACAGTTAAAGCAAAAGGAATCACTTTCTAGTCTATGCTCAGATTTCTACCAGGAGGCCCACTTCAGCCAGCATTGGGGCAAGTAGATAACCCTTCGTGCTTTAAAAGAGTTGCAGAAATCACGGGGGTAAATCCAGTCAGTGGCGTGTGTGAAGTTTGTGACTGTAGCGCGTGATAATAGACAACAATAGTCTTAGACTATTTTCCACTTCACTTTGCTAGTTCTATTGCTGCTTTTTGTAGTTATTACTAAGGTAATAACTAAGGTAGTAAGGGGTAGTGATGCGCCTCCTATAGCCTCTCCTACCCAATTCCCATCCTCATCCTGCCCGTGGTGCACCCTGCTTTTAACAGATGAGGCTCTGGGGACCGAATCACAGCGGTATAACTGTTTCATCTAAAATGGAGGAAATGTCATTTACATATGTGCTGGCCTATCACAGCACAACAGCGTCCCTCAGAGGCACATGAGGGGAAGGTCGGTGGATCTAAATATCATCTATTTAGTCCTCCCGACTAGGTCCGATGGACCCGTTGACCAACGATAGGTGTGGTCCCCCTTGCAAAATGGGGGTTTAAGTCGGGTGATGTAACTGCCACATTGTAAAACTGGTGCCCGTTAAGAAAACAGTTACATGAAAGCCACATACATGAATATGAGTCCTAAAGATAAACATTCCGGAGTTAAAACTGTCCCCCAATCGGATCTCCGGGTGGGAACATCTTTAGGCAAATTTCATCACAACAATTCCAATACTTTAAGAATTCTACAATGGAATGCAGGAGGCATGTCCCAGCCTAAAAAACAAGAGCTAATGAAAATATTAAAAGACCAAGATATAGATGTCTTCACAGTACAAGAAGCCAATATATCACAAGTTCAGGAAATATACTTTGAAATGGATCAGTACACTACACATATACTTCCAAAGGCTCGTCAAATAGCAAGTGGTATTCTTACAGGAATTAAAAGAAATATGAAAGCTACTATCCAAATCCAAAAAACAATGGAAGAACAAGATAAATCAGAAACAGTTAAAATTGAAGTATGGAAAAGTAACTACCACTATAGAATTTACAGTATCTACAATCCTCCAGACAATACACTAGATCTAAATTCTATTCCCATAGAACCCAAAAGTATTTTAATAGGTGATGTTAATGCACACTCCCCTAGGTGGGGCTACAAAGATATAAATTCAGCAGGAAGAGTCATAGAAGACCTATTAAACTCATCAACAATGGAATTAATATTTAATCCAAATGATCCACCCACTTACCTTCATTATAATGGTTCAGGTACAAATCCTGACCTTCTGATGGTGTCATCTGACATAATTGACAATACAAAAAGAGAAATAATAGAAGACCCAGGTTCAGGCCACAGAATCACCATAAACTCCATAAGAGGTCTAATAAATAAAAGTAACAAACCAAAAGTTAAAACTTCTTGGAATTTTAAAAAAGCAGATTGGTCCAGTTTCCAAAATGAGATAGAAGGGAAGTGTAATATACTGTTAGAATCAGAGTTCAAGTCAACAGATGAAATGAATAAAAAAATTTGTGAAATATTATTGACAGCAGCCAAAACACATATCCCCAAAGGAAAGTTAAAGAAATATAGCTACTTTTGGTCTCCATCTTTATCTAAGTTAAAACACGAAAGAAATACAGCAAGAGTCAAAGCCGAAAGAACCAAGTGTCCAGAAGATGTACAAAACTGGAGAAGAAAAGCAGCCATTTTTAAGAAAGAATTAATTACAGCAAAAAGGGCCAGTTTCACAAATTTTGTAGAACATACGGACTATAGGAAAGATGGAAATAAAATATACAAATTCCTTAATAAAACAAAATTATCAAAAAATACAACTGAACCATTAAAATATAATAACAAAAGCTTAACTACAGATAGGGAAATAGCAGAATCCCTTAACAAGTTTTATGCTCAGTCACAAAGAGTACCCCAAGCGTATAAAAAACAAGATAAGGCTATCCAAAAAACTATCAGAGAAACTAGTAAGCCAAAAGGTATACGAAATGATATTTTTATTCAGGATTTTAATGAAACAGAACTGGATTTAGCAATAGAACAATTACAGAACAAAAAATCTCCTGGACCTGACAAGATCCATCCAGAGTTTATTAAACACCTTGGCAGGAAAGGAAAAGAAATCCTACTTAAACTGTATAACACGTGTTGGAGAATGACTGTACCTTCTGACTGGAAAAAAGCCATTATCATCCCGATTTTAAAGAAAAACAAACCCTCAAACAATATTAATAGTTTCAGACCAATATCTTTGACCAGTGTTATTGAAAAAGTGATGGAAAGAATGGTGGCATCTAGACTTAACTGGTTCCTAGAATATTACAACTTAATTAATAGTTCACAGACCGGCTTCAGACAGAATCATAGTACAAGTGAAAATGTACTCCCTACTAAGCCAAGACATCAAGGAAGCTTTCAATAGAAAGGAGGATACCTTGGCAGTACTCATTGATTTTAAATCAGCATATGACTCAGTCTGGAGAAATAAATTAGTTGAGAAGTTGCAATCAATAGGTGTGAAAAGTAACATGCTTAAATGGATAACTCAGTTTATTTCACAAAGGTTTTGTGCCACAAAATATAATACATACATTTCCAAATATAAACAAACACACCGAGGACTTCCACAAGGTGCTGTTCTGAGCACAACACTCTTTAACATATATATAAATGACCTTCCATCAATAATAAAAACTTTAGAAACCAAAATTGCTCTATTTGCTGACGATGTAGTCATTTGGACTTCAGGCTCTTCAAAAAAACCTGAATTAATTAAAGACAGAATAGAAACAGCCCTAAACAAAGTACATGAATGGAGCTCCAAAAACCTCATGACTATCAATGTGGAAAAAACAAATTATGAATTATTTACACTAAAATACAAACCAGTTAATATTAGCATAAATTATAATGGTAAACCACTCAAAGCAGTTGATGATGCCAAATACTTAGGCATCACTTTCGACAGAAAGCTAAGTTGGAAAAAACATATAACAAACATCTCAGGAAAGGTTGAAAAGAAACTACAAATCCTGAAAAGGTTAGCTGGTGCTAAATGGGGCTGCTCAAGGAGAGTCCTTAACACAACATACAAAATGTATGTTAAACCAAACCTCTTGTACTGTTCTGAAGCTTTAATAACGGCAGCAAATGCTAACATCAATAAACTTGAACAAATACAAAATCAGGCTCTTCGCTAATCACTGGAGCAGTTAAATCCACACCTATTGATGCCATGCTTGCCTTAACACGGACCCCATCAATAACAACAAAAATAGAAGAACAAGCATTGCTCCAACATGAGAAAATGTTACGACTGTCAAACTCTAAATGGACAGAAGAGAACCTCCCCCCTTCAATCCTTAAAACTCATAGTAGTTTCCTAGAAAAGGTAACACAGATTAAATCCAAATTGAACATTCCTAACACCAGAGAAAATCTACTTATTAGAGAAAATCCATTGGAATTATTGCAACCTACCTTCAATTTGGAATTAATAGAGGAAATAAGTAAATCAGACACACCAAAAGAAATACAAAAACTTCTAGCTCTGGAAACAATCAATACTAGGTATCCCACAGAAGAATGGCTGCACATATATACTGATGGATCCTCCAAGGAAAACCTTACTGGAGCTGGAGTTACATGTTCACATTTTTCCTTTTATCATTCTGTTGGCAGAGACACAACAAATTATGATGGAGAAATAGAGGCTATATACCTTGCTCTCCGACAATTATTAAATCTTCCCTTAAATAAATTTAACAAGGCAGTCATTCTTTCGGATTCTAAAGCTGCAATTCAGGGAATATGTTCAAATACTACAAAGAAGTCAACAAAAATTAGAGAATGCTACAAAATGTTAACACAACTCCAAAAAGTTAATAAGACTGTTCATCTCCAATGGATTCCAGCACACTGTGGAGTCATGGGGAACGAAGCTGCAGACTCACTTGCAAAGAAAGGCACAACAGTAAAACAAAAGTCTAAATTCAATTTCTCATATTCCTCAATAAAACGCTTGATCATTAAAAAATGTTCTCATTCATACCTACAAGAAATATAAACAAATGCCAAAGATAAAAAATGGATTACACTACTTTCCAATCCATATATAATCCCCCAGAGACCAAGGAAAACAGCGGTTGCAGCCTTCCGACTATTGACAAATCATGACTGCTTGGCAAGTCATCTCTACAGAATAGGTATCTCAGCCTCACCAATATGTGTCCTGTGTAACGATCCAGCAGAAATGAACGAAGACCACTTGAAGACCTGTGAAGCATTAAGATCAGAAGAAACTACAGTTCAAAAGTATTGGAAAGCACGAATGCTAATGGCTTCATTGCCAGATGCAAGGCACTAGAAAACAACAACTATTATCACAATCACTATTAGTAGTATTGTAACCATTAGTTTTCTTTTAATTAGTTTTAATATAATAATTTTCATTATTACAATAATATTATTTTGGTTATTAGTATTGTTGATTATTATGTTATTATTTTCCTCGTTATTATCACCAAAGGCTACTATTACGGTGACTTCGTTAACCGAATGGGTGTTCAAAATGACTCCTTGTTGATTGATAGAATGTTCCAACTGTGCTCTTGTACCTAAACTACCGGCAGCACCATGAATAATAACAATAAACATAGGAATCACAACAGTAAGAGTAATAATAATTAATAACAATAGTGATAAACAGACAATAAGAATAAAATGTTAATAAAATTAATGTTAATAAAATAAACAATATCAATAATATAATACAATAATATAATAACAAAAAGAATAACGACAGACAACAATAGTTACAATAACTAAAAATAATAATCTAAGTTTATTCACTGGAAAATTTCTAAGACTATTCTCGTCTATTATCACGCGCTACATTCACCAGCCTGGCATCACACCAGGTTTTCTTACAAGCAGAACAAAGTTCACACACACCACTGACTGGTTTTACCCCCGCGATTTCTGCAACTCTTTTATCGCACGAAGGGCTATCTACTTACCACAATGCCGGGTGGAGTGGGCCACCTGGTACAGTGCTGCCGATACAAGCAAGTAGCCTGACCGAAGCACTCTAAGGAACAAAAGAAAATAGATCCCTGTTCACAAATGTGGTTATTATTTCCCTTGTATCGTATTGCACCTATAAGGTTTATTTGGAGAATAAATAATAACAATCTGTCAGAATGACACCTCCGTATGGAGTTTTTGTGTGAAATATGCCCACTACGGGGAAGTAAAAGAAAAGCTTTATCTAATAATTAGAAGTAGTAAGTCAAGTCCTGATATGGATATAAGAGCAGTGCCTGAGGGAGCGCTGCTGCGGCCATAGCCAACCCAAGGCACGTATACTGAAATACCAAGTTCGCAGCTTCCTCTCGCGCTATTGATAAATGGAACCTAAGTAGCAACAATATCTGTCATATATGAAAACGGAAAACGGGCTGAAAGAAGTTGGCCCAATACCAGATACTAGTTTGTGTGTGTGTGTGTTCTTTTCTTGGCATCGGGTCGGGGAAGTTGTAAAAATGCAAAAATGCAAGCGGTCGGTCCTTTCTCTTAATTTATTGTCTGCCCCGCCTGGATCTTAATGGGTCTTTGCTAATAAAGGAAAAACCTTTGTTTATTTCCGCTTCACTAACTTTCCTCATTGTGTTCCTTCATTTAGTTAAGGGAAACCAAAGTTTTACTACCTTTTTTACATCTTACGAGATAACTCGTCCTCAAGACATATTCACACAAGCATTTTTAGAAAAAGGTCCGTTTGTGTTTGAGTCTATGGGCAGCAAAACTCAAAAACGAAAAGTCATATAAAACCAAAGGTGGTATTTAAATTTAATATATTTTAAGGATGCCACACGAAGATTTTTAAAAAAATTCCTTCACCCTAAATTACCCTCTACATGGATAATTTTTCGAAAATTTTTATTTTCTCCAAGATGGCTATAACAATTTTGATTAAAATGCACATGTTTAAAATATTTTATGAAAAATGAAATGTATATTTTGAGTTTCCTAGCTATAGCCCATGTAGTCGTGTTTACTCTGGATGACTTTTGCAACCGTATGACTTAGACCAAATCTTACTGTACAAACAATATAGATCTTGCTAAAACACATAATTTATGTACCACTAAATCTTGTTGTAGGGTGAACCATTTCGGAGATATTCCTTGTTATTAGTGTCAGTTTCGGAAAACTTAAAACTTACGTGAAATGGAACATCGTTGTTCATTTTATTATATGCTAAGCGTGCAAAGAGAACGGAATCACCAAGCTTTAAAAGATCCGACTATCGCACAAAGCCTACTGTATTCTAATAGTCCCCTTGTACCTGCAAGGAAATAAGCAATAAGATAATTTCTGTAAATGTTTATCTCAACGTAAGTCCTAGGGGGTGTAAGTCCTGCATAAAGGGAGGGTAATCAGGGAAAGAATGTACAACCAGTATTGAACCTCGACCTAGCAGCTTAAATTATTTGTCATACGTCTGCCAAATCACCTAATGTTGTCCTATAGATCAGATCGTTAACAAATCCTGACAGGAAAGAATTAGATGAAGTCAGGTCTGGTGACCTGGGAGGTCATGTGATGTACGATGATTCTCCTCTGATGCATCTTGCAGGGAACTGTCTCTCCATGAAAGCCCGTACTACATTAGTAAAGTGTGCTGGTACCCCATCTTGTTGGAAAATTGTGCACATGCTGACTGATGAGCAATATGAGTGTGTTCACAAAATACCTATTGAAATTGTGTTTAAAATTTGATTTATCGTTCTGATCAAAGGGGCGTTTGATATTGAATCGCTTTATATTTGCACATGTCTACCACTCTGTACGGAACAGCCATACTCGCCAGTGAATAAGACCTGAACAACAGTGAAGGGGAGGGTTGGCAGGTGGAGTGACCCAGTAAAGTTTCCCAGCTTCCTGTTTGAAATGTTAGCAAACATAACCTATTTGTATGCATAGTTATGAACGGATCACAGTTTCTCAGGCTATGTTAAAACTAGCTATTTCTGTTTCCAGGTTGTGCAATTAGATGGCAGTGCATCTGGTGGCTGCTCCCCGCAGTTGTGGTTCTACCGTTCTTCGCCAGGTAGCAGCACGGAACTTCCTGGGGCTGAACTTTCAGACAAGTGAACTAACGAGGAAAGCTGATGCTGATAATATTTGACAATGTACAAAACAGCCCCGCTTGTGAAAAATGTTTCAGGGTTTTTCTTTTCTTTTTTTTTTCCGAAACGTTGTGTCAATGAAAACTACATTAAATCTGTGCTGAGGGATTTGTAAACGTAACAGGAAGAAGTATAAACTCGGCAATAAGTTGTGTGCGTGAGTGAATGTGTATTCAGAAACTTCAAACAAACGGAGTACAAACATTCAGTGACACGTTTTTCTCTCTCTAATTGCCACAAAGTTTTAAGTGATGTATAAATGTTACTTTACGTGTTAAATACCTCTCCTTACGTTCAGTTTGTGTGTGTCCAGGAAACATCCCATCTTGGCATAACTCTGTCTTTTGCGTCTCTATCGTGAGGGGGGGGGGGGGGGGGTGAGAGGAATGACATGCGCAAACGTGGACGGGGTCCTTAAACGTTTCCAGCATGGGCACGAGAAGAGAGGTAGCGATTGAACTTTCCTTACCTACCCCATATTCTGTTTGTATACAACACGTGCAGTGGTGGGCTCGTTCACCTGCGTGGTGGTAATAATTGTTACGCTAGTACTGACTATTTTGTTTATATTAAACAAATTTTGCATAAAATAATTATTACTGTGGTTAGGGAAATTACATAATCTTGAAGTTGATAACCTTCCTCATCTTATGCACATAATATTCTTACGCTTTTGAGCCAATTTTGCCCTTGGCTAGGCTACACTCATTAAACATACGGCAAAGAAACTATGGGATTATGTAATTATTGACAAACTACAGTGTGCTGTTAAAGTACCAAGTATAAGCATAATAAAGAATGGAAAAAGTAAAAATCAAAATTTTCGGCAATTTTCACCAATTCAAGGTTATTTTGTTTTAGCAGAGAACCATGCCAATTCTCCCCGGTATTAAAGCTTAAAGTGAAAGGAAAAAAAATACTGTCTTTTTAATTTTTGTTGTAGTTTAATATTATACTGCAGTTTTTATAATTAATGAATAAATTATTTTTTTTAATTGATGTTGAAATAAAATCTTTCCTATTTGAAAGGATTACGAGAATATGTGTCTGCAACAAATCGGCCAAGTCGAAATTTAAAATTTTGAAACATTATAGTTAAAAAAAAAAACTAGTTTGTAACTTTGCCGGTTTTGATAGCAGACGACTCAATTACTGTATGTAGCAAAATGAAACAAAGCTAATAACATGTTCTATAGAACTGCTTTTGTCAACTCAAAGTTTGGCTGGTGTCAGTAATGTTGTGAGAGTGCTTTCTTACACACTGCCGCTGTCTCTGTCATATTCTCCAGGGTCATGAACCCTCTTTGTGCTTTCCTAGACAGCTATAGAGTTAAAAAGTATGTATTTGATAACGTCGCAAAGGATGTTTCATCCAAAACCCGAATGACCGCCACTGTGGCACACGTCAGCCTTTCAGATAGAAGGAAATTGTAGGGGTAAAGCATTTCACACTTTGGTCTAAGAGCAGGGCATGGTTTGTTCCAAAGGCAGGCAAGTTGGACACCCCTGTATGGCACATACAAAGAAAATGGAACATGCACGACCAGGAAAGTTTGTTGTATAAGAGAAGTAGAGCAAAGCAGAACCACAGTGCGATTCATCGTGTATTGATGTAACAGTTCGCTCGACTCAGGTTTACTCATCTACAAGAATTAAACAATTAACCTACTTCCCTTGTCACAAAGTTTACAGTAAAATAACTCAAAGTTTTGGCTGTAAATGTTGAGGAACTTGGAGGTAAGCTTTGTGTGTGTGTGGCTAGCATTTACCACGTGCGAGTTCAAATCCAGTGTAGGAATTTAAATCTATTTTCTTACTCACCTCCGTCAGATCGCCTTTCGGTCGAGGTGCTAAGTCCCCCTGTGCATGTTGCCATACAGACATAGGCTTTAGGTAGCAGTAAAACTTACAGCCCTCTCATGATTCCTTAACCACCCTTATTATCATTTCAACCCCTTACTTAAGGGTGCGGTGCTGGGAGTTCATACAGATAAATTGACCGAGGATCTACAAACCGTAGAGTTTTATTTTGCGAGTTTGTTACCGATCGATAATCTGGAAACTCCTAATTCTTTTCCGACGATGGTTCTATCAAAACCCATCGCTCACGGTAACAGCACAAAGGCAGTGCTCTAACAAAGAGTACCCCCCCCCCCCGAACCCCTCCCACACCCCTCTTGTCCGTTTTCTCGCTTGGCAGCACAGAAATGCCTTTGGTACGCGACCTGACCGCGTAAACTGCATCCAAAAGGCTTTTCGAGGTGCACGTTTGAAGTGGAATACTGCTCCTTAGTGGTAGCAAAACTTTGGTTGGGCAAGTAAAGATGTCAATAAAAACCTCGGCCGGTCGGTCGGCCGGCCAGAGCTTCACAGGAAATCAGGTCAACAACTAACATACACAACATTTCCTCTATCAGTAAATAAACATGCTTCTTGTGGTCAATTAGAGCTCGATTTGTGAATTTCAGTAACCTACTGGCACCTTAAGGGGAGTATGTGGACATCTGATTTTCCTATCTTCACCATGTTAAATTCCCTTAATTCGTGTTCTTGTTTCTGTGAAAGTATTTACAATTGGACAGAATAACTCAGAAACGAAAAGTTGGTCAAAAACCAAAGTTGGTATTTAAGCTTAATATCTTTTAAGGATACGACCTGAAAATTTTGAAGAAAATTCCAGTTCCATGGCCACCACGATCGCCAGATCTGAAACCTCTCGACTATTTTCTGTGGCGTTGTATGAAGAGTATGACACTCCTGTGACGTCAGCGGAGGACCTTATGGCTAGAGTCCACGGAGAGACTGAACATCTTCAAACACAACCCCACGTATTGAATCACTGCATACGGCTGCGTATAAGAGTTAGGCTATGGCATAGTTGATCATAGGACTATATTGCGTTTACGTCGACTCGGCAATAAGCACATACACTCTAGTGAGGCAATAACTGGTAAACAGTCTGGCACTGATGACGTCAATACAAATAACAGTAATTGTATGAACATGAAAAAGTTCCTTGTTTTCTTAAATCAGTAAATGCTTCTGATTTCAAGCAATATTTGCAAACTTATCCATAACAAGGATTAAGAACTTGAAGATAAATCTGAAGAAAAGCAAATCGATAGGTGTTCTACGTGGCTTTCCCCACCTTTCCTTGTCTTAGTTAGAGCACCACGCCTCTAGCCCCGTATTGCAGCTGTTAACAACACTTCATTGGTCAGTAGTTATGCCTCACCCCTTGCCGTAAGCGGTAAGGCGATAAGGAACTTTGAGATACTGCACATTGCTATTCGTTTGGTGCATATTTTATCTTTTCCCTTTTCTCTGAACCTGTCCATGAGGATAGGGGAGGCCATGGATGTTCAATCTGGAAACGTTATGGTTCCCGTTCGTTGCGCATATCGCGAGATCCATTCCTGCAATTTCTAATCCTTATGTTCAAACACCAGAGGAATGAAAATTAAATAAACACAAAGGAAAACAGAGGTTTTTGGGAACTCCTTGACCAGACATGCCATAAAAATGACAAAGTGTACCTGGATATTTATTTTGCTTTAAGAATAAACCTGTTTTTGAAAATTAATTGAAAATATTGGGCGTAAACACCCAGAAGAACAAATGAACTGTTTGAACTTCTAACCCCAGTGTAGAAACCAGTTAATTACGTATACTATCAGAATTCTAATGGAATAATATTTCGCAGTCAATGTTTTCTTTTTCTACTCAGCATTATCTATGTAATTTACTAACGCTCTTTTTAAATCTATTTTATGTTGTTCGACATTTCTTGGTTTCTCGATGTAAATTTATTGTTTTAATGTTGAGATGTTTTGTAGCTGTTCTTATAAACACTTTCTGAGGTTGTATGTTGGCAATGCTGTTATCAGGGAAGTAAATACCCACGAGTGTATGTGAATGTTTGTGTATATACCTATAAGTCAAGTATTATTATAGAAGTTAATTGTAAAATAAAATATATGACTTTACAATAAATACTGTGCAGTGTTTACTTTGAAAATGTTCCCATTTCTCCAATCTGTTTCTTGTGTTCTGATATTTAGGGGTACAAGGAAGTGAAAATTATTGAATTTAGGGGCTTAATTTTTTCCACAGGAATTTCCAGCAACTAAAAATGTATGCACCAGATTTCACTCCAATATCTAATCATGTTCTTGATATATTAATTAATTTATATCAATTTTATTGCTTATGTCCCATAATTAATACCGAAGCTATGTCAGAAATAAGTTACTTAGACATCTTACAAGTAACAAAGTGTTATCTGCGTACATTCTTGTGGAATTACGCAACGAATTTGGACAAAAAAACATTCATTTTTCGAAATCGACTGATCAAGGAACAAAATGCCATTAGACTTTTTGTTTGTAATACTTCTATGAATAATAATTTCTCTTCCACTCGGTACATTCTCATTAAGGACCGCGTGTGGTTTATAAAGTACGGAAAGACATAAACAAACATTTATTAGAAGTGCCAGGACACCGTGCATGTGATAAATTCATCAGTTGAGCGTTTTATGACTGAAGCAGTACAAAGTTTGACCACCAGGGGAGCTACTGGCGTTACGTTTATCTCAATGCACGCTTTCTAAAACAACTGCTAGTCGGAGTGTTAACACGCCCCTAAACTACCCTTAGTGACGTAATAAACAAAATTCCGATAGCAATAACTAGACATACCACTTTAACACAGTTGTAAACAAAATAGTTCAACATATAAAAAATCTGATATGTTACACTCACATGACTTTCTCTACTCTTGTACTAACCATTCTTACAAACTCTTATTCCTTTATCTTCTTCGTGTTAGTTGAGATAAACATTTGTACAAATTATCTTATTGCTTATTTCCTTGCAGGTACCACTTCCATGGTCAGTGGCGTACGAGCCTTGTGAGCATGCACAATACAGTGAACGTTTATCAGGAAAAGATGGTCTAATAGACCAAATTACGAATATATGAGGTTTTGAATGATGAAAAAGAAAATTAGTTTGAAATTTGTGACGGTGAATTGGGACATGAACAATCGGACGTGCACTCCGCCACTGATGCCTGTGTTATCATAGAGTGAGATAGCGAGTATTACTTTCTCTGTCTAAAAGGCACACGACAAGTTAAACCTCACAGTCTCTAGAATTTAAGCAATAAATATTTAGTAACTAAAGAATTAACCTTGTGCTGGATAATTTTAAAAGTTGCAGCATCGCCAGGAGAAGCGCGCCTTCCTTAACAATTCCTTTGTAGTCTTGTTGAAGGATAATCCACGTCACTTTCATATTCACCTTGTTCTTTGCTTATCCTCTTTCAGAATTATTTAAAATGAAGACGGAAACTCACAAAACACTGTCTTTACTGCAACATCTTCCCGATCCTAGAGCACCGGTTAAACGACAATGTTTTTGAAATAATTTGCGTTTCTGATAAACATTTATTGTATTTATTACAAACTCACCAGACTTATTTTGCAATGTTTATTTATATTCATATTTGTGGTAACACAGTCTAATGCATTCAGACTTCTGAAACTAATACTTATTCTAGCGTATTGATAGAGACAGGAATTCCACTCCTGACACCAGTGCAACAAAACGACGAAGTCCCAGAATCTTTCTGTTTCTATTTTCCTCTAAAACGTGTACACAAATGTACTTCTGTTCTACTGGGTTTATCACAGTCTACAGTCTTTCGTGATATACAAATACAATACGTGAAACACAAGGCAATTGGACAAGTACAACATAAGTCTAAAGGTATGGTACTTATAAGTTGGATGACGATAACCAGGCAAAATTTAAAAAATTGATACCTCGGGTTGTAAGTTACATAAGACAGGTTTTTGATGAGATTAAGAAGTACCGTTTGAAGAGTTCATCTAAGCGTAATTAAAGCAGGATATGTTTTGAGTTCAGGCGAGTAAGATGCGCGTAGCATACTTGACATTGCTGATATGATTTACTAGTCTTCATTAAGGCCCACCTTTAACATCTGCACCTGCCTTAACTGTGGGGATAAATGTTCGACTTAGACTAGCCCATGTTAGCATATCGATTAATGAAGATTTTGTTTGTTACTTTATTCACGCGTTGTCCACTATATACAATAGTAAAGCAAATGTTTGGTCTTTGAGACAAAATGTTATTGTTTCCATCGCCAACTGCAATAGCATGGCGATATTGCAGAAGGTTTTGTAGTTTGTAGGTTAAGAGGGAATTAGTTGTATTATATTAGTGTTTATTATGGCACTCGTGCTAGCAATACGCACTTATATGTCACTGTGACGTGTTTGTACAGCAAGGATTGTATTAATTATGTCAGTATGAGAGCGTTTCAGTTGATGATAAGTTTACAACCGCAAAATGCCAGAAAAATTATCCCAAAAAAACCGCGACCATATAGGTTTAGAATATTCCGCGAAATAATTAATAGTTTGTTTATTTACTATTAATAGAGATTTAAAACTAAACAAGTCACAATAAAATTCACACATTTGAGACCTCCTGAATAAAAAAAAAATTAGAAAAAGGTCCGTGCGCATGTGTGTGTGTGTGTGTGTGTATCGGTCCGTGGACAGCGTAACTCAAAAACAAAAAGTCGGTTAAAGAACAAAGTTGGTATTTAAGTTTAATGTTTATCAAGGATTCGAAACAAAGATTTTGAAGAAAATTGCTGCACACGAAACTACCCTTTATATAGAAAATTTTTAGATAATTTTAATTTTATTGAAAGTGGCTCTAACGATTTTGACTAAAATGTCTCATAATTTTAAGCCAAGTTAAATGTATATTTTTAATTTTCTGGCTTATATGTTAATATATGGTTAATATATGTTATACATGGTCAGGATAGACTTCGGGTTGCGATGGTCATGTGCCTTGCGTAGTACCAGTGTTGGCAACATGACCCTTACAAAACCATAATATTCTACATAAGGGAGGCAGTGCAAATAATAAAACGGTGAAAATAATGTAACGAAATTAATTAATATTGAAATTTTGTCTATATTTATTCATCTTTTGAGAAAACTGAGGTTATGATTATTATATTAAGCAAGCATTATCGAAATATTAAAAGCTTTTATGCACTGAGTTGGTAGAATTTGGACAGAGTCGTGAACTGCTAAAAGTCCCACTTTAACTATCAACTGTCTAAAACGGGTTTCAGTTTCCTGAAGTTGGCAAGCGTGGCATGGTCGCTGAAGATTTGCTTTAAATACCAGTTACAGTCTGTGATAGTTATTCATTTTAGTAGCTTTTCAGTCTGGTGAAACTTTTCCGTGTTCTTATTATTAGGACTTCTTTTATTTGCATTGACTTCATCTTGGAGCCAATCAGCGAGTGGTATTAGTTCACTTGTTCCTGTAACACATCATTACAGAATCCCTTCTCCAATTAGAACCATTTCAAGCGAGTCCTGTACCCTATAATCCGCCGTTCGCTCGCTCGCTCGCTCGTCTGTCTTTTTTCTACCGCAGATCGATGTGTCTTGAAAAGGAAGGTTTAACAGAAGACTGTGCTGTCTGAGATACGTGTAATACTGGATTAGTCTCTGTCTTCCACCACGACTTCTTCTTAGCGCAAATGTCTGCCTATATTTCAATACAAAACCAACTTGGTAATATGGGCTCTTTGGTACCATCTGTCAGTTTATGACAAATGAACTGCTGTGAGCGCTGTAATACGCGGCTAGAGGCGTGGCGCTGTAATGAGCACAAGGAAAGCTGGTAGATATACTCGGCCTCGTAGAAAAGTGACGTTTTATGTTTATTTCGATGTCTCCAAATTATTCATGTCTATTATGAAAAATGTTGCAAATATGGTTGAGTTTAAACATTTCCGTACTATATGAAAAGTTTTCACTTTATCGTTACAATCACAAAAAGTGTAAAACTTTACAGTAAACATAATCTAATATTACACTGAAAAATCTGATGTGTTACACTCATATGACTTTCTCTACTCTTGTACTAAACATTCTTACAAACTCTCATTCCTATATCTTCTTCGTGTTAGTTGAGATAAACATTTGTACAAATTATCTTATTGCTTATTCCCTTGTAGATACAAGGGGAATATTAGAATACAGTAAGCTTTGTGCGATAGTCACATATTTTAAAACTTTGATATTCTGTTCTCTTTGCACACTTAAAACTTAAAAAATGAACAACGATGTTGCATTTCACGAAAGTTTTAAGTTTTCTGAAATTGACACAAATAATAAGGAATATTTCCGAAATGGTTCACTCTGAAAGAAAATTTATTGAGACATAAATTGTATATTTTATCGTCCAGAGTAAATACGACTACAGCGGCTATAGCCAGAAAATTCAAAATATGCATTTCATATGTGATAAAAATATCTCAAACATATGACATTTTAATCAAAATCGTTACAGCCATTTTAAAAAAACAATAAAATTTTTGAAAAATCTTCAATGTAAAGGGTAGTTTAGGGTGGGGCTATTTTCTTCAAAATCTTCGTGCGCACCCTTGAAAGGCATTAACAGACAGATAAGAGAAATTATGAAAGTTGAGGAAGAAGCAAACGTCATAGATATAATAGAAGTACAATGGTATGAGTACGTAGAAAAAATGACAGAGGAAGGATTTCTATGTCAAATTATGGAATGGACCCCAGCAGAAAGAAGGAGAAGAGGCCCACATGGGTACAATAGGCCATGACCACAAGAACGTTGTATCCTGAATAGTGGAGAGAGTCAGTAGTCACTAACACCGGATTAAGAGTGAGGGCCTGAAGTTAATTTCCTTACATTTCAGCTTTCCCCTGATTTGTATGTAAATCTGTATAGATAATCTGAAATATATGAATATTTACAGACAATAAGTAAATGTAAAAATACCTACAGAAATAAATCATACAAGGCAAACCAAATCTATTACTAAATCAATCAAACACTAATAGCAAAACAAGAAATTAACAATTATCCAAAAATGCGAATATACAGGATGGGAGTGAAATAATCCGCCAGACTGAAGGAGGTGAGAGAGAGTGGGTGTAAACTAACAGAACATTCCAATATTTTGTTTTTAAACTAAATGCACCTTTAAGTAGATAATCGCGTTTGAAGGTGAAAGTGTGTGGCAACGTGGTGCAACCTGTTGATCTGGTACCCAGCTTCTATCAATTAACTATTATAATGCTCAAGTAACGTTAGCTATATATTGAATTCAGATGTTTTTTCGTGGTGCGCCAGACACCAGAATTACGTGTGTTTGTTTATGCACTGAGCTAGTAAAAGTGACACCCACACAATCCGCAGTGTTGCCAGTTTGTTTTCCAAAACTAAAATATCTCCATAGGAAATGGTCAGAGACAAAACGTAATATATAAAATGCGTTCGAAATTCCAAGATCTACCACTGGTTTAAATTAATGTAGTGACTTCCATTCCACTCGGTATTGTCTCTAAGCTCTGTAGAATCCTGGAGACAAAGCAAAATAGAATAACTTCAATCCAACTAACTGCTTTAGTGACAGATGTTTCATTCCTGAGCTTTAGCTACAGAAAACGCAAAATAACAGTTTTATATCACAGATTGCAGTTAAAATCTGTTTTTAAAACATAATAAATCAATTTATCAAAGTGCAATCACTTTTATTTCTCAAATTCACTGATTTATTGAGACAAAAGTTAACAAATTTTAGAACTCCAGTATAGTTTTAAACAATACAGTACAACCTCGTTTATCCGGACTAACTCGGACCAAAGGCAATCCGTAAAATGGAGAGTCTGGATAAACGGTTAATAAACAAACCAAATTCTTAAATCCTTAAATAAGCACTATTCACGAGGCACTAAACAAATAAAAGTTTAACCAGATAAAATCACATAATCTCTTAACGAAGAATTGATCCAGTGTTCTGTGTGGCGTTTGAACGAAGTACAGTCACACAAACGCCTGAGTGGAGTCGGGGTGACGCTCAAGTACTCAACTCCCAATTCAGCAGCTATTCTCTTCAATGTTTCTCCTTTATAAATTCAATTAACAGCATCCAACTTTTATCCACTGAAATCATCTTTTCTCGCTTCCGTATAATGTTAAAGCTGTACACTGAATTACACTCCCAAACACTTTTATAAGACACAAAAGCACTCCAGTTGAAATAAGCAGTGTTTGGAAAGAGTAGAAAAACTTAGGAGACTGAAGGTGGTAGTGATCAAGGTCAACGCTCTATTCTGGGGCTATTTATGGCTTGTGATACCGCGTCAGCACCGTGTGACACACTACTTAAGGTTCCTTAAACTCAAAAGATAGCATTATACAATTTAAACCTAACGTCTGACTCAAAATTTACTCCACTATTCTATTTTTGCCTTAGGTTCAAACATTTGCTCCTCTAATTTTTCTGAGCAGTGTAGTTTGCCGGTGTACCACTAGATGGAGGTTGTGGTGTGCATGGTGCCACTGTGACTGGGAATTTTAACCAAATTTCAGCTCCTTTCAGCGACAGTCTGAACCCACATAACACTCAAGTCCCTAGAGAGTGCAACTTCTTGCTCCAGTGGACAGTAATTACTTATACGCTCTTGTTATAACACAAAGACCCTAGGGAAAATATATACGTATATAAACGAGAGAAAAAATATGAAGCAAATGTATTTGAATAACAAATTAACACTCTCTCTACAGGTAAGAAAACTGGGTGTCACTGTGTTAGCCCTCGATGTCCCATCAAAAACCATGGTATCAAGGTTTCACCAGAAATACCTAACGTTTTAGAATTATGAGACGGAAATGAAATGCCGGGAAGTTCCAATTTCGCGCTAAAAATTGAAAGTGGGGGTTCGCTTCACCCAATGAGGACAAATCTGTGAGTTTCAAAATTCAACATTAAGTCCGCAGTGACATCACACTTTACCAATGGACCTAATGGTCGATGGTCAAGTATTGCACTGTTGGCAGCATGTCAAGTATGCAGGCGTCACCACGATCCATAAAAAATACCGCCAACAAAGACAGACAGTGGCTAAAGTTATACGCCCCCCATCTTCCACAGCAAACAGCTGCAACTTAAATCCAAGGTGATTTTATATAGGTAATTTATCTTGTCGGTGGTCCTGTACGCATGTGTGGCCTGGGCCAATGCCTCCAAAATCACCCTCAAACAAACCCAAACCATTCAAAATCTCTCCTTTCGTAGAATCCTTTCTGCTCCACTCCAAACCACTAACAAAACTCAGATCCCATCCATCCCAGAGGCAATAGCACAAAGAGCCGGGGCAGCATAGACGCGCAGGAGAAACCATGATCGAAAAAACATTACAAAGGCGAGCCGAAACACCTCAAACATGCTAGAATTAAAATGTTCTAGACGCGGCACGGCTCGCCGAAATCTTCCCTGACTAAAGAAAAGCTGAAAAAATACTTAGAACCAAAAAATTCTACAAAAAGATGACACCATTTTGCTTTCCAACTTTGTACACCCTTGTGTTGGTATGTTTTACTTAACGCCACCGCTACCTGTGTGTGTGTGTATACCAGACAGAGTCTATCTTATGCCCTCGATTACTGCCAAGGTGATGGAATTGCGCTTGAGTTCACATCGCTACTGTTAAGAACCCAATAGTGTTGTAGATTGTTCTTGCAACTCAATAACTAACGAGACCTATAAATGCGTGCTTACAAACCAGACAGTAGGGGATGAACTCGACACTTGCGGATAGAGACATAAAACAGGTGACTGTCGCTGGTGGTGGTATAAAGAAGGCGGGGTTACCTTGGAGACGGCCGGAGGACGGCGGGCGGGCGTGTCCTGTTACACACAGCCTTGTAACGTGAATGTTTACATATATGTATGTATGGGGTTGGTGTTAAGGAAATTAGAAGCGTCCACGCTTCAATTACACCTCACTCACGCTCCTCATTTGTTCCGACTTGAGTCCACGAGAAATCTCATTAGCCAGCAGGAATACCCTTCTTCCAGCAGTACGGTGCGCCGGCACGCTTTGTGTGTGTGTGTGTGTGTGTGTGTGTGTGTGTGTGTGTGTGTGTGTGTGTGTGTGTGTGTGTGTGTGATTAGATCTGTCTCACAGACACCATCCCACTTTACACTCCTTTTTCTCCTTTATATATATATCAACAAATTCCAAAAGAAATGTGAATGGCAAACGAATACCACGAAAAGCAAGCAAGCAACCAACCAACTGAAAAACCTTCTGATGTGATACATTCACACGACTTTTTCCACTCACAGTTATACTGTTATTGCAGAGTTCTACGTCTTCTTAAGGGACTCTGGGACCGAAATTTGAAAGTTCTATATCTTTAGTTTACTTTCTCTGCTGTGTAAACTGGAGGAAGTACTCTATTCCACCGAAAAATTCGATGTCGAGATTTCACCGGAAATGTATGTCTTGAGGCCCCCTAAATGAAAAAAAGAATATTTAGAAAAAGGTCGCTATGTGTCCGTGTGTCTGTCAGTCTGTGGACAGCATAACTGAAAAACGTAAAGTCGGTTAAAAACCAAAGTTGGTACTTAAGTTTAACGTCTTTCAAAGATGCCAAACGAAGATGGAGAAAATTTTGACATCGAATTTTTTGGTGGAAAGTGAAGTTTCACTATACAGTCCTCGTATTCACGAAAGTGTCATTGTTTTATATAATTAATATAAAGAAGTACTTTTATGGATTTTCGCGATGTTTCAGTCATTTCTTTCATATATTCACAGTTCGCAAACATATTTCTCTTTCATCTTTTCGCTGTTTCTTGTGGTTAAAATAGTAAAGGGTAAAGGGAAATTTCACCAAAAATAGAAGTAAAGAATAAGTAATATATGGGGAAACACGTGTAATTAAATTGGTTCAACTTGTAGTGTTTATTGGTAATCTTTATGCATGTAAATTGGTGACGGTGCAAGCCTTTGTAAGATTATGGTACGCAAATGCCATTTAGAGCCAGCAAAGGCAAGGATGCCAATTTAAATGCCCCTGACCGCCATATTGATACACCATTGGCGACTTTTATTGCGTTACAACTCTCCGGAAATCGTATTTATGGCACCAGGAATTAATATCCGGGCTCCAGCTTTGAAGTATTAACCAAAAGCCAGCCGTGGTTTGGTTGTTTGATGTCGCGTTCAGGATAAGTGGGTCAGAAAATGTGATTCACGTGCTGCATAGCCTACCTTCAATTAGGAAACGTTTACAAGCATGCCTGTGTGCTCGTGTAATAGCAGCCCTGTTCTTCTTTGTCTTACCCATTACAACTACTTCCTTCATTACGTCTTTACCTCAAATATTATTTACACATTTCACCTGCAGATCACAGATTTATACCTATCGTAAATGAGCGAACATCTACAAATGATTTCTTAAACTGAATTGCAGATATATCTGAATCATCAAAAAAAAAAAGTATTTTTAGAAAAAGGTCAGTGTGTGTCGGTTAAAACCCAAAGTTGGTATTTAAGTTTAATGTCTTTCAAGCATGCGACACGAAGATTTTGAAGAAAATAGCCCCACACTAAACTACCCTTTACATGGAAAATTTTTCGAAAATGTTCATTTTCTTGAAAATGGCTCTAACGATTTTGATTAAAATAATATATTTTTGAGATATTTTTATGACAAATGAAATGTATATCTTGAATTTTCTGGCTATAGCCCCTGTAGTCGTATTTACTCTGGACGACTTTTGCATAACTGGTAAACCGTTAGAGATAGACCAAATCATACTATACAAAAAATGCAGATCTTGCTAAAATACACAATTTATGTCTCAATAAATTTTCTTGTAGGGTGAACCATTTCGGAGATATTCCTTGTGATGTGTGTGAGTTTCGGAAAACTTAAAACTTTCGTGAAATGGATCATCGTTGTTCATTTTTTTATATGTTAAGTGTGCAAAGACAACATAATCTCAAATATTTGACTATCGCACAAAGCCTACTGAATTCCTACATTCCCCTAGCACATACAAGGAAATAAGCAATAAGTTGTACAAATGTTTATCTTAACTAACACGAAGAAGATATAGGAATAAGAGTTTGTAAGAATGGTTAGTACAAGAGTAGAGAAAGTCGTGTGAGTGTAACACATCAGATTTTTTGTCACATTATTGCCCATAAAAACTGAATCACAATTCACAACTCAAGGTGACTCGCTTATACAGGGTGTTAAAGAGTCTGATATTGCAACAGGAGTTCCAATTCTGTGTATGTTTGTGCATACACCTTCTATCCTGATATTTTCGGGAAATTTGGACACCGAATTGTTGGGTGGGATACTGTATTTTCCGTATGTAACACTTAGTAGAGAAAGTAAACTGCTAATTGCTTCTCCTGAAACAAATAATTTAATTTTATACGCAGTGTGATATTTGAAACAGGATTTACTAATCGTGAATGCAGCGATTTTCAAACCGAATTAGTTTTTTGTTTCTTCACATGTAGATAATATAGTTTGAAACAACAATGCTTCACGGCTAATAATGCCTCAGAGTCCCTTGATTCAGTCCTTTGCCACCGATAAAGCTATGAGATTTCTATCCTTGGGTATGCGTGGGTTCTGCTTAGAAATGATAACACCACTGTCTTTCCAGGCAGATTATATAACAATTTGCCGGCTGAAAAAAAACTGTGTTTACATTTACGCTCTTAAGTATGAGCTTCACTCTGGTACTTCGAGTTTGCAGCCGTTGATTTTTATATTTCAGCTACTCAGACGCCTCCAAGGAACACAATGTTTTCATGTCGAGTAAACAGCTAGGAATGTGTGCTACCAAAACAGTTGAAACTATTCAGCTTTTTAAACTCGTGAGGCTACCACAAGACTTGCTAATGTTAAGTGGATATTATCCAGAAGCATATGTGAGGTGGTGAAAGTTGTGTGTGTGTGTGTGTGTGTGTGTGTGTGTGTATGTGTGTGTGTGTGTGTGTAGTTAGTTCACAGCTGACAAGCGATAATGTCAAGTAGGGGAAGTCGTATTCACGAGGAACCTGACGTGGGAAACGACTGTCGTGTGAATTACCTATCCATCTTCACAGCCCAGACTGACGTGTGTGGTTTCTGAGTTGTATCACAGTGTCCACCAGAGGAATGGACGTCTGACTCACATAACTTTCAATTTCATTTCACCACTTAACACATTACACTGCTTTCAACGTACTAACCCATATATCCACTTCATGCTAATGTTTACCCATTAAGCTTACAATAATACTGTGTCCAATTATTTTTTTCTCGCTTTATTTTCTTCTAAAACGTTCTCACAACAGTACAGTTCTACTTTAAGTTAAGAGCAGTATGTTTTCAGCTTAGTTAGTACCTAAGTAGGCATGCCATAAAGTATTACGGTATCGTGATAACAAATTATGTGTCGAAGGCAAGGTCAATGACCTTACACGACCTAGTCCAGTACATAAGACCTCGAGATGTGAAGCAAAACTCATTGTTTATACTAGACATATTCCACTTGGGCCACGGGAAGATATCTTGGGAGGTACTTAAAAGTAGTGGCGGCTGGTGAACAAAATAATGTGTGTGCTACAGTACCGCACAATGATTACACATTTTATATAATTAGTCTTACCTAATGGCGAAATATAAAGTCCATAGGGCGCTCCTTCCGGCTGCAGAACTTATCGATCACTCTGGTATTAAACCCCTCCATGTTAGAAGCGATGCTTTTCTCCATGGACAGCATTGCCAGAGCAGTAAGACGATCCTGTGACACATTGTTTCTTAAGAACGTTTTTACACGTTTTAAGCATGAAAAGCACCTTTGTGGCTCAGAAGTGGTCATTGGCGTTGTGATCAAAATTTTTAGTAAAGTTGTAACTTCAGAAAACGAATCTTGCAGACTGTTAGAAATTATGTATTGCAATAGTTGCACAGCCCCGTCAATGTTTCTAAAGTCAGGTCTTGCATACAGAACGCTAAGTTGTGTCTTTAGCATTTTCTTGTTCAGTGTTGTATACGTAGTCACAGCAGTTTGAAGTTCATCCTCAGGAAACTGACTTAAAAAGCTGCCAAAGAATTTAGAGTTTAACAGCTTTGCTGCATCGAGATGACTAAGTCAATGAAAACGACGTCTAGCTTCCTCGATAATGCGGTCACACACTTCTTTGGCTTCTATTTTTAGACATTCTCCCTTCTGGCGTTTGCTCATTGATTCAGATGGAATCACAAATATATCATCAGCTGCCTCTCGAATGTCACAGATGCACTGAATGAATGAAGACACAGTATTTTGTGCTTTAACAGCCTCAGTTGATCATGATTGCAGTTGATTATAAAGTACATCAACATGAGGCATTACTCGGTGAAAGAATTTCAACCATGAAAGGAATTTTCTGTCTTCTAAATAACGCCGAAGCCTTTTTGCTTCCAGACAAGTCTTATCATGGGCAGAATTTTCCAACTCCGAAAAGCACTGCAGCAATTCTTCATGATTTTCATAAACGACATTAACAGTTCTGGATCTAAAATTCCACCTAGTTGCAGAACCACCAGGAACTCTTCTAGCCACCGCAGAATCCAGAGCTGCCAAGCACTGTGAGGATCTCGAGAAAAAGGCAGGAAAAGCAGAGAGATTAAGAAAAAATATTCTGGCAGACTTATTCTGCGAAGCTGCATGTACCATCACTAAGTTCAGTTGATGTGCATAGCAGCGAATATACTGCGTATTTGGAAACTGAGATTGTACTTTGGCTTGTACTCCACCAACTGCACCACTCATTACTGAAGCTCCATCGTAAGTTTGGGCAATAAGTTTATGACGTTTATCTCTGAATAGTTCATTAAGCACTTTTAATATGCTTTCAGAAATTGCTTCTGCGTTTTGTCCCTCTGATTGCAAAAAAACCCAAAATCTCTCATATGGAACACCCTTTTTCTCATATCTAAATACTAATACAAGCTGGGTCTGATGCGAAACATCTGTGGTTTCATCTGCCATAACAGCCACAAAATCAGCTTCTTGCATTTCCTCCAGAATCGCCTCACGACAGACTTCTAACATAGAATCCAAGAGTTCGTTTTGGAGAAATGAATGAGAAACTGAGCGGAAGTGAGGTAAACTGACTGAAGCGACGTTGAACCCCTTTTTGTTTTCTCTAGTACGTATAATAAAGGAAGTATTGTATTCCACACAAAAATTAGAAGTCCAAATTTCGCCGGAAATATGTGTTTTGAGGCACCCTGTATCCAAAAGAAACATTTTTAGAAAAAGGTCCGGGTGGGTGTTTCTGTCTGCCGTTGGACAGCATAACTGAAACACGAAAAATCAGTAAGAAACCAAATTTGATATGCAGTTTAATGTCTTTCAAGGATGCGACACGAACATTTTGAATAAAATTGCTCCAACCTAAACCAACATTACATTCAAAATGTTGATTTTCTTGAAAATGCCTCTTTTGATGTTGCCGATATTTTTATGACAATGTAATATATATCTTGAATTTTCTGACTATAGCCTAGGAAGTGCTATTTACTCTACATGACTTTACATAACTGGTAAACCGTAAGAGATAGACCAAATCTTACTATCCAAAAATGCACATCTTGCTAAAATACCCAATTTATGTTCAAATAAATTTGTTTGTAGAGTGAACAATTTTGGAGATATTCCTTGTTATTTTTTAAGTTTGTGAGAACTTATACTTCTGTTAAATGGAACATCGTTATTCATTCTTTATGTTAAACGTGCTAAGAGAACGGAATGTGAAAGTTTTAAAAGATTTGACTATCGCTCAAAGCCTACTGTATTCTAATATTCCCCTTGTACCTACAAGGAAATAAGCAACAAGATAGTTTGTACAAATGTTTATCTCAACTAACACGAAGAAAATACAGGAATAAGAGTTTGTAAGAATGGTTAGTACAAGAGTAGAGATAGTCATGTGACTGTAACACATCAGTAAATGAGGGATATCAGATTTTGTGACAGTTGTAGAGAAGTAGTCGGATTTTCCCCGCGTTTCTCTCCTACTGTGCGTGTTGGAATGTAGGGTAAGTGTGAAATGGAAGCAGAAAGGGAAGTAGGCTACAAAGGGGTGCTTTTCATGACCACCTTGAGTGAATAAATCTTGGGATGAGGCGGAAGTGTCGCATTAAGCGATCTGACTGCTTTGTTCCGGCCGCGGGTTTACAATAGGCTTTGTAGTGCAGTTTTATTTCAGCCACGTCTGACACCGCAGTTGATGGATTACCCGGTGCGGAAGCGAGCGGAGCGGTCGGGCGTTATCGGCCACACGCGAACCAGTCTACCAACTCGCTTTTATTTACATATGTTGGGCAAATTCCTTCCGATCTTAAGGACGGGCGACCTTCGGCCCTGAGCATTCCATTCATATCACTTTCTCCACCTACTCTTCTACAGACCACTATTATAAATTATTATTCCTGCATCTACTCGATGGCAATCGAGATAAAAGGTAAACGGAAGAATGCTGGATATGCTGTTCCTAAAGGGGTACCAGATAGGGGTATCAGATAGGGGTACCAGATAGGGGTATCAGATAGGGGTACCAGATAGGGGTGTCAGATATGGGTATCAGATAGGGGTATCAGATAGGGGTATCAGATAGGGGTATCAGCGGACGTGAGGTAGGTCTCCCAATAGGATTTCATCCGCATATAGTTTCTCCTTCCAATCACCAAGGCAGAAGTTGAGAGATCTTTTTCAGCTAATTCTGACCGACAAAGACAAAAGGTTTACCCAAGTCATGAGGAAATGGTTCTTCTTATTTATTGTAGACAAAATTAAGGCCAAAATTGAAACTGAAGAATCACTAATTAAAAAAAAAAAAAGATAATCTTGCATTAATTTTTAAAATTCATGTAAGCCACAATTTTGTCGTTTATATTTTAACTGATACACAGATTCTTTATAGAATGATTGTTCAATTGCTATGTTATCTTGTCTATGTGCTTTGAAATACATAGAATTATTTATTGTGCCTATTATAAACCTATTTCGCTACCTTTTAGGACCTTCTTAGGCGCCAAAGATCACATTTTTATGACCTAAAGATCCGAAGTTTGATTGCCAGGAAGACGTTCAATAATAATTTATTATTTATCAGTTATTGCTGTTCCAATTAAAGCTTTTTACTGCTTCAAATTAGACTGAACGACTTAATATTTTTTGGGGGGGAGGGGGATACCGTACTGAATTTCAAAACCTCTGTAATTCTTATTCAATTTGGATAACATTTTAATGTTAATTATTCTAGCAAAAATAAATTGTACAACCTGATTTTCAGTACGTCCAGGGTACATGCATTTTTTACATTTTTCCTTAAAATATTTTCATTTGAACAGTGACATATAAATAATAATTGGTATTACCGTTAATAAACTAAACAATTGTACACAATTTAAAAAATCTGATGTGTTGCACTCATATGAGTTTCTCTACTCCTGTACTAACCATTCTTACAAACTATTATTCCTGCAAAGAAGACAGAGTTTGACGGCTTTAAAAGATTTTTGCTATCGGTCAAAGCCTACTGTACTCCCATATTCCCCTTGTACCTACAACGAAATAAGCAATAAGATAGTTTCTGCAAATAAGACGTTATTTTTGGACCAGCTTGGTCTAAAATCCCCGTAGACAGACTCTGCGCATAAACAAATGAGGAAATGGAAGTGGCATGGTTTATTGCAGTGAAGAAAGCTGGGTACACAGATGGGCGGGCGACTTGTTCCCGCAGCAGGAGTACCAACTGTACCATGATACAACTACTCGGATGTGCTTCATGTAGAGAAGAATACAGAGAGCTTGTTTGTCATTCGCGGTTTGATTGATGACTGCGGTATCACCTTCCCATTATCTGTTGAAAGGGCGTACACAATACACCGGGGCTTTTGACTCTAAGAATAGAGATGGCGCTGCAGGATAAGAACATGCTTCTTCCTTTCCCACAGCCTGCTTTACGTATACGCATGTGCAATCCATGCAAACGTGACAAATGTTGTGTTGAACGAAATTATAAATTAACAAGATATACTCAATTCCTGAAATTGCCAACATGTTAAAAGATTAGTGCATCAATATAGTAAATATCTGGGCAGTACCAATGGACGGTGCTTCATTTTCCTTTTGTAAGGTTAATAGTTATAATAAAGTACGTAAATAAAATAACACTTTGAATATACATAGTATATTAATATAATATACATTATGCAGATAAGTATAATAAAACTGATAAGTGTGGTATTGATAAAAGTGGTTTACTCGTGTTAAATACAGAAGGAAAGGGATAAACAGAAATGCGAAAATGCGCAGAAAGAAGAAAGCGAGGAAGGAAGGAAGGAAAATGCGTCATCACTCGTGATCAAGGGGTGGGGTGGGGTGGGGTGGGGTGGGGTGGGGTGGGGGGGGGGTATGTGAACCACAAACAATGTCTAGCCTGGGGGTGTCGCAGATAATTAGTTGTCAAAGGGATGAAAAAAATAGAGCATCAACAAAACACGACATTGCATGTGCTGCAGCCTAGAGCCAAGCCAAGGAAACACAACAGTGTGCACAAAACATCTTATGCCAACACGACATACACTAATTCAATATACCTGCCTACTCGTTTATCAGTATGAAGCACTTAATAGTGTCAGCTTAAATCATAAAATAACAAAATAAAATAAAATTATGAATTAGATAATAGCAAAGCCATATAAAGACAAAGGTAACACTTTTTACTTTAGCTCAGCTATCGATATTTCACAGGAAATACATGTTTTGAAGTCCTAAATAAAATTTACATTCTCAGAAAAATATTTCAAAGGTATGCGTGTTTGAGTATCAGAACCAAAACAAGGAACCAAAAATCAATTAGTAAATCTCGTACTTCGCACCTCTGGGGAACATTTACAAGAATTTCCAAAATATGTGTGACTGAGTTACAGAACCGACAAACGTCAGGGAGGTATCCAAAATTTAGTTCTGGAAGTTATCTCCCCAAATGTCAGTCGAGCGTGTGTGGTAGACAGTGAAAGGACAGGAGAGAAATAGGAAGTGCAAATCAGTGGTAGAAAAAGAGGATAAGAGAGAGGAAAAGAGAAAGTAAGAAGAAAAAATAGTTAATGGACAACGAGAGAGAACGTAGAGGGAGAAAGAGGGGAGAGAGAAAGGAGGACAGAAGGAGAGGAGATAAGGAGAAAGAAAAGGAGGGAGTGGGAGAAATAAAGGAGGAGAGAGATAATGGAAGAAGAGGGAGTACAATAAATGGGGAGGATAAAGAAAACAGAGGGACTCGGAGAAGAAGAAAGGAGTTCGAAACAGAGAACACAGAGAGAGAGAAAGAAGATGGAACGAGGACAAAGAAAGATGGAGCGAGTGAGAATGTTCGTACGTGAGCAAAACTTCAGTTTTATAAACAGTGAACCATTTTGGAGATATTCCGTGTTATTTGTGTGTGTTTTACAATGCTTTTCTAACATGGAAGGTCGTTATTGACTTTTCTGCCTCCAGCCCATGCAAAGAGAACGAAACTTGAAAGATTTGACTATCGCACAAAGTCTACTGTATCTATGAAATTTGGTGGAAATGGCCGAAAATTTTTATTTTCAATTTTTGCATTTTTTATTATGCCTGTACTTTGTACTTTAAAGGCACACTTTATTTTTCTCAATATCAGCCATTTTTAAAACTCCAGGAAGGTATTTAAATGTGTTTGCTCACTAAACTTCGTCGCTACAGATTTGTTAATAAATATATTAGTAATTGAAAAATGGTTTGAAATTTTGTGTATACTATTTGTGTTCTGAGTGTGCGGATTTGTTAGATACATTTCCTTAATTGCTGTTTCTTGTGTTTCGTGTAGCGTATGACAGATGGCGTGGTTCTCAAGGGAAATAGTACCGTTTGTGGCTACTAGAGGGCCGCGTGGTCTAATAATACTAACTGTAAACAATATATTATTTATAACTTATGTCCGAGTATTAGGGACAATTAGTGTAAATAAGTACTTATACTTTTAGTGATATTATAATATTAAATCCAAATATTTAGAAAATATTTAGAAATAACTAGGTGAAATACCCGATGTTGTCGGTGGTGGTTTGTCGTATTACCTCAGAACATTTAGACTTAGGTTGTGCTTGTCCTATAACGTTGCATTTCTTAGAACCTTAAGCCAAAGCACTTCTGAAAGGAATCTTTGAACAATGTAAGAAAAACAAGTAGAGAAAGCTCTGTCAAAGTGAGGCGTTGCATTTGAATTCAAACATATGTTAAATTATATGAACTGTTTGTAGAAGAGGGAGAAGAAAAGAAGTATGATTGTTTCATAAAAGAAAAGTGAGTAGAGAAAACCCTTTGAGTGTAATACTTGGCATAGTACAATGGATAGCATAGCAACCTTCCCCATGAAAAAAAGAACTATATCTGTCTCTATCTAGCGCAAACAAGTTGCCATTAGTTTCATTCTTTTCCACTCTCGCGCTGTTGCCAGTTCCTATTGCATGGTGTAGATATTGAGTTATACATTTCAGGTTTGAACACATAACCCTATGCAGAATTTTTTTCTCTATCAGGTTGTATTATTCCTAGTCATACATTTCTATAGGCCCATATTTCCACAGAAAACAGAAAACATTTGCTGTTTCTAAACTCGTCCCGCACTAACTAATAAACTAACTGCCAGACCACGTTTATATTTTTTTCTTAGCTACAGTAAACTGTGGTGCTGGCACCTGCCTAGTTTCAATTCTCTGTTTACTCAGTTACGTGTTATAATTTGTTAAATTAAATGTTTTCGGAAAATTTTACATCTGTGCACTGCAAAAGTTACGTAGTGGTACACCTTTGTACTTTTTTATTATTGAGTTTCCATCGGGACCAAGCGAGAGCAAATATTAAGGAGGGTTGGAAACAGTTTTTAAAATAAAAGAGAATATATTATTATTTATATTATTATTTATATTATTATTATTATTATTATTTATATTATTATTATTATTTATATTATTATTATTATTTATATTATTATTATTATTATTATTATTATTATTATTATTATTATTATTATTATTATTATTATTATTATTATTATTATTATTATTATTATTATTATTATTATTATTATTATTATTATTATTATTATTATTATTATTATTATTATTATTATTATTATTATTATTATTAACAATAAAAATGGCTGATATTGAGAAAAATAAAGTGTGCCCTTAAAGTACAAAGTATAAGGAGAATAAAAATGCAAGAAGTAAAAATAAAAATGTTCGGCTATTTTCAGCAAATATCGTGCATACATTGCCTTAAACAAGCATAGCGGTCTCCCAGACCCTTATAGACCAACGGAGGATTACGTAAACTTAATTTTGCATAACTGTAACGGAAGGTAGTATTTTGAAAACCGTTTAACATCATTGGGTCAGTCCCGTATTCTTATAATGAAGCTGTTTTAACTGCTACCGAATGAGACTGAAAACGTGTTTTATGATAGCGATATCCCCGAAGACAGACAGATCGACTTTATTTATTAGCGAGGAAGGATTTGGGAAGCTCAGATGCAATTAAAATGCGTGGGTCTACAATCGACAATACACTCTTGGGAAAACTAATTTCCCCAAGTTGGTAAAAAAAGGAGAGAGGAGCAGGAATTCTTCCGCGTGAGATCGGAGTGGGAAAATACGTTGCTCCTTGAAGCTATTTGTTTAGGCAACCCTTCAGACTCGACAGCAGGATAAGTTGCCTGCCTGCCTTCCTTCCTTCCCCATTGGTTTGCTATTGCACGAGGAAGGAAGGATTGCAAGAAGGCGAAAGGAAGCGTGCAAAAATTGTAGTAAGAGGAAGAACATGCTGCGCAATGCATGCGTCACTTGTTTTATTGAAGAGTGCCTGTCACATTGTGAATAAGGTTCAGCGAGTCAAAATAAGGGTAGGATTATTAATGAACTAGCTCTCTTAACATAGAGTCTGGAGGAAGTATTGCAATTGACACAAAAAACACCTATCTCTCCACTCCATAGTGTTGCCGCTTGGCAACAAAGCCGTTCTAGAATGTTTTCATAACATAATACGAAGGTAGTGCTCTTATTTTAGATCGAAACACTTCTAATTTAGTACTAGTTAAACGTTCTTCTGTTAGATTTAAATACACAAACCGTGCAACTACAGCCAAACATAACCTCAACCTATATGCCATCCACCAATTATTTACGTGGGCCCTCCCCATCTTTTACAAAGAAATATTGCCATCAGTCATTCGGATTCAAGCTGATAAGTTTCTGCGTCGAATGAATGGCCAGTTCATTTCGTATCCCTATCGCAAAATCAGGTGATCGCAGGTTATCTCCACCTGGGCAGAGTGTGACGTCAACAGCACACCACGTGACAGATTGACCCCTCACACTTCCTATAGTCCATACTCAGCAAGGTTCCCTCGCTAATCATAACACGTGTGGTAAAGTAATTCGTGACTTGCACGCGCATGACTTTTTCTACTCTTGTACTAACCATTCTTACAAACTCTTATTTCTATATCTTCTTCGTGTTAGTTGAGATAAACATGTGTAAAAACTATTCTATTATTTTACTGTAGGTACCAGGGGAATATGGGAATACAGTAGACTTGAAGATTTGAGATTCCGTTCCCTTTGTACGGCTAATACATCAAAAAATGAATATTGATGTTCCATTTGACAGAAGTATAAGTTCTCCAAAGCTCACATAAACAACAAGGAGTATCTCCGAAATGGTTCACTCTACAAAAAAATTTATTTGGACATAAATTCTGTGTTTTATCAAGATGTACATTTTTTGTATAGTAAGATTTGGTCTATCTCTCACGGTTTACAGGTTATTCCAAAGTTATCCAGAATAAATAGGACTTAATGGGCTATAGTCAGAAAATTCAAGATATACATTTCATTTGTCATAAAAATATCCCAAACATATGAAATTTTAATCAAAATCATTAGAGCCATTTTCAAGAAAATCAAAATTTTCGAAAACTTTTCCATGTAAAGGGTAGTTTAGGGTGGGGCTATTTTCTTCAAAATCTTCGTGTCGCATCCTTGAAAGACGTTAAACTTAAATACCAACTTTGGTTTTTAACAGACTTTTCGTTTTTGAGTTATGCTGTCCACAGACTGACAGACTGACACACAGACACACTGACACACGGACCTTTTTCTAAAAATGCTTTTTTTGGATTATGGAAGCCTCAAAACATATATTTCCGGTGAAATGTCGACATCAAATGTTTGAGTGGAATGTAATATTTCCTTTACTATACGTAGTAAACAAGTGCAGAAAAATGACTGTGAAATGAGCGAATCTAGCAAATAAGCTTAGCGCTACAGGAGCGCAAGTCCCCGCAACAAGTACGCGAGGAAACAGTTGACTTCGGCATAACGAGAAAATTAACTGAGTCTGCCGAAACAACAATTGGATTACGAGAAAAGGAAGAAGCTGCAGCAGCAGACGAGCAGAATGGAGTTATGCCTTTTGGCAACGCACGCACGCACGCACGCCAACTTGGCTACATAAATACTACAACAACTTTTCCATAATGAGAAACACGACAACTTCGTATACATACAAGGTGTGTGTGTGTGTATGTGTGTGTGTGAACTTGCTCTTAACAAAATACTTGCCTTTAAATTTATATTCTAACTTTCTCTACTACGTATAGTAAGTAGAGGAAGTATTGTATTCAACCCTAAAATTTGACGTCGATATTTCACCGGAAACATCAGATGCTTTATAAACTTATTTACATGCATACCTATGGACTTAATCTTAGATCAGAAGTGTGCGCACTCGTTAAGTATAAGACGAAATTGGTAGCCCCGTAGCTCAGTCGGTAGAGTGAGAATCTAGAAAACAATACTGGCAGTAATTGTTCTCTAACTTCATATTTACCACATGGTGAATTATAGAGTTCTATAATAACCATAAAAATGTGAAAAGATCACTTTTACAAAGTTAATAATTTTTATTTAACCCTTTGGCTGCCAGGAGCCGATCCAATCCGATCGGCCGAGGTTGGGTTTCGCGTTCAAATAATTTACGAATTATGCAACAGATGGCGTAATTGTCCACCTCTGATCTACGATATGTAAACTGTATGTATCATTGTTAATCTCTGCATCTCCTGTATAATTAATTTTTGTTTTTGTAGTTGTCAGGCGTTGGGCATTTTAGTGTGCTAGAAGAAGAGAGCGGTAAATACCTGTTGTAGATTGTGGCATGCAAAGCTTAATTCTTTATTCCATATACAGTGATTTATAGTGACGTTTGCTTAATCACCATTAAAGAATGGCATACTGGAATAAAAATCTTTGACAGAAGACCAAATTGCGGCAATTTTGCTGGAAACTGACAGCTCTAGTGATAGTTCTCTTAGTGGTGATGAAAAACAAACAAAATGTGTGTTGTACGCAGACTCCTACAGGAAATGCCACACAACAGGATGAAGATGAACTGGATATAATTGACAACATGTAATTCACCATGAACATGAAGTTTTTGGAACCTAAGTGTTCAATGACGTTCACCTCTGCTCTTGAAGAGGAACATAGAGATAACGAATGGTGTTTCAGTGACAAGCATTTATACGTCGCTCTTATTTAATCTACTGGTCGCTCGCTGCAAATGCTAACTGTTTTTTCTCCTTGGGCTCATATTTTGTGGCAAGAAGTGGGGCGAAGATAAACATGAAGAATTTACGCTTAGCGCTCGCTTACAAAATTTATCCCTGCTGTTACTTTGAGTTCTTTATCCGCACACCAGCGCCGCTTATAAACTACGTCAGACCAAGGAACTACAGTGCAAGAGTGAATATTTACTTACTTACCATTATGAGTCACGGGGTTCGAGTCTTGTCCATCCATTTGCATGCCAAGAATCTGAAAACATGAAACGATAAATTATGACAGGCATTATTCTGAAAAATCTGGTGTTGCACTCACATGGCTTTCTCTACTCTTGTACTAACCATTCTTACAAACTCTTATCCTGTATCTTCTTCGTGTTAGTTCACATGAGCATTTCGAGAAATTATTTATTGTTTATTACCTTGTAGGTACAAAGGGAATATTAGAATACAGTAGGCTTTGAGCGATAGTCAAATATTTTAAAGGTTGCGTTATTTTTGTACTGTTAACATATAAAAATATGAATAGCGATGTTCCATTAGACAGAAGTAGAAGTTTTCCGAAACTCACACAAATAACAAGGAATATCTCCGAAATGGTTCACTCTACAAAAAAATTTATTCAGACATAAATTGTGTATTTTAGCAAGATCTACATTTTTTTCTATAGTATGATTTGGCCTATCTCTTATGGTCTACGAGTTATGCAAAAGTCGTCCAGAGTAAACAGGACTACATAGGCTATAGCCAGGAAATTCAAAATATACATTTCATTTGTCATAAAAATATCTTAAATATATGCCGTTTTAATCAAAACCGTTATCCATTTTCAAGAAAATCAGAATTTTCCAAAAATCTTCGTGTCACACCCTTGAAAGACATACCAACTTTTCTTTTTAAATTAATTTTCGCTTTTTTTTTTATGCAGTCCACATACAGACACATGGACCTTTTTTTATAAATTTTGTTTGGATTTGGGGGCCTTAAAACATACATTTTTCCGGCGAAATCTCGACATTGAAGTTTTGGGTGGAATATAATACTTCCTCCGCTTACTATACGTAGTAGAGAAAGTAATAAAAGGTTACAGTTATATTTAAATAAATTAATTTAAAACAGTAAATATTGGTGTATCCAAGGTCAGAAAGTCGAACACTGTATACTAAAATATAGCACATTGGCATGTTGATCGTTATCCACTAACATGCAATAATCGCCTTTAAAGCTGGGAGATCTGTTTTGACAGAATCTGGCGGTAAACTCGTTAAATCGTTCAACTGTCACATCTGTACACAATCACTGCATCGCCCGTGTTTAACAACACAACACACTACTGAATTATAACCTATTTTATTTCACAGGTATGCACGTACTAGAGTGAGACGCGTGGGGGAAATCGGGGCATAACTGGACAGTCATCCTTGTCGCTCTATACAGTTTTAATTCTTGGATAGTCTCTACCCACTAGGAACAATTACATCATCTGATACCTGGAGTTCTGCGCAGGCACTAAAAGATCAATTCGTTTCCAATCCACGTTTTTCGAAGCTTCTGGTAAACAAGCCTTACAGTCGAAGCTTACCGTATAGTTTGTAGCCGGCGTTTGCCTAGTGGTGTGAGGTAGCTTACTAGAGGCTCCTTTCAATGCAGTCGCCATCACAATATTTTCTCTCAGCACGATTTCCTTCATATGCTTTAAGTTTCGTAGTAAATGGGAGCTGGAAATCTACTGGATATATGGGCTGTATATCGCTCTCTCCCTCTCTCTCTGGGCCGAACGGTTCTTCAAGCCTAGAACTGTTGGTGACTACCGCGTGTCTGTGAAGATCGGATAAGATGTACTTGTTTTGATTGATCCCACTTCTGACACCAAAATAACTAATAAAAATAACAACAAAAACCTTAACTTGAAAATGATAACTAACCTATTTTCAGTTTTTGATCCCTCTTCTAATATTTTAAACCTTTCAATCAATTGAATAAGAACTTTTATTGGACTTATATTAATTCCAACATCTTTATGACTAATCCCAATGGCCAAGTTCGGTTCCCTTTTACCACTTTTCATTAATTACACGAGTACAAATTGGCACCAATAAAATCAATTATTATCAACACCATTTACAATCAAGTGCTTAAGAACTGACTCAACCTTCTTTTCTTCATGCTTACAGAAACTGCATCACACGGTAATATTCTAAGCACGCATATTGCGTGTTGTATATCGGAGTTGAGGTAGCTGACCTTTATTCTTCTTTGCCAGCGACCAATGCGACGTATTTAACCTATACTTATCTATCGGAAACGCTATTTTTTAGTTCCATTCCGCCCCGGTTTCCCCTACTGCTGCATAGATCCCAAAGGTACCGAACGTTTTGTGTTTTTGATCTATCACCTTTGTAGGTTTACAACAAAAATTCGCTTTACCATAAAAACAATCATTTGAAAGCGAAAAGAAACTATTTACAATTTGCAATGTAATGCAGGTGATGATATCACATAGACCGCAACTGCCTGGACACTGATATTTATATAACTTTCTCTACTCATTCTTCTATAAAGTATCCTTACTAAGACTTTGGTAAACAAACATGGGGCAGAAGTAAAGTTGCTGAGAAATATTTAATGTAATTTTTAATTAATTTATTACTATAAATTTAGTGCTGGTGTTTTCCCTTGTACCTACAAAGATATAACAAATAAGATAATTTTTGATATAGGAATGCAAGAGTAGAGAAAGTCATGTGAGTGCAACACATCAGATTTTTTGTGGTTGAAGTAGAAGAAAATAAAGTGACAGATAAAGGTAATTTAAGTCGTTATTTTGCAGTAGTAGTAGTGTCGTGAAATATTGGACATATCTCGGTAACTGCTAGTGCTAATTGGATGCACGTCACATGAGTAAGTAGGGATGGATGGGACATTTCTCAAACCAGATTGTAAACTGAATGGTGACAGTGAGGCATGGGCTCGCACCAGATGAGAATGACGTCACCGGCTCCAAGGCGTCTACTAGACGCAGCCCTTTATGTCTACATATTGCATTGCGAGTGTGTTAAATGAGTGGAAAGTAATGAAAGATTTTTAAAGGTTATGTTTCTCGCTTTAAGTTGTTTCCATATGAATTGTGCAGAAACAGACGCGCGTGAGTTGGATGAAAGAAACTGTAAACTGTGGCAGTTTATGTAAATCAGCAGAAAGAATGACAGGGCCAGAATGTGCTTGCAGCGCCCAGTTCTTCAACAGAAAGCACTTCCTCCCTCAAAGACATCAAAGGTAAAAGCGCGGCCCCTTGCGGCACAACTTGCTACCTCTGCACCCCACGTTCCCATTTAATCTTTTCCTCGGCACACGCGGGCAATGATGTTCCTTTTATTGCCAACACCTGAGTTCTGCTTCAAAACACTGCACATGTGCTAAACACACTAGTCATTGTACTTGCTATATACCGGGTGCAAGGGAAGTCATTACATTAATTTAAACCATTGATAGATCTCGGTATTCAGAACAGATTTTGTATCATTTTCTTCGGAGATATTTTAGTGTTGTCGAAAACAAGCTGGCAAAACTGCAGCTTGTGTGTATATCACTTTCATTAGCTCAGTACTTAAGCAAACACAGCAACGGTGCGTCTTGAAAACATAAACACATACCCTGCCTTGTACTTCCGTGTTTACTGTGCGAGGTTAGGGCAATTCCCTGACCAACCTCAACGAAACGTTGTCGATTTCACCCAATAGAACATGTTATTTTTAATTAATTGACTAACGTATGTGTAAGGAGCGCTGGGATCGTATTGTAGAAATTCCGTTATTGGTGGTGACATATCCTGGGAAATTTTTGTCACAACTAAGCGTTAATATTACATTAGAAGTGCGCACTTATAGAGAACAAGTAATTAAAAGTGTAACTCACAAATATAGATTGTGTGAATGTGCAAACTGCAGTATTAAAGTTAGTATTTTACATTACACTGACGTAAAATTTAAGCTACAAATGTAATACGTCAGTATTTATTGAAGGAAGGTGTGGAAGTGTAATTAAAACATATACATTGTGTAAATGTGTAACATGCAGTATACAGATGGGTATTTAATTGATCTTTCATGAATTACAAGGATGTATATATATATATCGCAAACAACTTAGCCTACAAATGTGTTGCCCTCACATGACTTTCTCTACTCACTCTTGTACTCACCATTCTTACAAACTCTTGTTCCTATATCTTCTTCGTGTTAGTTGAGATAAACATTTGCACACATTATCTTATTGCTTATTTCCTTGTCCTCAGACCAACAGACACACGGACCTTTTTCTAAAAATTTTTTTTTTTTTTTTGGGGGGGGGGGCATTTTGGGGTGAAACCTCGAAGTCGAGTTTTTGGGTGGAACACAATAGTTCCTCTAGTTTACCCTACGTAGTAGAGAAACTAATAAATAGGTGTAGAAAAGTTAGTGGGTGCAGATAGACGACTACGCAACTAATTCCGCGTAGCCAACATGTTGAAGTGACGTCAAAAATAGGCGTTTTACTTGTTTCAGGACGTACGCTTTTAAACCGTCACTGATGAAAAGTAACACATTACTGCGTTGTATTTCCTCAGGGCATATCAACTTCAAAGTTCTGTTAAATAACACTGTATGATGAACTCTTGACCTTTCCCCCACTCTCTCCCCCCCCCCCCCCCACACACACACACCTACAACTACCGCCTTCTTTGATTTTACTTTTCATCCCTACATTATCATCAATTAATATGCACATTTCAAAACACTTACTAGCTGGCCGGCCAAGGAACGCTGCTGAAATAACTTCATGAAAAGGAATTTTAATGAATCGTTTCTCAGGTTCGTATTAATTCTACTTATCGCACACTCAACTTTCATATTCGTATTTACGGAATTTCTCTACTACGTATGGTAGGCAGAGAAAGTATTGTATTTCACCCAAAAATTCGATGTCGAGATTTCACCAGAAATATATGTTTTGAGACCCCCTAAATGAGCATAACTCAAAAACGAAAAGTCGGTTAAAAACAAAATTTAATATATAAGTTTAACGTCTTTCAAGGATGCGACAGGAAGATTTTGAAGAAAACAGCCCCACCCTAAACTACCCTTTACATGGTAAATTTTCCGAAAATTATGATTTTCTTGTAAATGGCTCTAACGATTTTCATTAAAATATCATACGTTTTGAGATATTTTGATGACAAATGAAATGTATATCTTGAATTTTCTGGCTATAGCCGCTGTGGTCGTATTTACTCTGGATGAATTTTGCATAACTGGTAAACCGTTAGAGATAGGCAAAATTATACTATACAAAACATGTAGATCTTGCTAAAATACACAATTTATGTCTCAATAAATGTTCTTGTAGAGTGAACCATTTCGGAGATATTCCTTGTTATATGTATGTGAGTTTCGGAAAACAGCTTTTGTGAACTGGAACATCGTTGTTCATTTTTTTATGTTAAGTTTGGAAAGAGAACAGAGTAGAGAAAGTCATGTGAGTGAATTTTCTTTATCCCGCAGGCTTCAAATTGTTTACTTCCAATGAAATCGAAGTTTTGGTTGTACATAATTCAATACTTTTGCTACTGACTGTACGTAGGAGAGAAATGAAAACCGTGGTAGCTAATTTTACAACAATTTCAATAACAATGCCCTGCCGGGATATTCTCAAAGGGCATAGTTGCTACTTGTAAAGGACGCAGTTATTGTTACATTCCTGTCGTGGAGATCTTGGCTTTGTGTTCACGGGGGTTCCTCCCCCCTCCCCTCTGTTAAGATTATTTTAAAACCGTCCCTTTCTGTCCTCGATTGCAAGGTACAGTCTGTAAGCAAAGTTTCTACCTCTGAGCTAAAGGTACCTCCATTATCCAGGATTACTAACGCTAACCTTCACATAATCTATCTTTCTATTTTCTCTGTGGTTTTGCTATTGCTGTTTGCTGATTTCTGAGTAGAATTCTAATGGTTATTAAAGTGAATTAATTATTTATTCTAGTGTAACTGTTATTATATACGGCAACGAACGCCGATGATTCGGAGCGGCAAAACACCGCGCAGCGGTCGGCAAGTCTTTTGCTCTCTCGCTATAATTAAATAAAAATGTAATCAGAATAATAATTATAAATAAAAATGAATAGAGAAAACGAACATAAGAGGGCGGATTTAAAAGAACTAAGAGTGGGAATTGTAATGGCTTTACCTGAAAGGGGAAGTTTCCTGTTTCGGAAGTAGCTAGTTGCAAAGTGCTTAGTTGTGGGACTTTGGCAGGTTACTTCACATTAAAACGTGGTGACCTCGAAGAGTGTGACCTCCGGCTGCCAAAGAACAATGGTGTGAGAGAAAACAAGAGCCACAGTTAAACGTTTACACCTACAGGCTGCGTCCGGTTTTCAATTATAAAGAAAAACACAATTACAAACCAAAAAAATAAAAAAAAAAAAAGTTCACATGCAAAGAAAAAATAAACCTGACAAAAAATGGGTAGCCAGAGAGACATGACTATGTAGAAAAATATATGATTAATAGCAATTATAATAATACTATTATTATTGTAATCATCTCTATTGTTTTTGTGATGTTACCAGAAATAAATATTTTATTTCTCGGTTCTTAATAAAAACAGCAGTGAATTGTTTTATCAACACACCAACTTTGCCTGTTGCTTGTATTGTGGTGCGATATGAGCTACTTTGTTTGTGGTTTATGTAAACAAACCTGTGCATGGCAATATGGAAGCGGGGGGGAGGGGGGTTGGGGGGATTGCTATTGCCAGATCTACCTGATCTTTAAATGTGTTTGATGCCGCTGCACAAGAAGTACTTTGGAGTTTTCTAACATTTAGGTTACGTCATTGATTGTCAATTTCACTTATTTTCAAAGGAATTCCAATGCAATACTTCTAATAAATAATACTTCTAATAATTATATTTGAATAATTGTATTTATTTCATTTTATATTTAAAATTCCTATTATTCTTTAGTCACCAAAAATATGAATCCCTCAAAATTGTCAGAAAAGTTACTATCTTTGAAGTTTTTCTTCCTCCTCCTCTTCCTCCTCTTCCTCCTTTACTTCCTCCTCTTCCTACTTCTCCTGCTGCTCTTCCTCCTTTACTTCCTCCTCTTCCTCCTTCTCTTCCTTCTTCTCTTCCTTCTTCTCTTCCTTCTCTTCCCTCTCTTCCCTCTCTTCCTTCTTCTCTTCCTTCTCTTCCTTCTCTTCCTTCTCTTCCTTCTCTTCTTTCTCTTCCTTCTCTTCCTCCTTCTCTTCCTCCTTTTCTTCCTTCTTCTCCTCCTTCTTCTCTTCTTTCTCTTCCTTCTCTTGCTCCTTCTCTTCCTCCTTCTCTTGCTCCTTCTCTTCCTCCTTCTCTTCCTCCTTCTCTTCCTTCTTCTCTTCCTCCTCTTCCTTCTTCTCTTCATTCTCTTCCTTCTCTTGCTCCTTCTCTTCCTCCTTCTCTTCCTTCTTCTCTTCCTCCTCTTCCTTCTTCTCTTCCTTCTCTTCCTCCTTCTCTTCATTCTCTTCCTCCTCTTCCTTCTTCTCTTCATTCTCTTCCTCCTCTTTCTTCTTTTCCTCCTTCTCTTCCTCCTTCTCTTCCTCCTTCTCTTCCTCCTTTTCTTCCTTCTTCTCCTCCTTCTTCTCTTCTTTCTCTTCCTTCTCTTGCTCCTCCTCTTCCTTCTCTTCATTCTCTTCCTCCTCTTCCTTCTCTTCCTCCTTCTCTTCCTCCTTCTCTTCCTCCTTCTCTTCCTCCTTCTCTTCCTCCTTTTCTTCCTTCTTCTCCTCCTTCTCTTCTTTCTCTTCCTTCTTCTCTTCCTCCTCTTCCTTCTTCTCCTCCTTCTCTTCCTTCTTCTCTTCCTTCTCTTCCTTCTTCTCTTCCTCCTCTTCCTCCTTCTCTTCCTCCTTCTCTTCCTCCTTCTCTTCCTCCTCCTCTTCCTCCTTCTCTTCCTCCTTCTCTTCCTTCTCTTCCTCCTCTTCCTTCTTCTCTTCCTTCTCTTCCTCCTTCTCTTCATTCTCTTCCTCCTCTTCCTTCTTCTCTTCATTCTCTTCCTCCTCTTCCTTCTCTTCCTCCTTCTCTTCCTCCTCTTCTTCCTTCTCTTCCTTCTCTTCCCCTTTCTCTTCTTCTCTTCCTTCTCTTCCTTCTCTTCCTCCTCTTCCTTCTCTTCCTCCTCTTCCTTCTCTTCCTTTTCTTCCTCCTTCTCTTCCTTCTCTTCCTTCTCTTCCTCTTCCTTTTCCTTCTCTTCCTTCTCTTCCTCTTTCTTTTCCTTCTCTTCCTTCTCTTCCTCTTTCTTTTCCTTCTCTTGCCTCTCTTCCTCCTTGTCTTCCTTCTTCTCTTCCTTCTTCTCTTGCTCCTTCTCTTCCTTCTTCTCTTGCTCCTTCTCTTCCTTCTTCTATTCCTTCTCTTCCTCCTCTTCCTTCTTCTATTCCTTCTCTTCCTCCTCTTACTGCTCTTCCTCCTCTTCCTTCTCTTCCCTCTCTTCCCTCTCTTCCTTCTTCTGTTCCTTCTCTTCCTTCTCTTTCTTCTCTTCCTTCTCTTCCTTCTCTTCCTCCTCTTCCTCCTCTTCCCCCTCTTCCTCCTCTTCCTCTTCCTTCTGTACCTTCTCTTCCTCCTTCTCTTCCTTCTGTACCTTCTCTTCCTCCTTTTCTTCCTTCTCTTCCTCCTTCTCTCTCCTTCTCTTCCTCCTATTCCTTCTCTTCCTCCTCTTCCTTCTGTACCTTGTCTTCCTCCTTCTCTTCCTTCTTCTATTCCTTCTCTTCCTCCTTCTCTTCCTCCTTCTCTTCCTGCTCTTCCTCCTCTTACTTCTCTTCCTTCTCTTCCTCCTTCTCTTCCTCCTTCTCTTCCTCCTCTTCTTTCTCTTCCTTCTCTTCCTTCTCGTCCTCCTCTTCCTTCTTCTATTCCTTGTCTTCCTCCTCTTCCTTCTCTTTCTCTTCTTCTCTTCTTTCTCTTCGTTCTCTTCCTTCTCTTCGTTCTCTTCCTTCTCTTCCTCCTTCTGTTCCTTCTCTTCCTCCTTTTCCTTTTCTTCCTCCTTTTCCTTTTCTTCCTCCTTTTCCTTTTCTTCCTCCTTCTCTTCCTTCTCTTCCTCCTTCTCTTCCTTCTCTTCCTCCTTTTCCTTTTCTTCCTCCTTCTCTTCCTTCTCTTCCTTCTCTTCCTCTTTCTTTTCCTTCTCTTCCTTCTCTTCCTTCTCTTCCTCTTTCTTTTCCTTCTCTTCCCTCTCTTCTTCCTTGTCTTCCTTCTTCTCTTCCTTCTTCTCTTGCTCCTTCTCTTCCTTCTTCTATTCCTTCTCTTTCTCCTTCTCTTCCTTCTTCTATTCCTTCTCTTCCTCCTCTTACTGCTCTTCCTCCTCTTCCTTCTCTTTCCTCTCTTCTCTTTCCTCTCTTCCTTCTTCTGTTCCTTCTCTTCCTTCTTGTGTTCCTTCTTCTATTCCTTCTCTTCCTTCTATTCCTTCTCTTCCTCCTCTTACTGCTCTTCCTCCTCTTCCTTCTCTTTCCTCTCTTCTCTTTCCTCTCTTCCTTCTTCTCTTTCTCCTTCTCTTCCTTCTTCTATTCCTTCTCTTCCTCCTCTTACTGCTCTTCCTCCTCTTCCTTCTCTTTCCTCTCTTCTCTTTCCTCTCTTCCTTCTTCTCTTGCTCCTTCTCTTCCTTCTTCTATTCCTTCTTCTATTCCTTCTCTTCCTCCTTCTCTTCCTTCTCTTCCTCCTCCTCTTCCTCCTCTTACTTCTCTTCCTTTTCTTCCTCCTTCTTTTCCTTCTTCTATTCCTTCTCTTCCTCCTTCTCTTCCTCCTCTTCCTCCTCTTCCTTCTGTACCTACTCTTCCTCCTCTTCCTTCTGTACCTTCTCTTCCTCCTTCTCTTCCTTCTCTTCCTCCTTCTCTTTCTCCTTCTCTTCCTCCTTCTATTCCTTCTCTTCCTCCTCTTCCTTCTGTTCCTCCTTCTCTTCCTTCTCTTCCTCCTCTTCCTCCTTTTGTTCCTCCTCTTCCTCTGTTTGTTCTTCTTCCCCTATTAAACTTTTCCTGGGGCTTATTACGTACTACACATGTTTAATTCACTGATATATCCACCGTTTCCTAGCTCTTCCGACGTTTCGTTTTCCTTTGGGTATGTATATAGTGGCCGCCTCCGTAGCGCAGCTGGCAGCGCGCTTGCCTGTGGCGCGGAGGACCCGGGTTCGATCCCCGGTACCAGCATGGGGATTTTATCCCTTCTGGGAGTTCTGGCACGGGGTGCACTCAGCCTCGTTAGGTCCCGGGGACCAATTGAGGAGCTACTTGATGGAGAAGTAGCGGCCCCAGGTCGAGAAGACCGCATAACCGGCCGGGAGGGCTCGGGGCGCTGACCACGTCCCACCCTCCAGTACTGCACCTCACCAATGACGCCTGTAGTGGGCAGAGGTGGGGGACGCAGCGGCTGGGTGGTAGGCCTTGGCCCTTCGTGGGCTGTCGCGTGGGGTTTACATGTGTAGTATAGTATTTTCTTCGTCTAGCGTTCCTCATTCATTCTCTCAATGTGTCCTTGAAACTTTCTTTTCTTCATTTAGGTTAAAGATCCATAACTGATTTCTTACATCATCATTATTTTTTTGTCTCTTCTAGTAATCCTAAAACTGCTGTTAAAAATCTTATTTCCGGTGCCTGACATCTATCTGTATCTATATTTGTTATTATCCAAGTTTCGCTATAGATCTACAGCGACTGTCATGGTTATATACAACTTCATCATCTTATCATTCTTTACTTTATTTTTTAAAGTTCTGTTATTTATTCCACACTTTTTTAAAAAAAAAATATTTGCAATATCTGCTTCTTTAATGTATCGTACTGAAGATCGTAAAAATTTAAATGAGTTGATTTATGTTATTGCCTAACAGACATCTTAATGTTGAAATTTACAATTAAGAACGGTGCTCTTTGTAGCGTATTTTCATTATTAGAAATAATTGGTTGGTCATCTGCGTATAGGAATGTCATTAAAAAAATGTATCTTTGAAATTCTGACATGAATTCAAAAAACTCCAGATCCAGTGACAAGTCACCAAAGTTGGCAATACTGCCACATACACATTTAATAAAGAAGTCGACTGGTGGGCAGATTATTAGTTTAAGCCCTACTCTTATACCTCAGACTCCGCTTGCCTTTTTCTAATGGACCTACAGCACGTGAATGTGTTTGGGTATATATATAATTTAAAAATATTCGTCGTATAAATACCAAACTTTGTATTTAACCTTTTTACAATTACTAGCACCTGAAGATTATCCACAGATATCAGTCAATACCTTAAACCATAGACTTTTTTGAAAATCCCCACAGAAAAAAACTAACGTTATGGCATTCAAAGACGAATATTCCATTCCTAATGAAATAGCAATAAATAATTCAACTTTACAAGTAACTACCTCCAAGTATTTGGATTATACTTTGTCATATGAAGATATGTTGCACTCACATGACTTTCTCTACTCTTGTACTAACCATTCTTACAAACTCTTATTCCTATATCTTCTTCGTGTTAGTTGAGATAAACATTTGTACAAATTATCTTATTACTTATTTCCTTGTAGGTACAAGGGGAATATGGGAATACAGTAGACTTTGTGCGATAGTCAAATCTTTTAAATTTAAAGCGTCCAGATTCCGTTCTTTTTGCACACTTAACATATAAAAAATGAACAACGATGTTCTATTTCACGAAAGTTTTTAAGTTTTCCGAAACTCGCGCACATAACAAGGAATATCTCCGAAATGGTTCACTCTACAAGAAAGTTTATTCAGACATAAATTGTGTATTTTAGCAAGATCTACATTTTTTGTATAGTATGATTTGCTCTATCTCCAACGGTTTACCAGTTATGCAAAAGTCGTCCAGAGTAAATACGACTACAGGGGCTATAGCCAGAAAATTCAAGATATACATTTCATTTTACATAAAAATATCTCAAACATATGACATTTTAATCAAAAAAGTTAGAGCCATTTTAAAGAAAATCAAAATTTTCGAAAAATGTTCCATGTAAAGGGTAGTTTAGGGAGGGGCTATTTTCTTCAAAATGTTCATGTCGCATCCTTGAAAGACATCAAACTTAAATACCAACTTTGGTTTTTAACCGACTTTTCGTTTTTGAGTTATGCTGTGCACAGACTGACACACAGACAGTAGAGAAAGTCGTGTGAGTGCAACACATCAGATTCTTTCTCCAAAATGTCCATCTGCTTTAAAACTTGTTCATTATTACTCAATAAAACATAAATACGTATATATGGCATCAATAATGACATGCAGAAGTTGCATATGTCCTATATTTGAACAGGAAAAAGGAGTTTAATGTTATGTATGACAATAATAACATATTTTATCATAAATTGGCGTACATTAGTGAGACGACAATATTATGTGAGCAGGGACTGACACCTGCACATGCGCATGCGCGTACCCGACACTCGACCCACCGCTCGTATGCACACAAATTTAATTATTCTGCCACTTGAAAAGGAACGCGTGCTTTCTGATGGCCTCTTGTGCGCACACGCGCAGTTCTAACACTCTCATTACAGCCTTTTTAAACCTACCTTACAGCCAAGTGAACCAAGAGCATGTGAAAACATCACACATTTATGCTGAAACAGAAATAAACATGGCTACTATCCTTTAAATGGCAAAAGTTTTCGAAAAATTTGATTTTCTTGAAAATGGCTCTAACGATTTTGATTAAAATGTCATATGTTTGAGATATTTTTATGACAAATGAAATGTATATCTTGAATTTTCTGGCTATAGCCCCTGTAGTCGTATTTACTCTGCACGACTTTTGCATAACTGGTAAACCGTTTGAGATAGACCAAGTCGTACTATACAAAAAATGTAGACCTTGGTAAAATGCACAATTTATGTCTGAATAAATTTTCTTGTAGGGTGAACCATTTCGGAGATGTTCCTTGTTATGTGTGTGAGTTCGGTAAACTTGGAACTTCAGCGAAATGGAACATCGTTGTTCAGTTTTTAAATATGTTAAGTGTGCAAAGAGAACAGGATCTCTAAGCTTTAAAAGCAGTGGCGGCTCGCAGTCAAAATTTTAGGGTAGTCAAAGTGTAACAACAACAACAACAACAACAACAACAACAACAACAACAACAACAATAATAATAATAATAATAATAATAATAATAATAATAATAATAATAATAATAATAAAATAATAATAATAATAATAATAATAATAATAATAATAATAATAATAATAATAATAATAATAATAATAATAATAATAATAATAATAATAATAATAATAATAATAATAATAATAATAATAAACCCCGTTTATCCGAAATATAGGGGGCGAAGTCATTGCGGATAACGCAAACAATATATTGTTTGGTTGTTTAATAAGAGCAGAGTGAATGAGTGTGACTTTACGGACGAATTACCGCCAAAACTAAAATCACGAGTGTCGGCAGACTTTTTTCCAGGGGGGGGGGGGCACATGTTGGAAATTTGCAATCATATAATATTAAATCATTATTTTACTATCAAAATTTATAGTATTTGTTGCAGATAACCGTATTAATTTGTGCTAAACAAAAATTGTTCTTTACATCAAAATTAAAATAATAGTTTAAAAGTCAGTAACTGACTGCACATTAAGTTCACCAACTTCCCAGGGTGGCCGTGGCCCCCCTTGCCCCCGTTTCGCGACGCCCATGACTAAAATGGATTAAGAAATTGAAAAATTGTCTGACTGCAGCTTTGTATTAAATAGCTAAAACACTCCTCTTTTCATTGTCAGTGCGCCGCGAAAGTGAAATTTGTAATAGTTCACTAATTAAGTCGGTCATACTGGTATTACACAGAGATAACGACAGATGCAGATCTCTGAGATCTTCGTTCGTGGAGTATGGCTGTTCGGAAAATGTCGCATAATTTCGGATTTGGGCAGGCAAGTGTTCGGACTGCTGGCAGACGCGTCTACGCATGCTCGGAGTGCATATACAGACCGAATGTTTCCTTATCCCTGTTCAAGGGCCTCGTACTGAGGAAATGGGGCCGGGCAGGCAGAGGTTAAGCTAGCCTGCTCTCCACTACCCAGGTTCCATGCGTATCATTTCTGCCGCGCGTTTCAAACACGCAGCGCAGTTTTGATGAATCGGAATTGAGATTAAAGGATTTGACCATGCGCTGGTCATTATAACCGAGAAAACTTTTCTTGAACTGCAATTTAGGGGAAAATGACGGTTCAAATGATAAAATGCAGAATCATAGTTAAACATTATTTGTTGATGTATTACGATAGGGTAGGCAATGCCTACCCTGCCTACCCTGAGGAGCCGCGCCTGTTTAAAAGATTTGACTATCACTCAAAGCCTACTGTATTCCAATATTCCCCTTGCACCTACAAGGAAATAAGCAATAAGATAATTTGTACAAATGTTTATCTCAACTAACACGAAGAAGATATAGGAATAAGAGTTTGTAAGAATGGTTAGTACAAGAGTAGAGAAAGTCATGTGAGTGCAACACATCAGATTTGTTATTACAGACCCAAGATATGACGTCATCTGTAACTTGGTAATTATAAATTAATTGCGAAAATATATGTGCGTTTGTATGAGTATTACAAAATAAATAAAATAAATAAAATAAATAAAGACACCGTGAAAAAACTATGCAAAAGCATTGTTCAAAAACCCAAATACCTTCTTGTTTACCTGGTTACCCTCCACCCTAGGCCTCAGAGCTCACCCGTCGGGGAGCACAGGAACCTATGGACCTGACAAAGTGAAGAAATGGGTAGCGCCTTTGCGAGAGTACGGCAGAATAGGCCACGTCGATGCACTCTTTGTGTTAATCGCAATGGGCGTGCGTTCCAGCATTTGCCTTGAATAGTAAAGCTATGATTAACTATAAACAATGAGATATGCATTGTTGATTTTGCCGTAAATACTTAAACTGGGTGAGAGGCAGTAATCTAGCGCTTAAACAAATCATCGCAGCAAAAAGCTTTGCTTTACAAAAAGTGTTTAAAATAATGTTATCTATCAGATGCCAAAGTTAGTCGGTCTAATTTTGAGACAGCTTGTATACTGTGTTCATCAAGAGATTAGAGGAGATATAAACAAAGCAATGACGCAATACAGTTAGCTACCGCTACGCGTAGGTATAATATGCATTTTACACTACTAAAAGGATATATTTACTTGATCCAAATAACATGTATCACATACTATTTACGTCATCTCTGTCCACAATAGCACTTTTTCATTTCCTGCTCGCAATCTCGAAACCAATCTCCAGAAGCAGCTTGTGGAGGGAAGTTCGTTTTAAATCTGGAAGATCGGGATCAGAGTTAACTGCCAACAGCACTTTAAGGTGGGGGTTCATTGTTAACAAAGAACTGGTGAACTTCTCGACGGATTGCAGATCTGACAAATTCGTCGCAAACTACATCCACCATTTATCTAGCACGTGGTCGTTTTTACCGGTATCTTCACCAACTGATGACTTTTCTTTGCGTGTGCTGTAAATACTTGCAACTGACACACCGGTAAACTCGGATGTTAATTTTATCACGTCTTCGATAGCAAGTTCGGGATATTTCTCACAGAACTTGATAATACGTTCAATGTTGTCTTTTCACCACTTCGCAACGGTTTGCCGCACTTATGTTTCACAACTCACTTGTTCCGCCATGTTACATTGATACTGAATAATGCGCGCGCAGAATGAATTAGGCTGGTTACAGATTCACCTAACTGCGTATTCTTACACTTTAACTATGGTTAGTACACTTAGTTCATGCTTTAGCAAACATTAAGTGACATTTCAGACCTTAGTAACAGTATTTCTTCAAGGGACTATTTACATGGCGAAAGCGTCAAGAGGGCGCGCTGAGGTCAAAACGCACGTGGCTTTGTTTACGTCTCCTCTAATCTCTTGATGAACAGAGTATATATCCATTACTTCCTACCCCAACATTTTATAATACACCATTTTTATTGGCGTAAGGGTTCGTGACAAGCAGAAGCACGTTGTTTTGTTTACCTCAGAGGGAACTCTGGTTTGAGATAAACATCAGAGCGATGATTCTGTGATTTGCGGGTTGTATAAAACCAAATTATAAGGGATTGTAGAACCGCGTGCTCTCTATGGATGTTTTGGTATATTCACATACACAGATATCTTGGGCGAAGATCAACGTGTCCAGCGCTCTGATAAAAATGTCGACGCCTGGCGACAAATTACTGAGATAAAAAACAGATAATCGAATCATTGACACATTTGCAATCCACCTCGCTGTCAGAAATGTGAATTTCACAGAATTGACAGAAACGTGTGTAAAGCGCGCGTGTCTTTTGACAGAAAAGAGAATAAAACTGAATCCAGAACCACTCAAATATCATAATAACGATTTGAACATTCATTTGTTTAGAGTTAATGACAAGAGTTTTGTGTGTGCTTATAGAATTTATAATAAAGACATAAATATATAGAATTCCATTAGCGTTATAGCTTACTACATGCAAACCATATGAACGGACAAGTATGCGAAGGATTTTGAAATTGTTGAACAGTGCCTCTGTACCTGCAGCCCTGGTAGTGGATTATACATTTTGAGTTGTGTATTTTTTATCCTGTAAAATATAATTCCTCATGTTTTATCCTTTATAAAAGGAGTGCATTATTTAGTGTTAGACGGCAAAGCGCTTGGTAAAATAGTACGCATTTTAAAGGAAAACAATGGAATTTGTGGAATACAAAAGATTTGGTAAGGGTGAAAGGATTACTGGCGAAAATGGAACACTTTAAATGCATATAGCGAGGGTGTTTGGGGGCTAATCCTGTCCGCCTGTGGCACGCACAGGCTGTTTCCACCTCTCAGGTATCCACCAGCATGCCTTCCACGTTAGGTGTACCAGTTTATTACTTCCTGCAATACTTACACCAAGGTTTCACCGGGACTCCGTGAATCCAACAGATAAAACCTCACTGTTCTTAAAACTCTTATTTCTCTCTCTACTTGGTAGTTGAGATACAATTTTGTATAAATTATCTTATAGGTACAAGGGAAACATGAGAATACAGTAGCCCTTGAGCGATAGTCAAATGTTTTAAAACTGGCCGCTATATCAAGGCATGAAATTCTTTTTTGCGCGGCTAATAGATAAAAGGTGAATAGCGAAGTGTTGCAAAACACACATCTACTTTTTGTATAGTAAGACTTGGTCTATATCTTACTGTTTACCAGTTATGCAAAAGTCGCTCAGAGTAAACAGAAGTACATGGGCTATAGCCAGAAGATTCAAGCTATATATTTCATTCGTCATAAAAATATTTGAAAGTTATGGCATTTTAGTCCAAATCGTTAGTCATTTTCGAGACAATCAACATTTTTGAAACCTTTTACATACAAAGGTTAGCTTTAGGTTGGAGGAATTATCTTCAAAATCTTTGCGTTAACCAAAAACAACATTTTTAGGAAAAGGTCCGCGTGTGTGTATGTGTGTGTGTGTCAGTCTGTGTACAGCATAACTCAACGAAAAGCGACATGAAGATTTTGAAGAAAATAGTCCCACCCTAAACTACCCTTTACCTGGAAAAAAGTTCGAAAATTTTGATTTTCTTGAAAATGGCTCAAACGATTTTGATTAAAATACCATATGTTTGAGATATTTGGATGACAAATGAAATGTATATCTTGAATTTTCTGACTATAGCCCCTGTAGTCGTATTTACTCTGGATGAATTTTACATAACTGGTAAACCGTTAGAGATAGACGAAATCGTACTATACAAAAAATGTAGATCTTGCTAAAATAGACATTTAATGTCCAAACAAATCTTTTGTAGGGTGAACCATTTCGGAGATATTCCTTGTTATGTGTGTGAGTTTCGAAAAACTTAAAACTTTCGTAAAATGAAACATCGTTGTTTATTTTTTATAGGTTAAGAGTGCAAAGAGAACGGAATCTGGAAGCTTTAAAAGATTTCACTATTGCACAAAGCCTACTGTATTCCCATACTCCCCTTGTACCTACAAGGAAATAAGCAATAAGATAATTTGTACAAATGTTTATCTCGACTAACACGAAGAAGATATAGGAATAAGAGTTTGTAAGAATGGTTAGTACAAGAGTAGAGAAACTCATGTGAGTGTAACACGCCAGATTTTGACATTTGTTGTTGATGAAACAAGTGAAGTCAGGTTCCTTGATGCCGCGAGGTTAGAAGATAATGCAAGCCACTTGTTGCGTAAGTTGACATTACTATAACAATAAGTGTGGTATATAGTTGTTAAATCTATATTTCCGCTACATATGATACCTAGGGAATATTCAAACCCGATATGACGAGCGAGCCCCAAAAGAAGAACTTCTTATAGGTTTTTCTGCCCCCCTCCCCCTCCACCTCCCCCTCCTTCTCTCCACACACATTTCGCTTCAGTCCATATTACATATATGTAGTCTACCTCTGCTGTATAAATATACGCGATTTCGGTCTGCGGCGGTTTGCATTTCTTTTGTGAAGGGGAAAAATTTACTTTATCGCGAGCGGCAATCGATGAAGACTGAGCTTATATATTCAATTCTATAGCACAATCCGATTTGACACATACAACGTGTACCTACTTTTCCTATCATGCATAGAGGAAGTGGACAAGGGAGGGTACTCGGAATAAATTGTATGGCTCTGGAGAGAGTCGTTTATACTTGCTCCAGCACCTGGAGGTAATGATAAAGTTAAATAATATATCAACAGAAAACGTATATTTTGATGCCTCCACGTCCCCTATATAAACTGCCTGTTAGATGTATAAATACAGACATTTGTTGCCAGTATCAGAGAAAAGTGTGCGAACACCGCGCTAGAGTTACATCAGACATCTTAAAGTGACGAACGCTAGTCCAGGTTAAGTATACGTAACATCAGAATGCTGACAAAGCAGGCAGGGGCTTTATTAACGCGGACAATCGACACCCCATGATCTGTTATGACTATTATGTCTATCATCGCTACGTCTGACGTCGACAAGGTAGGTCTGTGTGATATTAGGACTATGGCCTAGGACTTCGGCCTTTCCGAACTCGCTGGTTAATAAAATGTAATTGTTATAGGACTGCAAAACCTAAAGTCACAGAAACATTTTGTTTATCACAGTTTCTCAAGGTATTCTCCCTAGCGTTGTATGCAGTGTTTCATCCTGTGTGTGTGTGCGCGTGTGTGTTTGTGTGTGCGCGCGTGTGTGTGTGTGCGCGCGTGTGTGTGCGCGTGTGTGTTTGTGTGCGCGTGTGCGTGCGTGCGTGAGCGCGTGCGTGTGCGTGTGCGTGTGCGTGTGTGTGTGTGTGTGGGTCTGTGGACAGCAAACGAAAATTCGGTTAAAAACTAAAGTTGGTGTTTAAGGTTAATATTTTCCAAGGATGGGACACGAAGATTTTAAAGAAAATTCCTCCACCTTAAAGTACCCTTCATATGGAAAAATTTTCGAAAATATTTATTTTCTTGAAAATGCCTCTGACGATTTTGATAAAAACGCCATTTGTTTGAGATATTTCTATGGCAAATGAAATGTATATCTTGAATTTTCTGCCTATATCCTATGAAGTCCTATTTACTCTGGATAACTTTTAAATAAATAGTAATCCCTAAGAGATAGACCAAATCTTACTATACAAAAATGTAGATCTTGCTAAAATACACATTTTATGTCTCAATAAATTTTCTTGCAGAGTGAACCATTTCGTAGATATTCCTTATGTGTGTGAGTTTGGGAAAACTTAAAATTTTCGTGAAATGGAACATTGTTGTTCATTTTTTTATATGTTAAGCGTACAAAGAGAACGGAATCTCAAAGCGTTAAAATATTTGACTATCGCACAAAGCCTACTGTATTCTAATATTCCCCTTGTACCTACAAGGAAATAAGCAATGAGATAATTTGTACAAATATTTATCTCAACTAACACGAAGAAGATATAGGAATAAGAGTTTGTAAGAATGGTTAGTACAAGAGTAGAGAAAGTCATGTGAGTGTAGAACTTGTTACTTGTTACTTGTCTTCTCCCACAAAAATCTTGCTAGAGATCTAATTTTTTTCCAGTGTTGTTCAGTAGTAAAATACCTGATTGAAGTTTTGATATCGGTTATACATTTCCTTTAAAACTAATTAATATAATACGTAATGCTCCGTTTTACGACATTTTTGCACAATTCATTAATTAATATATCAAGACAGTGGAATGAAATTGGGTATATACATTTCTTTGGATGGTGAAAGAAGTAAACTTCAATAGTTCACGAAATCACGTTTCCCACTTCGGTGTACCCTTAACAATACTGTAGAAGCTGCATTGTCGGTGCAAGGAAATATATGAATGTAGATAATATAAAAGCATGAATAGCCGAGGGCGTTAACAACTGTACCTACTGGAGGGTAGTGACCCTCACCCCCAACCCCAACTTTAAGAGACGGTTTTTTCACAAAAGGGTAACCCAAGATTCAGATCAAAGTTGTTCAGTCGGTATGCAAATAAATAAAGAAAGGTAGGGGTGGGTGGGGTGGGGTGGGGTGGTTCCATTAGACATAACGAAGCTAGGGGCGAAGGGAGGGTGCTTGGCGATATTGATTTCAAAACCACGTGACCCCAAGAGGGGTTTAGCTGGGGCTGGCCGAGCAGTGTGCGAGGGAGGGAGAGGTAAAAGAAATTAGCGGTAAATATTTGGAAAGGGCCCAGAGATGCAGCACCCCCTCAAGGTGTCTCATCACCCGCCGCCTTTCATTAACCTAACAAAAACAAATATCTTATTAAAACGCCATAAAGAGCAAAACTCAATTTAATTAATTTTCACTTGGTGTTGCCACCAGGCACTGAATTTTCTCTTATCTCTATTATTCAATCTAAAGGTGAAACAATTATTTTCATAAACCTGTTTTTAATGGATATTTCTTTAATTAAAGTCAATAGATTTTAGCTATAATCTCTGAATCATATTTATTCTACCTATTAATGGTGAAATTGTAATCAAAATTCCTCATTCTAATATCTCTACCCTGAGCTGAAATTTGGTCCAAAAATTAAAAAAATCTGACGTATTACACTCATATGACTTTCTCTATTCTTGGACTAACCATTGTCACAAACCCTTATTCGTATATCTTCTTCGTGGGACAAAAAGATAGTTACTTCCACTTACGTAAATTAAGATGAATAATAGATTCGTTGAGATATAGGTATTTCACTATAATGCTGTTTAACTTTCAGGAATAAGCACCCAAGAATCACAAAGGATCAATCCTTGCTAATCCCCTGAACCCAAAATAAAAATAATTTTCAGAAAAAAGGTCTGCGTGGGTATGTCTGTGGACAATGAAGGTCGGTTAAAAATCGAGTGAAATTTCAAGTTTCGATAGTTTTTGCATGGATGTTTGTGAACATTTTACTGTGATTTTACTGCTATCAGGGTAACCTGCATACCAAATTTCGTTGAAATTGGAGAAATAGTTTTTTAATTATAAATATTTCATACATTGTATTATCCACAAGGCCGCGCCTCAAAAGTTAAGGAAATTATTTGCACATTTTGGAATACGAGCTTTGAACCATGTAAAATAATAGCATATTCAGATGCTATCAAGAAGTTGAATGAGTGAATTATTATAATTTTTTTTAAATGTTAGAAATTTTATTCCGTAAAATTAATCTTTTTTTTATGACAAATATTTTTAAAACATTATTAATGTTAGAATACCATAGTAGACATATAATTTTACAGTGCATGCTTCTACACATTTGGGGAAACTTTTATTCTATTTAAAGAAAAACTCAGGGGCGACCTTGTCTCTGAATACAGCTAGTCTCTCATAATATATAGGAACAATTCTTCGAACCACACTATCGTCAAACTGAACAGAAGTATCAATCTCTGTGAGTTCTAAATACTGGCAATTTATTATTTGATTATCAAAAGAAATTTATCAATTTGTATACTAACAAATAAGTCCACATTTACAGCACCTTGCAGAGGCAGCAATTTTCAGCGCAAAATTCATTTTCAGATTTACAGAAGCTGCGAAAAATGGACGTAATTTCTAGAGAGGAGCTGTAGCGAGAGAAGGGAGGGACCGATCTGCAAAAGTTGACTATTTTTGAATGTTCAAACAACCATTTAGAGAATTATCCAAGAAGTTCACATTTCTCTCAGTAGTTTGCGCTACTTTGGATCAGCTATATAAATATTTCAATTCTTTCCGAGTACCTATCTCTCACACAACTTACGTTATAAGAAAACTTATCTTTATGTTATAAATCCCTGCACAACTTTCTCCTTTATGGCAGCATTCGCTTTTAAGACCTTCTTTAGTCCATTAAATATACGTGCATTATTTATAATATTATAGGCATTTCTTTCTGGAGTTATTTCTGCTCGCTTTTCTCTCGCAAAATGTAAATATAGATTACTGAAATAAAATATAATTTAGTTCTTTCCGATTTAACCAATTCTGATAGGAGTTATCTCTGACAGTTACACACACACGCACGCACGCACGCACAAACACACACACACGCAAACACGCACACACACGCACACACAGATACACACACACGCGTACACACACGCGCGCACACACACACGCACACCACACATACGCACGCACACACACACGCACACACAGATACACAAACACACACGCGTACACACACGCGCGCACACACACGCACACCACACACACGCACAAACACACACACAAACACACACACACGCACACACAGATACACACACGCGTACACACACACGCGCGCACACACACACGCACACCACACACACGCACGCACACACACCACACACACAGATACACAAACACACACGCACACACACACCACACACACACGCACACACACGCACACACACGCACGCACAAACACACACACGCACACACACGCACACACCACACACACAGACACACACACGCACACACACGCACACGCACACACACGCACACACACACGCACACACAAACACACACACACGCACACACACGTGGGTAACAAAATGACAAACCGAGTTCAGCTCGTTTTGTATTACTTTATTTTTCTTCTAAGCATTTGCACAAAAACAGTTCTGTTCCACTGAGTTTAACACACTTTGCAGCCTTTTGTGATATTACCTACAACTCACAACTGTTTTCTTCTCTATTTTTACTCACTTTTTACTGTCTCTCTTTACTTTCTCTGTCTCTCAGTCTCTCATACACAAATTCCGACGATACAATCATTCGGCACTCACTAAACCTTCTTCACTTCCATGCGACGTAACTTTCACTAACACTCATTTTTGTAACAATAACCTTCCCTGCTGTTTTCTCGCCTCCTTATATAGCGTGGATAAAGTCGCACTGACCCTTCTCGGCCTCCACAAACACGCCGGTGATGACGTAGGCAGATCTTTACCGAAGGCTGTGGAAAGCCGCTTGATTGTTGTGTGAGAATTTGTACATAAATGTCACAGATGCTCCTATAGATGTTCGGTCGCGCTGTGTGCTCTCCAAAGGAGGGCGTTTCGAGTAACTTGATATTCACTATATTAATAAATGTTGTTGATAGTGCTAGCCAGGGAGGTTACGTCTACCAGTGGTGCTGCTGTTTGTGGCCAACATAAGAAGTGTGGTAACCTAGCTGCCCTGGCCTGGGTAACATGTTCCAGGCTTATTAGCAACACAATGCTCTGGACTGCGAACACTTGTTTATTGGTGGTAGCGTCGTTACGCAGCGATGTTCAGCTGTCAGCCAAGTAAAACAAATAGATAATAGAACCTTGTACTGGCCTCGTGTTCCCTCCCCCACACCGGCTCTAACTTTATCGTACCCTCTGCTTTTGGACCGGTATAATTACACAATGTAGCCCTATCCTGCACTATCCCTGCTTTTTAATATTGTAACAAATACGCGCAAAATCACAAACTCCGTTTACTTTTTCTAACGCTTACCTTAATACAAATGCACAATTTCCTTCTCGTTCCTAACACAGTTTATAACCTTTTCTACTATTAAAATTCACAATTGTGCTTCCAATGAACCTTGTCAGTCTTTCAGTGTCTTTCTCCAGTTTCTCTATCCCTTATATCCATACGCACGTGTGCATGACTCAGCAAAGAAGCTTCTAGAGCTTGCCGGACACTTCGATCTCGCTCACACAGTCGCTAGTTGTCCTGTAGCCCCTAACTGCCTTCCTCACGCACACACACAGCCGTTCGCCTATCCAAGGTCACCCGGCCTCCTCTTGTCCGTATATTGTTCAAGGACCCAATGTCACAACACCTTACTTTCTCTATTACTTATACTAAACAGAAAAATATTGTATTGCGTCCAAAAATTCGATATCGACATTTCACCGGAAATATGTTTCGAGGATCCCTAAAACACAAAAAGGCATTTTTAGAAAAAGGTCCGCGTGTGTCTCAGTGTGCCATAACTCAAAAACGAAAAGTCGGTTAAAAACCAACTTTCGTATTTAAGTTTAATGTATTTTAAGGATGAGGCAAGAAAATTTCTACACCCTAAACTACCACTTAGATGGAATTTTTTTCGAAAATTATGATTTTCTCGAAAATGACTAAGGATTATGATCAAAATGTCCTTTGTGTAAGCTACTTTTATGGTAAAAGAAATGTATATTTTGAATTTTCTGGCTATATCCATGTAGCCCTATTAGGCCTTATAAGTTACAGTTTATGTTAAAATAAATTTTTTGTAGAGAGAACCATTTCGGAGATATTCCTTGTTATTTGTGTGACTTTCAGAGAACTTACATTTCTGTCAAAGGAACATGGTTATTCATTTTTTATATGTTAACCGTAAAAAGCTTTAAAAGATTCAGCTATCACTCAGTCTTCTGTATTCCCATATTCCCCTTGTACCTACAAGGAAACAAGCAATAATTTGTATAAATGTTCATCTCAACTATCACGGAGAAGATACAGGATAACAATGGTTAGTGCAAGAGTAGAGAAAGTCATGTGAGTGTAAGACATCAGATTTTTTCTAGTAGCGCCCTTTTGGATTAAGGTGGTGTCTAAACATAATTTCCGGTAAAATCTCGACATCGAATTTTTGGGTGGAATACAATGAGGAAGTAAACATGTACATTTTTTGCACAATGTGCTGTTTTTATTGGACAGAGATGGAGTCAGTTTCCTTGTGGACAGTGTTGCCCAGGTAAGACCAGGAGGGAGGGAGGAAGGGAGGGGGGGGGGAGAGAGAGCAAGAGGAACAAAGAATTAATTAAGTAAGGGAAGACCCGGAACACGGTAATGAAGAGATTCTACCCTGAGACTGAATCCTGCATTTTAACGTTTTAATTATTTCTCACGGTGCATCCGAGCTTTATTATTTAATTTAATTGCTTTCTCTTAATACAGTTTAATTTTCCTTAGTAGTCAGTGACGCAACATCCGGTATAAAAGATATGAAAGTGCCGAGAACGCTCCCGTTTTTCTATTGTTACTTCTGATATAATTGTTTTTTAGTCTTCCGGTCCATCAAGCAACAAATTCTCAGAAAAATATAATCTACTGATATACACAACGAGGTAGGTAGATTCCCGTAATTACTGTTTCTCTGTAATTAAAATTTGTCTAAAACAGAAATGGTGTATTATGTCCAATTAATTATCTCTTATTACTATATCTTCGTGTTAGTTGGGATAAACATTTTTACAAATAATGGCTCTGTAAAAGTTTCTTGTTCTAGATCAAATAGTAGAATTAAATGCTTTTCCTTAGCCAAAAAACTTCATTCCTTTAAAACTGCATTCACATTTTTTCAGAGAAGTATCCTAGTTACTGAGCTGACATGGAGGAAGGGGATTGTTGCGTAATAAACCCAGGGTTCTACGGAAACAGGGGAAAGAAGCCCATTAAGTTCTCTTTCCTATATTATACTCGTCTATGTGTAATGGTTAAAATATTACGCGGTTGTGTTTTTATTCTCTGCAGAATTCAACTATTTTCTACTCTACGGTGGTTCCAACAGAGGTTATGTGCATTTGTTTTTATCGATTTATAATTTATAAATTGAAATGAGAACGTGTTTATACCCCATGTTCCTGAGAGGAAATGTGGCTTCTCAATGCTGAAAGAATTCTTAAAATCACACACATATACAAACACACACGTACACAGATATATATTTCTTTTTTTAGACTACTATACCAAACAGGGAAGGTGTGACAAACAGATAATCGGACTCATGATTATGATGTATAAAAACACATTTTTAGAAAAGGGTCCGTGTGTGTTACTGTGTGTATGTGTCTGTCAGTCTGTGGACAGCATAACTCAAAAACGAAAATTCATTTAGAAACCAAAACTAGTATTTAAGTTTAATGTCTTTCAAGGATGCGACACGAAGATTTTGAACAAAATAGCCCCACCCTAAATTACCCTTTACATGGAAAATTTTTCGAGAATTTTTATTTTCTTGAAAATGGCTGTATCGATTTTGATTAAAATTCCATATGTTTGAGATATTTTTATGATAAATGAAATGTATATCTTGAATTTTCTGGCTATAGCCCCTGTAGTCGTATTTACTCTGGACGACTTTTGCATAACTGGTAAACCGTTAGAGATAGGCCAAATTATACTATACAAAAAATGTAGATCTTGCTAAAATACACAATTTATGCTAGAATAAATTTTCTTTTCGGGGTGAACCATTTCGCAGATATTCCTCATTATGTGTAAGTTTCGGAAAACTTAAAGCTTTCGTGAAATGGTTGTTCATATGTTTATTTGTGCAAAGAGAACGGGATCTCAAAGCTTTCAAATGTTTGACTATCGTTCAAAGTCTACTGTATTCTAATATTCCCCTTGTACCTACAAGGAAATAAGCAACAAGATAATTTGTACAAATGTTTATCTCAACTAACACGAAGAAGATATAGGAATAAGAGTTTGTAAGAATGGTTAGTACAAGAGTAGAGAAAGTCATGTGAGTGTAACACGCCAGACTTTTAGGTTATGTTGTCCACAGCCTGAAAGACCCCCCCCCCCCTGTTGGTTGGAATACACGGGTTTTGAACCCGCGACTTGGGAGTCAGTATGCTAGAGCTAAGCTAACTCACCCAGAGCCAGTAAATGTGGAGAAAGTCGTATGAATTTTGTACATTAGATTTTTCGTCTAAATAACAAGAAGGGAAAGTGAGGTGTGTGTGTGTGTGTGTGTGTGTGCGTGTGTGTATGTATGTGTGTGTGTGTGTGTATGCGTGTGTGTGTGTCACCAAGCCGACAGGATCTGGCAGCAAAGACTGCAAGCGTTAATTAGTATGCAAACAAGGGGATTCTCCGATACATTAATGAGCTTACGTGATACCAGGATTAAAATATTACAGACACAAAAATATTCCTCCAGGTGTCTCTACTATACAGAGAGTTAGTTCGTTTCAACTTTTTCGCAGTAAAAACTTCTTTTCTAAGCCAGGGATACATTTTCAAACAGGCCATAAAGTCGAACACGAATTCAAACAACTAAATTAACGAACAGAAAATGTTCATTTCAAAACTACAAAGTAAAGAGAATGAGATTCCCTAAGGTTTTGTTTACTTTAATGGTAGGTTTGAATATACGAATCTCAAGAGGTAGCCGGACAAAGTGTGAATTTTTCAGGCATAAATGTCGCTCTACCTCAATGAAAACACTTCAATAGTATATTATGCACCGAGACTATAATGGTAGAATTTAGTTTCATACGAGCGTCTTAATTACCATTATATTTAAGTTTCATACGACAATTTATACTCGACCATATACGTAATTTTATAGTTGAAATATTGTAAAATGTTTTACACTCACCAGGAACAATGTTCTACAGCTGATATTTGGAGTTCTGCGCAGGCGCTAAACGATCCAGCACGTCACAGCTGCATGATGAAAATGATAACCTCGGAATGTTACGTAACACTGAAAAAATACAAGGCAAATTGAATATATTGGCTTTCAGACGAAACTTTATTTCATGTATAAGTTATTTATTGTACAATTAGTGAAATTAATTTGCTGTGAGACTGTGCTTAGTGCACAGTGGGTGGGTTCCAGGTTGTACCTACAATGCACAACATCACAACACCCAAGTAACTACTTCATTCTCTTTAATCCGACCAACGTACTTAAGCTATATTATAAACAGTGAATCATAAGCATCAAACATCATTTGTTGTATAATGTTGCAGTGCCTGTTGGCTCTATCACAATTTGCACAATGTATATTATTTAATTGCCTTTAAAAGCGTATTTCAATAAAGAGCACTAAATTAACGGATTGTTATAGAATGACGTGTATACAACATTGGAATTCATGAAAAAGCATGTAAAATATTAACTTCAACACTTTGCACAATGCATATTTGTCAATTACACTTTTAATTACTTGTTTTTAATAAGTGCACACCTTTAACCCTTTAATGCCTTGTGTGTCTTATAAGATACATAAGCTTTTTTTCCTATTTGTACTAGTTTTAACTTTTTTTCTGCTATATTCTTGTTATACTGTCTGTCACCAATTAAAAATACTTATTTGAGACGGTTTGAATTGTAAAAAGGTATTTTTTTACAATTTATATTGTAGTGTATTTTTTAAAGAAAAGAAGCAAAATCCATGCAACCGCAGTCAAATGATACCCCGTCATCATCCACGAGTGCCATCACACCGATTAGTTTACGTGGGTCCTCCCCGTCCTTCACCACAGGCACATTTATTTGACTGCGGTTGCCGAGACTCGAACTCACGACCTCAGGCTTTGAGTGCATGGCCAGTGCACTACGTGTTGCCTTAACGATCATGGCTATCCAAGTCAAACTTCAATACTTTGCACAATGCATATTTGTCAATTAGACTTTTAATTACTTGTTTTTAATAAGTGCACACCTTTAATGTAATATTAGCAAACATTTTATAGAATCCGATCGCAGCACCAAATACGGAAATTCTAAAACGCGATCGCAGCGCTACTTGGCGGATCAAATTGTGAACTGAAATCAACCAAAGATAACACATAAATGAATAGCTGACTGACTGACTGACTGACTGACTGACTGACTGACTGACTGACTGACTGACTGACTGACTGACTGACTGACTGACTGACTGACTGACTGACTGACTGACTGACTGACTGACTGACTGACTGACTGACTGACTGACTGACTGACTGGACTGACTGACTGACTGACTGACTGACTGACTGACTGACTGACTGACTGACTGACTGACTGACTGACTGACTGACTGACTGACTGGACTGACTATTGATTGCCTATGCCATGAAGTGAAGAAGAAGAAGACATGGAGTTTGGAGGTTATGGAAATCCTTTCCAGCATTCTCTGCCGATTCAGGGAAAGGTGGGGAAAAAAACCAAGTGAAGATCGGACACAAGCATCGACTACGCGACCTCCCGAATACTCACCACAGACGTTACCGCCTGAGCCAACGCTCTCAGTAACAGGTATCCATTATCGATTATCTAATCTCTAATCGCACATTCGCTTCCTTTTTGAAAGTGTAGTGTTATTTACTTTGCACGAAGCATTGTCTTCCGTTACATTTAGCCCTTGCTGAAGGCAACAAAGAAATGGTATCGAGATATATCGATAGCGGCCTGTAAGCATCTCACGTATAGTGGAGTCTCTCCCCCTCCCCTCCCCTCCCCCTCCCTTCTCTCCCATTACAAATGATTTCCTACCAGAAGCGACAGGGACTAGAGCGCATATTGAATTCCCGGCAGTTTCCACAAACTCTGCAAATAAATTGGCTGCATGCTAAATAATAGCCAAAACTTCTCAGTGTGGTTTCCCGCCGCCAGGGCCACACAAACAAGCACAGGGATTAATTCATTTGTTTTGGCACGGGCTTTCTTTACGACAGAGCGCCCTGCACCAGCGATACCTTCTATTTAAATAACACGCTTATCCTTCTTCACACGGACTGTCCTCTCTATTGCAAACAAAATTATACCTACTCATTTCCACAACTCTGTCTCACGTATTATTTTCCTTGCCTATCTACCTTTCTACAAGCGTTCTCAAGAAAGATTCCTCTTTTGTGTTGTTGTAGTGGTAGTAATAGTAGTAGTACTCAAATTCACTGACACGCACCCCCACAAACTAAACTTTACATTTAAATGCTCAAATATCGTGTTACACAAGTAAGCAGAGGAAGTATTGTATTCCACCCAAAAATTTGATGTCGAGATTTCACCGGAAATAAGCTTTGAGACACCTACATCCAACAAAAAATAGTATTTTTAGAAAAAGGTCCGTGTGTGTGACTGTGTGTCTGTGGACAGCATAACTCAAAAACAAAAAGTCTGTTAAAAACCAAAGTTGGTATTTAAGTTTGTCTTTCAAGGATGCGACACAAAGATTTTGAAGAAAATAGCCCCACCCTAAACTACCCTAAACATGGAAATTTTTTTGAAAATGTTGATTTTCTTGAAAATGGCTGTAACGATTTTGATTAAAATGTCATATAATTGCGACATTTTTTATGAAAAGAGATGTATATCTTGAGTTTTCTGGCTATAGCCCCTGTAGTCGTATTTACTCTGGACGAATTTTGCATAACTGGTAAACCGTAAGAGATAGGCCAAATCATACTATACAAAAATGTAGATCTTACTAAAATACACAATTTATGTCTCAACAATTTTTTTGTAGAGCGAACCATTTCGGAGATATTCCTTGTAATGTGTGTGAATTTCGGAAAAGTTAAAACTATTGGTGAAATGGAACACAGTTCATTTTTTTTTTATATGTTAAGCGTGCAAAGAGAACGGGATCTCAAAGCTTTAAAACATTTGACAATCACACAAAGCCTACTGTATTCTAATATTCCCCTTGTACCTACAAGGAAATAAGCAATAAGATAATTTGTACAAATGTTTATCTCAACTAACACGAAGAAGATATAGGAATAAGAGTTTGTAAGAATGGTTAGTACAAGAGTAGAGAAAGTCATGTGAGTGCAACACATCAGATTTTTTATGTTACTTTATTCTGCTTGAAAGCTGTGTTTTGTTTTTAACTCAGTGCTCTATTATTCGTGATATTCCAACTCACAACTCTGGGGTACGTTAAAAAATAAAGTGTACAAAGCAAACCACACACCTCGGAGGAATTAAAACAAAATATCCGCCAGTATTTCTCAACTGAAGTACGGCGAGTGATGGATAGTTTCCTACACAGCTGCCAAAGACAACACACTGTGGGCGGAATACACCGGTGTCTCTTATTGGGAGACTATCTCTTCTTTGGATACTTTACGTCACATACATTAAATAGCAGAGGATATACAAAACGTATGCTTTTGCAGGACTACTTTGTTAAGTATAGACTGCAATTTGTCAACATGTAAATGAATATCCATTATCCCTGAAAAGAGCCGAGTTGAATGAATAGCAGCGGCGGCTGGTGCTGTTGAATTGCACTCTACGCCCGTCGCACTCAATAAGGCGGTGGCTGATACAGATATTAATATTGATGGATGTTGGTTGGTTAGTGGTGAATGTAAAGGCACACGTCTCCTTCTCTAATCTCACTCACTAAATTCTGTATGAGCATTACGTTTAATAATTGAGCTCTGAATAGTCACTCGCTCGCATTCCTCCATGTGAATTGCGCAATTCCAACATGCTCTCGTACCAGGATTCCACACCAATTTATCTGCTCCTGCAAACCACCCAGAAAAAATCCCATGTGTTGCACTCACCTGACTTTCTCTACTTTTGTACCTACTCACAAAGAAAGACAAGGATATTGGACAAGTACAACCTAAGTCTAAATGTCAAACCACGGACAACGTCGGGTATTTCAGCTAGTAACAAAGAAACACAAGGATATTGGACAAGTACAACCTAAGTCTAAAAGTTGTAGGGATATATCGCCAAACCACGGACAACGTCGGGTATTTCAGCTAGTAACAAAGAAACACAAGGATATTGGGCAAGTACAACCTAAGTCTAAAAGTTGTAGGGATATATCGTCAAACCACGGACAACGTCGGGTATTTCAGCTAGTAACAAAGAAACACAAGGATATCGGACAAGTACAACCTAAGTCTAAAAGTTGTGGGGATATATCGTCACACCACGGACAATGTCGTGTATTTCAGATACGTTAGAGGTTTATCTGAAAGTTACTGAAACATTCGCTTACACGTTTTTTATTTGGAGGGAGGAAAGGGGGCCTTGTGAAACAGTCAGTTCCTTAACTCTGTGAAGACACTTATATCGACATCTGAGGATAAAGGAACAATGCTGATAAAAGGTAAGAGAACCTTATCAGAGGTCGTTCTCACAAAGGATCTGAGGATGTGCGCTGCAGAACAATGAAGTTCACCTCGTTAATTTACATCCACCTGCCTTTATTCATTAATGTGTGGCTTTAGTTCCAGTCCCTGCCGACAGATGTCAGCCACTATGTCTTTGAGTGCTTATTCGCTATTTTAAGAACTTTATGAAGTCAGTGAAACATCAGAAAGCATTTATACAAGGTGCTTTTATAGAGAAAAGCTACTGAAGGACCGTGCGTTTAATAGTTACATCTTTATAGAAGTATTACAGCTACTATAGTGTCGGATCTATCAACGTGTGATCTTTTGAAGGAGAAGTTCACCATTTCCTGTGCTGCTGATGTTAACTGGACCCCGTGGGGAAACTTTTGACCTAACGCCTTTGGATGCTACTTGTTGGGTTATGTTAAACCCCGAGCTTATGCCAATATGCCAGAAACACTAACCGATCTTATGAATAAAATAATGCGTGTTATATCTTTTTCTTGTTAGTTGAGATAAACATTGTACAAATTATCTTATTGCTTATTTCCTTGTAGGTACAAGGGGAATATTAGAATACAGGAGGCTTTGTGCGATAGTCAAATCTTTTAAAGCTTTGACATTCCGTTCTCTTTGTACAATTAACATAAAAAAATGAACAATGATTAAGAGGTAGAACTGGAACTTAAAAATTCAATGCCACAACTGGGATTTGAACCACAGACCTTCCGCTTGCCGGGCGGACGCTCTACCACTGAGCTATTGTGACAAACTGCCAGAATGGCATTAAATTCTCAAGTTAGTTGGCATAAATAAATAATGAACAATGATGTTCCATTTCACCAAAGTTTTAACTTTTCCGAAACTCACACACATAACAAGGAATATCTCCGAAATTGTTCACCCAACAAGAACATTTATTGAGATATAAACTGTGCATTTTAACAAGATCTACATTTTTTGTATAGTATGATTTGGTCTATCTGTAACGGTTTACCAGTTATGCAAAAGTCGTCCAGAGTAAATACGACTAGAGGGGCTATAGCTAGAAAATTCAAGATATACATTTCATTTGTCATACAAATATCTTAAACATATGACATTCTAATCAAAATCGTTAGAGCCATTTTCAAGAAAGCCAAAATTTTCGAAAAATGTTCCATGTAAAGGGTGGTTTAGTGTAGGGCTATTTTCTTGAAAATCTTGGTGTGACATCCTTGAATGACATTAAACTTAAATACCAACTTTGGTTTTTAACCTACTTTTCCCTTTTGAGTTATGCTGTCCACAGACTGACAGACACAAGACACCCGGACTTTTTTCTAAAATTTTTTTTGGATTCAGGGGGCCTCAAAACATGTATTTCCGGTGAAATCTCGACATCGATTTTTGGGTGGAATACAGTACTACATATTTACCCCCGAATCCTTCCCTTTAATTTCTTTCATTTGATTCTCTCTCTCTTTATCCGATTGGAGTCAGCTAGATCCTGGTAGAATGCGCTGTGACGGAGCTTGCGCTCTGGAAATACGGTGCTCGGCGGAAGGGAGGTCCTGTGGTTGGCTAGATGCTCTTTAGTGCTCCTGTGAACCTGACGCACCCCCTCCCTCACAGACAAGACACGGTTTCTATGCACACTAATAGCACGACTGTTACAGTAATAGTTTTGTAAGAGCAGTTTATAGAAGACTGAGTAGAGAGAGTTCTGTGAAAGCATCAACATTTGTTGTGGTGAAATCTTGCACGTTGCTTGGGTAAGCGGTAGAGAGACCGCCAAAGCGGATGTTTAAAATAAAGCTTTCATTTAGGTGGTGAGGTGAGCAGGGAGGGGGAGGGAGGGGAGAGAGGGAGGCAGGGAATAGCTAATGCGATTGATGTGTGCGAGTGAAACAGACATACTCTATTTGCATATTTTTACAAGCGGCTGTTTCCCTCGCGAATTGCCGGTAATGTGTACAGCTGCATGACCTTCAGCGCCACAAACAAAAGAAAGACGGTTCATGCAGTTCTGGCCAAACTGTCTTACCCTTATATTTTACGTCACAGGGGTGGATTTTTTACTAAGTAGGGAAAATATTTTATTCGACCCAAAATTACGATGTCGAGATTTCACTGGAAAAATGTGTTGAAGCCCCTGATACAAAAATCTGACGTGTTGCACTCACATGGCTTTCTCTATTCTTATACTAACCATTCTTACAAAGTTGTATTCCTATATATTCTTTGTTATAGTTGAGATAAATATTTATACAAATTACCTTATTGTTTATTTCCTTGTAGGTACAAGGGAAATATTAGAATACAGTAGGCTTTGTGTGATAGTCAAGTATTTTACACCTTTGAGATCCCGTTCTCTTTGCACGCTTGACATACAAAAAATGAACAACGATGTTCCATTTCACCGAAGTTTAAAGTTTTCCGGAAGTGACACCAATAACAAGGAATATCTCTGAAATGGTTCACTCTACAAAAAAACTTTATTTGGGCATAAATTGTATGTTCTAGCAAGACCTACATTTTCGGTATAGTAAGATTTTGTCTCTCTCTTACGGTTTACGAGTTATTCAAAAGTCATCCAGAGTAAACAGTTCTACAGGGGCCATGGGCAGAGAATTCAAGATATATATTTTATTTGTTATACAAATATCTTAAACATATGACATTTTAATCAAAATCGTTAGAGCCATTTTGAAGAAAATCAAAATTTTCGAAAAATTTTCCATGTAAATGGTAGTTTAAGGTAGGGCTATTTTCTTCAAAATCTATGTGTCGTATCCTGGAAAGATATTAAACTTAAATACCAAATTTGATTTTTAACCGACTTTTCGTTTTTGAGTTACGCTGTCTACAGTCATACACACACATTGACCTTTTTCTAAAAATGGTTTTTTCGATTCATGGGGCTTCAAAATAATATATTATTATTACATCATAATATTATCCTAGAAAACCAGAGCCTTCCAAGTTTCAGACAAGGTGCATTTAAAATTTCGTTTAAAACTGGGGGATATCTCTGCTTCCTTGAGAAATATAAATATAATTATAATATAGGATATAATTGTCAAATGCTACGTTAATGTTAAAACAAAAGCCTTATGCGGTTGACACAGAGGGTAACAGTTTCCTCCCCAATTCCATTCCTTTGGGTTCTAAATGTTGAAGTTGAGGTGTTCTGGTGTAAGTCTTGCTGCTCACCTGTTATTTTTCTGCTACCCGTCCAATTAGCTGCACAGCTGGGGGAGACTGCGGTAAAACTGTCCCTTTTCTTTCGCTTACTTACAAACAAACTGGAATATATTTCTGCTTTCTTAAAAATAACAGATTAAGGAAAATCCCCCAACGTTCGGGTTTGTTTTCATTAATAGTTCGCCAGTAGGTGCTGTTCCTAAGGTCTGTGGGTTAGGAATAGTGCCACCATCACCACCTGGGGTCTGGCCCTGTTTAAAACACATCTGACGTGCACTGAGCACATCGGATTTCTTCTATCGTGGTTAAATTTATTATCTAATGTGAATATTTAATTAGTTTTTAATAAAAACATGTACAAATCTGAGTCGGATGCCGGATAAACGAGGTTTTACTGTATTTTGAGACCCAAGTTAATGAAATAAACTTATTCTGATTGGGATATAGTAAGAAATGCTCGCATGTTTTGATTTTGGAAACAAATTTCGACATAGTATAGTATAAAACTATTTGTATCTTCCAGATATGCTCCAAACACTACTGTTTACATATGATAGTGATAATATCAACACATATTTTCACGCAAATCCCCGCGTTATCATCATCACTTAATACCCTGTAAATCTGTGCGGATTATGTATAGCAGAGCTTCATGTAAGTGGAACGGGATGACGTGAATCTCATTTACGTCAAGAGAGTCTCGCATTTCGGCCGTCTTTTGTTGCCTGTTGATGAAACTTCAATGTAGTACGGAGCACCAAGACACAGACTGTGTTCTAGGAATAACCCAAATATGGCAGCTATTTCCAACAAACACCGACTTTGTGCGTTGTCTCAAAACTTTTAGACTTAGGTTGTACTTGTCCAATATCCTTGTGTTTCTTTGTTACTAGCTGAAATACCCGACGTTGTCCATGGTTTGACGATATATCACTACAACTTTTAGACTTAGGTTGTACTTGTCCAATATCCTTGTGTTTCTTTGTTACTAACTGAAATACCCGACGTTGTCCGTGGTTTGACGATATATCCCTACAACTTTTAGACTTAGGTTGTACTTGTCCAATATCCTTGTGTTTCTTTGTTACTAGCTGAAATACCCGACGTTGTCCGTGGTCTGACGATATATCCCTACAACTTTTAGACTTAGGTTGTACTTGTCCAATATCCTTGTGTTTCTTTGTTACTAGCTGAAATACCCGACGTTGTCCGTGGTTTGATGATATATCCCTACAACTTTTAGACTTAGGTTGTACTTGTCCAATATCCTTGTGTTTCTTTGTTACTAGCTGAAATACCCGACGTTGTCCGTGGTTTGATGATATATCGCTACAACATTTAGACTTAGGTTGTACTTGTCCAATATCCTTGTGTTTCTTTGTTACTAGCTGAAATACCCGACGTTGTACGTGGTTTGACGATATATCCCTACAACTTTTAGACTTAGGTTGCACTTGTCCAGTATCCTTGTGTTTCTTTGTTACTAGCTGAAATACCCGACGTTGTCCGTGGTTTGGCGATATATCCCTACATCTTTTAGACTTAGGTTGTGCTTATCCAATATCCTTGTGTTTCTTTGTTACTAGCTGAAATACCCGACGTTGTCCGTGGTTTGACGATATATCCCCACAACTTTTAGACTTAGGTTTTACTTGTCCAACATCCTTGTGTTTCTTTGTTACTAGCTGAAATGCCCAGCGTTTTGCTAACTATTCTTACTAACTCTTGTTCTTCTTCCCTATTCATGCTAGTGGGGATCAATATTTGCCGAAATTATCTTATTGCTATTTCCTTGTAGATACAAGGGGAATATTAGAATACAATAGGCTTTGAAACTCCGTTGTCTTTAAACGGCCAAAGAGATTAAAAAGTAGACTTAAGCGTTTAGACCTTCCATTTGAGAAACGTTTAAATACTGGAAAACGTACAAATAAGAAATATCTCCATTTAGACTTTAATGGCGTGTTTTAGTAAAATCTACGTTTTTATAGTAAGATTTGGTCGTCTCTTGGGGTTTACCGCTTATGGAAAAGTCATAGGGTGTAAACAGGGCTACAAAGTCTATAGCCAGAAAATTAAAAAATACATTTTATTTACAATTAAAATATCTTATAGTTATGGCTTTTCATTAAGTTTTTGAACTATTTTTGACAAAATAACCAGCTCTTAAAGTTATCGTTTAGGCCTACTCTATTCCAGCGTAATCCCTGTCGTGTGAGTAAATTTTGAGTAATGCTATTGGTACAAAATTCCATCTCTATAAACTGGAAGTTGACAGAAGACTAAGTGTCAAAACTGCCTCATCTGTTTGTAATTTACATTCCTTGAATATCCTTTGGTTGTTTAAGGAAACCGTTGCTTTTCAATGGTGAGAGAATTAACAAAAGCAGTGCTTTACAAAATTAGGAATTATTCACATGATCTCTGTTTATAATACTACGGTGGTTTTGTAATTGAACTCTGATACTTATACCGGTAAATATCTCAAGAAATAATTTAGACGCAATGGTCTAATCTCTAATGAATTGTTTCCTACTGTACAGGATGCGCAAAAACGATCTGAGCAGTTTTAAGCATTTAGTATAGCAATATTAGTTGGCTAAAGACTACAAACTCTGTATCTGCATCCTTTACATAAGCCCATATGGAAAAGTCGCAAGGGGTGAGGTCGGGAGAGGGTGCAGGCCAAGACATGAGTGCGTTATCTTCATTCCCAGTACAACCTATCCATCGATCTCGAAGTCTGATGTTCAGGAAGTCACGAACATCACGGTGGTAATGAGGTGGAGCACCATCCTGTTGCTAGATGACATTATCAGTCTGCAACTGTGGCAGGAGTGAATTCTGCAACATATCCAGTTAGATGTGCCCTCTAGTGGATTTTTCACTGAAGAGGACTTGCCGTAGGCTACGTGCGAAGCTAGCTTGCAGACGGTCGACTGTTTCTTCAGGCATTTACGGCCGACCCGTTGATTTGCACTTACATAACCATCCCGTGGTTATCAACTGTTAATACTATTCACGTATAGTTGGTGGTTCTTTGCTCTAAAGTTTCGTCACTCAGTTGTCGTGGATTTACTCGTATGAAACTGAAGAACAGCAAACGGTTTTTCACTGTTGGAGCTCGTGCCCATACGAGGAAGCACAAGTCACTACTGCACTCTTGCGGTGGAAGGGAGAAGCATCATGACTGCTGCAAACGAAACTTGGAGAGATAGCTATCTTACAACAGCAAATGCAATAGCTATATATTTCATAATATGACTATCACGAAACCGCTCGAATCATTTGTGCGCACCCTGTATATAAGAATACAACAGATCCTTGGGGACATGGCCAGGCCTGTTTTTTTACATGAAGTGTATTTTAGTATTCTATTTATCGTAGCCTTTGTTGACCTTGCAGTAATTCAGGAAGGTAAATTTTAGGGCTTCTGGGTTGTAATGCAAAAGGTCTTACGTAATACAAAAATCTATTGCTTTGCACTCACATGACTTTCTCTACTCTTGTGCTAACCATTCTTACAAACTTTTATTCCTATATATTTCTGTGTTAGCTGAGATAAACATTTGCATAAATTATTGCCAATTTCCTTGTAGGTACAAGGGAATATTGGAATGCAGTAGGCTTTGTGCGATAATAAAATCATTTAAAGCCTTCAAATTCCGTTCCCTTTGCACGGTTAACATTAAAAATGAATAATGGTGTTTCATTTGACGGAAATATCTGTTTTCCAAACCACACAGGAATAACAAGGAATATTTCCGAAATGGTTAATTTGGCAAAAAGATTAATTTGGACATAAATTTTGTGGTTTAGCAAGATCTACATTTTTGTACAGAAAATTCAAGCTATGCATTTTATTTGTCATAAAAATATCTCAAACATATGACATTTTAATCAAAATCGATACAGCAATTTTCAAGAAAATAAAAAGTTTCGAAAAATTTTCCATGTAAAGGGCAGTTTAGGGTGGGGTTATTTTCTTCAAAATCTTCGTGTCGCATCCTTGAAAGATATTAAACTTAAATACCAACTTTGGTTTTTAACCGACTTTTCGTTTTTGGGGTTATTCTGTCCACACACACACACACACACACACACACACACACACACACACACACACACACACACACACAAGCGCGCGCGCGGACCTTATCTGAAAATGCATATTTTGGACTCAAGGGGTCTCAAAACATACATTTCCGGTGAAATGTCGACATGGAATTTTTGGGTGGAATACAATATTTGCTCTACTTTATTATAAATAGTAGAGAGAGTAAAAACCGAACAACGATATTTCATTTAATGAATATTTTGTTTTCCAGTATGATTAGAAATTACGTTCATTTTTCTCAGAAACTTGTAAAGTAATTCATCAGAATTTTTTACTGAATTACGGTTACCTTTTGCTAAGCTTTGGCCTCTGAAGGGTTTTATGTGACATAAGTACTTAATAAAATATAAAGTAATTAAACTTTTAAACTTCTTTTTATTACCTTTTTCCCATAATGTCAGAACCTGCTTCTAGTGCCCTAGTTAAGTTCTCTTTACGGGAGAAGCTGTTTTATGGCTCTAGTGCTCACGCCGAGACAAAGAAACAACATTAATGTAGAATGTCATGCTACGGAAATGAGCAATTAAGTCTTTTTGAACTATAAGAACAACAAATGCTTACTTTTAGAAGCCAGCAATGGTCAAAGAGCACCAGAACCTTATTCTTCATCATTCTCTTGATTATCTTTTGGTGCTCTTGTGCTGCTTTGCAGTTCTAGGAGACTTGACTCTGGCTTCTCCGGTTTCCCCCGCCATCATTCCAATTTACTACTGATTTCGTTCATCTTTTCTTCCGCTTGGTCTCTTTCAGTGTGGAAAGTGTCAGCAGCGTTCGGATGAAGCATGATGGAATGACATGCTCTGAGTGACTGTCACGGTAGCCGGGCTCCGGATGTTGTTCACACTGAGGCCCTTCAGCCTCGGACGGGCCCCTGGAGACGGCTGGGACTGGTGTACTGGCTGGTGTCAGGGAGCTTCTAACTAGGAAAATGTAGGGACCTTGCCCTCTGCTGTGGTCTGGCCGCCCTCTGTCTCCTCTCCCCTCACCCGCCCCTTCAGGTCGAAGTACCGAAGTTCCCCTCCGCGTATGTCCTACCTTCTACTTATTGAAATGTATACATTGTGACAGACAGACAGACACACACACACACACACACACACACACACAGACACACACACAAACACACACACACACACACACACACACACACACACACACAGGCCTCTTTCTAAACATGTTTTTGTTTTAATTCAGAGGCCCTCAAAACATATTTCCTGTGAAATTTTGACATCGAATTTTCCGCAAACGCACTGTTAAAACAGTCATGTGTAATACGGGAAGAAGAGCGAGCAGAGAAAGCCGTGTGAATGTAACACGTTGCATTTCTATTTAAAATTTTAGCCACTTGCATGACTTGTTTGCAGAGGAGAGAGTAGAGAAGTCTATGTGAATGTGTTAGGTAAAACAAAACCGAGTAGAGAATACCGTGTGAATTTACTACGCCGATAGTAAAGCGGGTAGTATAAAAACCTTCTCCATAAAAAAATACATAAATGTGACGAAGTTCATGGAGATCGTCACTTGGTTTTTGGAGATTAGCAGTTGAATGTACAAGAGTCATGTTTATACGGATATAAGTTAAAGTATTCGTGGTTAATCATGTTTCTCGATTTTTCGCGCGAATTCTGCAACAGATTATTCCTAAACCAGAAAGTGAATTCAATGAAGCGTTATTAATTTTCGGTATTTGGAGGTGTATTTAGCGAACAGCTGTTAGTATTTAATTTAGTCCAGTGCGAGATAATAACGTCCAATAATACCAACATAAAACTGATGAGCTGCAATTAGTCTCCCATTATATCCATCCCCTTCTGCTGAGCCGTGCAATTACAGGTTCCCTCTGCTGACAAACCCGTGTTTGTGAACATATCGCTTTTAAATCAGCTTGCTTTGTTTGTGTTACGTCATTGTTATATTGTCTTTAATTTAAAGAGCAATATCTTAGTGTTAACCTTCTAGTGCATAGTGTTCGCATATATCAAACTTAAAATCAAAAGTTACATAAATTGCTCTTGCCTCTTGCCTGCGTTCCATGCTCTGGCATATTCTGTTGAAAATTCCAGGTGTGCTTCGTATTTGAGCAAATCCAGTTTGGATACGTTCTCTCAAAATGTCTAGAGGAGCCCCATAAACCAAGCACTTCAAATGTCCCCAGACGAAGAAATCCATTGGATTCAAATCAGGCTATCGAGGAGGCCATGCAATGGGCCATATGACTAACTCTCTCCCTTACTGGCATACGCATTAGCTCTGTGATGGGTCTGAATCCATAGCACCGTTGTTCAAGTTCAATGCCTTGTACCGCTCTTGGTCTCTACTCAAATAAGCCATTCTCTTTCAAGCGTTGGTGAATTGTGCGAATATTCTTGCACACGATAACTGACTGTCATAAAGTTCACGCGCTCGTGTTGCTGCTAAACATTCTCTGAAGTTTGTCTCTGCACGAATACCAAAATGGCGTAAACATCGGCGTTCAGGGAAAGTCAGTAATCCTGCAAGCAGATGAACGGAAGAAAAACGTAGAAGCAATAATGTAAGAGGGTTGTACCAAGCTGGGAATTAATATCTTGCTGCCAACTTGTGAAACAAAAACTGTGTGGGGTGTCAGCTAGTGTGGTTTGAGCGCGGCGCTGCACAGTCTGCGGTTATTGGGGAAGCGCCGAGCCGCGCGGGCAGAATTCATTGTGTTACACGGCGTGTTAATTGAATCCCGACATCCCCCCATCGCTCTTCTTGAGCCAAGCCTCCTGCAGTAAACACCGCCTTCTAACAAATATTGGCCTTTCTTGGGTTTTGTTTATCTTTAATTAAACCTGCTTGCAATCACAGGCACACAGGTGCCCTCCATAGTACGCGAGCCACAGTTTAGGCACCCTTACTGGACGGACAACAAGCAATTCGCTTACACACTTGGGGAATGTTATGTAGCTCGTAATTAGAAACAAGAAAGCCATGCAAATGCATGTTTTATAGGATCACTAGCTAAAATACAATATCCTTGTGTTTCTTTGTTACTAGCTGAAATACTCGACGTTGTCCGTGGTTTGACAATATATCCCTACAACTTTTAGACTTAGGTTGTACTTGTCCAATATACTTGTGTTTCTTTGTTACTAGCTAAAATACCCCTCGTTGTGCGTGGTTTGACGATATATCCCTACAACTTTTAGACTTAGGTTGTACTTGTCCAATATCCTTGTGTTTCTTTGTTACTAGCTGAAATACCCGACGTTGTCCGTGGTTTGACGATATATCCCTACAACTTTTAGACTTAGGTTGCACTTGTCCAATATCCTTGTGTTTCTATGTTACTAGCTGAAATACCCGACGTTGTCCGTGGTTTGACGATATATCCCTACAACTTTTTGACTTAGGTTGTACTTGTCCAATATCCTTGTGTTTCTTTGTTACTAGCTGAAATACCCGACGTTGTCCGTGGTTTGATGATATATCCCTACAACTTTTAGACTTAGGTTGTACTTGTCCAATATCCTTGTGTTTCTTTGTTACTAGCTGAAATACCCGACGTTGTCCGTGGTTTGACGATATAGATGTGATTAGATCTGACTCCGAAACGAGTCCGAAGAGTGAGGAGTTGAGGAAACCTCCGAACAAAATAAAATGCTCTTAGCCCGTGCATCATACACTATTTTTAGACAATGTTGAATATTTACAGGTATATGTCAATATAAATTATTGTTTTAGCTTGTTCATGGTGAAGATAGTCATTGGGCTGCGCTGTTCAGTTGTTGCCTTTCTTAGCATCAGTGTTAACAACATGATGACGTTTAGAAAACCACAACATTCTACACAAAGGAGGCAGTGAAAAAAAAAAAAAAAATATATATATATATATATATGTATGTATGTTTCTTACCTTGCACCAGTCCAGAATCTCTTGTGTGTAATGTCGTATTGGTTTCTTGATTTTCTGTACAACAGTTGTAATTTCACTCTCTCCGCTGCTTGTAAAACCTCAATAGGTTCAGCACAGCCATGGTCACATTCTGTAAGAAACCAAAGTTGGCATTATCGGACTATTTTTGAGCACTGAATGGAAGTATTTTGCACTTTTAACACTGTCGTGAACTGCTAGACGTCCGACTTTTACTATCAGCTGTCTAAAAAATAAGTTTTTTGCTCATTGACTCATTGTTGCTAGTGCGCAGGTACTCCGCTCTCCGGCCAGAAATATTACTTTTAAAGTGTATAGTTTTTCTAAGGAATTGTCATCTGAGGAAGTGTGTGTAGATAAGTACGTTAATATTGACTGTTACAGTTTAGAATGTTATCATTTGCTTTGCTGCGTAAGTTTACGTTCTGACAATTTGTGACACTACAAATGTTTCTTTCCTCGTTCCCTCCCCGTAACTTCCGCTCTCTGGCGCATCACTTGGCAGCAGTTGACCTCTGCGACACAGTCTTCTTGCAGCTAAAGAAATAAACAGGTCAGGTTGTTGCTGCAGCAAACAGTCGGGCAAAGTGTAATGTTAGAGGTGCTAGATTGCGCAGGTGGAGTGGTCAAGTCACGTGACGTGACACTGCACGTAAAGACCGCACATGAAGCGTCAGCTGGGTGCTTGGCATTCAACAGATGCTAGTACAAGTTTCGTTTTGAGATAATTAGCTCAAGAAGAAGAAGACGAGGAGCTAGCTAGCTCAGAGTCTCGGTGTATAATTCCATTTTCAAAACGACGTCTTGTTTCATGATTTCCCCTTGGCGAGCCGCTCCTGCTTTTTAATTCAATTTGGAAATTGGGTCGTCCTCGTCTGCGAAGGGAACAATTGACAGAAATTGTGAATGTGAAATGGGACGTGCGATACTCACTTTATTGCCTGACCTCTGTCATCCCTTCCCTCCCTAACCCCCCCCCCCTCCTTTCATACAATTCACTTCTATTTTTCTTCCTACTCAAAATGCTTTTACCGCCTCACTTCTTTTTATCAATTAATCGACTAATTGAGATGTCTGCCAAACAGTTATTTTTCTGTAACGGCTATAACTGTAACGCTTCAGTTGTGATAACTGCTACAAGTAACGGTTGTAATGGCAAGGGAGTAATATTTTAATAATAAACGTATTACGTTCACCATAGACAATGATCTACAGCTGATATTTGGAGTTCTGCGCAGGCGCTAAGCGATCCAGCACGTCACAGCTACATGATGAAAATGATAACCTTGGAATGTTACGTAACATTGAAAAATAGAAGGCAAATTAAATATATTGGTTTTCAGACGAAACTTTATTTCATGTATAAGTAATTTCTTGTACAATTAGTGAAATTAATTTGCTTAGGGACTTATGAGACTTATAGTTAATAAACTTGGGTACGGTCGAGCATAAGTGCGGGATAGCAAACTGATCGGTTCTCAAATAGGAGTGAAATGCCCGGTTTGGACGCTGGAGAATATGGAAGTTTGAGAATGAACGGTTATACAATTTCTTAACATTCGTTTTGGTATCTTAACATGGAAGACACTACAGTAACGCTTTTTAACAGCGGTGTGACCAGTACACAGCTGCTGAGATGTCCGACATGAGCTACAGCACACTTTGATGTAAATATGCGGAATCACCTCAACGTCGCATATTCAAATCGATGGATTGGTAGGCGTGGACCACTTCCATTGCCAACACGGTGTCTCGAGTCCACGGAGCGATTGAAAGTCTTCAAAGACAACCGCACGTATTGGGTCATGTGCAAGCTAGTATGTAATAAAAACCTAATCCGAATAAACAAGTGGAAAGGGATAAACGTTGTTGAGGAGTGGGTAGAGGAAGACATGTGAATTTTTATTTGGGGTGGAATACAAGTTTGAAGTTGCAGAGCAATTTCTGGGTAGCAAAGCGCACTGGTTGCATCATTTGCATACAAGTCTCTCGGTGGCAAGATAAAAACGTCTTATACTGCTCCAGTGATTAACGCATGCGCCGTGGAACATGCTGGCGGAGATTAAGAAGAAACTGGAGGGAGGCCCAAGATAACACTGATAATAGCTTCCCCTGTACTTTTTTTATCTGGCCTCGTAAACTTTCCCGTTAGCTGTCTAACAGATAGCAAGTGTCTCCGGGGTTAAACATCTGCAACTTGAACTAACGTGTAACAGTCACACACCTTCACAGGTGTTCTTCGTACAAGGTGGGATTCTCCTTAACTATATGTATGACTGAAATTTCATGAAAATTGGGCAATTTTTACCTTCTCAACTAGACATAGTAAGGTAAAGGAACCATTGTACTGCACTAAAAATGCCATGTCGAAATTTTACCGGAAATACATGTTTTGAAGCCCCCTAAATCCAAAAAAAAACTATTTTTTTAAAAAGGTCCGTGTGTGTGTGTGTGTGTGTGTGTCTCTGTAGACAGCATAGCTTCGAAACATTCGGTTGAAAACCATATTTAAGTTTAATGTCTTTCAAGGATGTTACACGAAGATTTTGAAGAAAAGTGCTCCACCCTAAACTACCACTTACACGAAACATTTTTCAAAAAATTTTATTATGTTCAAAATCGCTCTAACGATTTTGATTAAAATTACATATGTTTCAAACATTTCTATTGCAAATGAAATGTATATTTTGAATTTTCTGACTATAGCCCATGAAGTCCTATTTACTTGGATGACTTTTGGATAACTCGTAAACCGTAAGAGATAGACAAACTCTTACCACACAAAAAATGTAGATCTTGCTCAAACACACAATTTATCTCGAAATAAATATTTTTGTAGAGTGAATCATATCGGAAATATTTTTGTTCTTTGTGCGAGTTTCGGAAAACTGGCTTTGGTCAAATACAACATCGTGGTTCATTTTTTTACATGTTAGCCGTGCAAAGAGAACGGAAATTTGAAAGCTTTAAAAGATTTCAGTATCACTCAAAGCCTACAGCACTCCCATATTCCCCTTGTACCTACAAGGAAATAAGTAATAACATAATTTCTACAAATATTTATGTTACACACACCCACTCACACAGACGCGCGTACTTCTTTCTATAAATGTTTTCTTTTTTGATTCAGGGGCCTCAAAACATACATTTCTGGTGAAATCTCGACATCCAATTTTTGGTTCGAATACAATAGACATTTCACCTACTATACGTAGGAGAGAAAGTAATAAACAGATACTTCCAAAGTCTCAGATTAAATTACAAACCTTCAAGAAAACGAAATTTGGTCAGGTTTTTCATGTGTACTTTGAAGCATGTAGTGTTGGCAGTGCTAGGCAGATGGCGCGGATGGTTGCACATGGTAACTGCTGTTGTCAGCGCTAGGTGGTGTTTGGCTGGCCCTTGTCATCTGTCTGGTGGGACGCTCAGTGCGACACTGGAACCGCGGTGTGCTGGCTGTTTGGAGTGGCCCGGCGGTGGGATGAAGAAATCTCAGCACTTGTTAGGGACCCGCCCGTCCTGTGGCTGCGACCCTGTTCCTTCATTTCATCCCTGCCTCCTGGAACATGTAGCTCGAAGTGAGCGAGTTATTTCAATCAGATTTAAAAGGAATTCAGAGGCTATTTTACCTTTTCTACTTCATGTCGATGTTATAAACATGGAACATTTTCATCTGTTGTGTTAAAGCAGTTTTATTCACAAAATCAGAAACAGCAAAAACATTTTAGCACGACGTGGAATAGTAAAATGTTCAGTCATTTTAATCGTACTTTTTCAGCATGTGTATGTATCGCAGAGGGAAACTTGCAAATATAGATGCAGTCTGGAGAGAATAATGAACGAAATGTAAACTCACAGCGCTAATATTGTAGAATATTCGCTCAGTTTTACGTCTAATTTAATGCACAGGTGCTCAGGTCAGGTCAGGTCCGGGAACAAGGTACAAATAGGATTGAGATAATACCGTTATAGCCTGCTTGTTTGCCGATAGAGACAGAAGGGTGCAGTGTTAGCAAACAGCTGAGAGGAATTTTATTGCACACGTTATACATGCTGTCAAAAAAACACGCTTTTGTTTTAGTTTGATGTATTTTTTTAGAGCTGGATGTGATTTTTGTTTTACCTTCTGAAGCGTATCGGAATAAAAAACAAACGCACCAAAAAAGAATAATTCAGTTTACAACCGTTAAAAGCAATGAGCTTTTTTTCCCAATACGAGTTAAATAATGAAAAAATGAGTACTTAAACTTTGTTGCACCACAGAGATCGGCGTTATCAACTAATTATATTGGTTTATATTTACTTGTAAACATTAATATGAATCAGAGTTAGTCGGTTGTTTGAGCATCTCCCTAATCGAAGGGATACTCATGTTGTTAAATAAATGGTGTGTCGGTAAACAGCTGAAGAACAGCGATAATAAATCACTGAAACAGTTTATAAGTTCACCTAGGGCGGTGTGACTGCCTTACATTCAAGGAGTAATATTCGCTCCATCCCCCCCCCCCCTCCGTCACTGCCGAACGCAGGAAGAACCAGACCTGCCAGGTCTTTGATTTCCTGTACATAAGAACGTGAGACTGTTAGAAGACAGTGAGATGTTTTCACTAAAAATCGACAAATCCCACTTCGGACACCAGTGTTACAAGATGGTCAAATCCAGTCGAGTTATTTTGTTGTCAATTTATTTTCTTGCAAAACTGAATACAAAAAAACATAGTTCTCTTCTCGTCATTAACATAGTCTTCAGTCCTTCATGAGTTTACAAGTCACAACTGTCTTCTTCCTGTAACCAACTAATTACTTATCTGAAAACACATTTGGTAAAATTGTTCTATTTCAGAACACGTTAAGCCAGGAAAAGTGGTAAGCCACTCCGTTTATAATTTATTTAGACATGATCATCTTTCTAAACACCCAAATACATTTAAGAGTTATACAAAAGTCGTCCAGAGTAAATACGACTACAGGGGATATAGCCAGAAAATTCAAGATATACATTTCATTTGTCATAAAAATATCTCAAACATATGGCATTTTAATCAAAATCGTTAGAGCCATTTTCAAGAAAATCAAAATTTTTTAAAAATCTTCCATGTAAAGGGTAGTTTAGGGTGGGGCTATTTTCTTCAAAATCTTCGTGTCGCATCCTTGAAAAACATTAAACTTAAATACCAACTTTGGTTTTTAACCGACTTTTCGTTTTTGAGTTATGCTGTCCACAGACACACACACACACGGACCTTTTTCTAAAAATGCTTTTTTTTTTCTTCTTTAGATTCAGGGGTCTGAAAACATGTATTTCCGGTGAAATCTCGACATCGAATTTCTGGGTGGAATACAATACTTCCCCTACTTAACAGTAGAGAAAGTAATAAATTCCAATATAGATTGTTCTGCCATCTATACGCAAATAATGAATGTAGATAGAATGGACGGTACCCTAAAACAATCTGCCTAGCAGCTATAGAAGCAGAGGTGCAGTTGCCTAGCACTACGGCCTCTATGGACACTCGATGAAGCTGCCAACTGCCCTCCATGTATAGAAATAGAGGTACAGTAACCTAACAGTAAGGTCTCTGTGGGCAGGTGACGAAGTTGCCATCTTCCTGGCACGTGTAGAAGCAGAGGTGCAGTTGCCTAGCACTAAGGCCTCTCTAGACACTCGACGAAGTTGCCAACTGCCCTCCATGTATAGAAATAGAGGTACAGTAACCTAACAGTAAGGTCTCTGTGGGCAGGTGACGAAGTTGCCATCTTCCTGGCACGTGTAGAAAGCAGAGGTGCAGTTGCCTAGCACTAAGGCCTCTCTAGACACTCGACGAAGTTGCCATCTGCCCTCCATGTATAGAAATAGAAGTACAGTAGCCTAACACTAAGTTCTCTGTGGACAAATGCAGAAACTGTCATCTGCCCGTCATGTATAGAAGCAGATGTTCAGTTACCTACCACTGAGGCCTCCAAAGTCACGTGACCAAGCAAGAGGTATCTTTTAACAGATCCATCGAGATACGATCACGTAGTTAAAGCGACGTAAACTAAATAGAAAGAAAATAAATTAACGCCGAAATAAACGAACACAAATATTGACAGTGTATAGAATTTAAAGCACTTGTGTGTGTGTGTGTGTCTGTGTGTGTGTGTGTGTGTGTATGTGTGTGTGTGTGTGTGTGTGTGTGTGTGTGTGTGTGCGTGCGCGCAGGGAACTATATTGCCAAGGTTCCGAGATTAAAAGAGAGACGAAGCAATATTTCGTATCGACCCAGGCAATACATCAAACAAAACAATTCCACTAGGGCGCATGAATACATTATCTTTTCAATATTTGCTGATACGTGTTTCAATTGTCAATGTTTGTTTATAAAGAAGGCCATGACTTCCGCCATTTCGTGTGCTGAATTATGAAGTAGTAGGCGACTCAAAGGAAAACCTGGAGACAAGATGGAACGAAAAGAAGCGATGTATTGTCTCATAAATACTCTATGTGCTACACACAGCACGGGGAATTCTTTAAAGTCGTAATTTAATTCTCAGACGATTCATCACCAATACAAGAGCATCTTTGTTTATGAAAGTTTACTTTATTGCCATTTTCTACCGCTAACGTACCTATTTCATCCAAATCTTCTATAACGATATATCACGATAAATGCACGTTTTAAGGCCCCATTAGCAAGCAAAGCTAGTTTTGAAAACACAATCTGATGTGTTACACTCGCATGACTTTCTCTACTCTTGTACTAACCATTCTTACAAACTCTTATTCCTATATCTTCTTCGTGTTAGTTGAGATAACCTTTTGTACAAATTATCTTATTGCTTATTTCCTTGTAGGTACAAGGGGAATATTAGAATACAGTAGATTTTGAGCAATGTTCAAATCTTTTAAAGCTTTCAAATTACGTTCTTTTGCACGGTTAACATATAAAAATGAACAGTGAATTTTTTAAGAACAGTTTATGCAAGAGTAGAGAAAGTCATGTGAGTGCTACCATTAGATTTTAGGATCAGTATAGAAGTTGAACAACTAATGTAGCTTTAAGTTGGTTATTGCTGCAATTAACAGTAATTAATAAAGCGTGTTTTTAAAGTGATGGACTTGTGTCACTGTTGCACGCACGGAGGAAGTTCTATTTTGGCGGAATATTGCTGGAGGAGGAATATGGATTGCCAACACGCCGAATGATTTCCAAAGTACACTCGTTCGTTCATCTGGAGCTGTGATCGCCCCCATCCGTTACTTCCTCCCCTGCTTTCCGTCACAAACCTATGGCCGGCAGTTTTGAACACCCCGCACCCCGGGGCCTGGGGCCTCGATTCCTTTAATTGTTTGTCTCCGAGCATCCCGCTTCATTATTACTTCCTCTTCTACATACAAGTAGTCACACCCACATTCCACGGAAAATACATGTTTTGAAATTCCCTGAACTCGAAAAAACACTTGCAGGAAAATGTCCTTTGTACCTGTTAATTGAGCGAAGTATCGCCGCGGTAACGTGTGGGACTCGCATTCGGGAGGTTCCGGGTGTAATTCCCGGTAATCGCGGACTCTGTCTTGGGTTTTTCCGTGATTTTCACTAGGTTGCCTAAGGCAATGAAATTTGTTGAAAACTGTCAAACATTTTATGTTTCAATTTTGCACTTTTTATTATGCTTATATTTTGTACTTTAACAGCACACTTTAGTTTTCAGCCATTTTTAAAGCTCCAGGAGGGCATTTAAATGTCCTAGTGTGGGTGGGCGTTCTTCACTAAACTTCGTCCCTACAGCTTTGAAATGGTTTTTTCGTTTTCACTGGCTTTGATTCGAGTCTCTTGCAGGGAATTTTGCTTGAGAAAGGTTGTAAGTTGGCTGTGCTGAAATAATTCGATATATCGAGCTGAGATACCACGAATCTGACACGTTTGACTTCAAAACAGAGAAATGCAGTTAGTGTTCTGTAATTCTATAATCTTGCCAGGTTAAGTCAGTGTTCCAGTTATACATTAGACATAGTTAGGTAGTTAATAGGTTTTAAATTATTCGCTAGTCTATAGTAAAGCCGTAACAAGCAGATATTTTATGAATTTTGTGTATAAATTAACGGGTGTAGAGGTTCGCTATGAACAATAAATTTCTAAACGTTGTGCACAATGCGAAAGCGAAAGGAAAGTTTTCATTTTAAGAAACAAGTAAGAAAACTTAAAATTTTTGCATGTTTGGAAGTTACTGAATTGAAAAGTTTGGGTTGACCCAAAATTTCCTTTTATGATGCTCACACGCACACACCCACAAATACACACAAAAATACCGACAGACACAAATTAATACACGTAAATACACATACAAATACCTTACACACAGAAAACAAAATACAGATGGGCGTTTTAAACAAGTGTTTTTAGACTTCAAGGTAAAAGCTTATAAGAAATAGAGAAAATGATTTTATTAATCTCATTTTTTATTTATGAATTCTTAGATGAAATATAAAATTATTCACTTAAATTAGCAAACCATAGTCCCATTACCACGACGCGATTATTTGAGTTAATTAATGAAGTATAACACTGAACACAAGTAAAGTGCGAAATCAAATCCAAAGCCGCAGGAACAGGAGTAAACGTTGCCCAACTTTTTAATCCCCCTATGCAGGTATGTAGAACGGCACAAACACGACGGCAATTACAGAAAACCAAGTTTAATCCTAACCACAGCAAAGCTTGCAGTTGGCGGATCTACCGAAGGGAAGAATATTTTGGGCGAGAAAGGATATGGGTCCGCTTTGTGGTCGGGAAGCCATTAACCTGCTCTGGCATCCAGGTGGTGTCAGATGTGGGACCAGCGCACAGGGCAACTAAAAGTACAAGTGGGGAATATACCCACTCGCCTCTATAGGACTGTGCACCGAAACTCTTATCTAAACTCTTCTTCAACGTGTTTGATGCATTTACTATACTTGTATGTATAGTATTCTTCTCTATGTGCACAAACATGCAGTCACTATCCAAATGTTTCTATTCTTGAACAGAAAATCTCTTTTGCTCTAAATGTGTCATTTCTGTTCTTGACCTTTTACTTTCTCTACTACGTATAGTTGGTAGAGGAAGTATTGTATTCTACGCAAAAATTCCATCTTGAGATTTTAGCGGAAAAATATGTTTTGAGTTCCCCTGAATCCAAACAAGCACTTCTAGAAAAAGCTCCGAGCGTGTGTGTGTATGTGGACAGGATAACTCAAAAACGAAAAGACGGTTAAAAACCAAACTTGGTATTTAACTTTAATATCTTTCAAGGATACGACACATAGATTTGGAAGGAAATAGCTTCACCCTAAACCACCCTTTATATGAAAACTTTTTCGAACATTTCGATTTTCTTGAAAATACCTCTAACGATTTTGACTAAAATGTCATATGTTTAAGATATTTTTGTGGCAAATGAAATGTATATCTTGAATTTTTTGGCTATAGACCATGTACTCGTATTTACTGTGGACGACATTTTCATAACTGATAAAGCGTAAGAGTTAGACCAAATCTTAGTATACAAAAACTGTAGATCTTGCTAAAACACACAATTTATGTCCCGAATCATTATTTTGTGTAGTGAACCACAATCGTGGATGGTCTTTTTTACCCTTTTATCTCTTCGCCATGCAAAGAGAACGGAATTTCAAGGCTTTCATACAGTGAACATCTTTAAAAGATGAGAAGTCTACTGTGTTTCCCTTGTACCTACAAAAAGATTAGCAATAAGATCATTTCTACAAATGTTTATCTCAACTAACAATAAAGTAGACAAGAGCTTGTAAGAATGTTTAGGACAAGAGAAGAGAAAGTAATGTGAGTGCAACACACGAGATTTTTTAAACATTTATCACTTTAGTAGCTTGCACATACAAGAGATAGTAAAGGGTATACTCGGAGAGGGACATCCTGCACACTGCGTCCTCCAAACAGATGTATTGCGGCTATCACCTCCTGGAGGAAGGGATGAGGTGAGGGAATCACACAATGCCATACGGGCCACAGAGACGAACGGAAGTCCCTAACAGGTACTGACATCTCTTCATCCTGAAGCCGAACAGACACCATCTTATGTTTTTGTGTATGAACATATTTTGCTAGGAACAGGGTATATTCCACAGAAACCCATAATTTTAGGCCTTTCTTTATTGATTTTCATGTCAGACTTTGTTCCAACTTTGTTAAAATGAAATACTCTTCATTTAAAAACTAACGGACACACGACATTTCGCCTGTGTGTGATTGGATGTGTCACAGTCGACTTTGCTCCTACATAAACTCCGCGCAACTCCAACTCTCTGATCATAATGAGGGATTTCTGGAACGCGATGTGGATTTTCAGAGGCCCAGTACCCACTAGCCGCGCGCACAACGGCAGCCGGTAGTGGGGAAATCCAGCAAGGTCGCGAGAGTGGCGAAACGCCGTGTGCACTGTCAGGTTTTAAATGTAAAACTCTGTATATCCTGTGCAAAAAGTAACGAATCTAGCAGTCTATTTAGCTGCGTATACGAAACAAGGATCTATTGAAGTGAATGTTTAACTTACGTCAGAAATAATGCGGTCGGAATTGGCGCAGACCACCCTAGAAACCGACCAATAAATAACTCCGAAGCCAGTAGATATATTTGCTATAGCAACAAGGTGAGAGTTCGAAGTAGGTATATGAGTTCTCTAATGCTTACTTATTCACGTGAAGTGCTCCAGGGGCAGATAGCAGAACCACAGTAGCCCTTTGGGGTTTCCGTCATACCCTGTTGGGACTGTCCGGACGTTCAGATAAGAGAAGCAACAACAAAGATTTAGTATCCTGCTGCACACCTTCTCCCTATCTCAACAGGGCTGGCCAAATTTACACTACATCCCTTTCTCAAATTACGACATGCTAAACGTTGTCCGTGGTTTGACGATATATCCCTACAACTTTTAGACTTAGGTTGTACTTGTCTACTATCCTTGTGTTTCTTTGTTACTAGCTGAAATACCCGACGTTGTCCGTGGTTTGACGATATATACCTACAACTTTTAGACTTAGGTTGTACTTGTCCACTATCCTTGTGTTTCTTTGTTACTAGCTGAAATACCCGACGTTGTCCGTGGTTTGACGATATATCCCTACAACTTTTAGACTTAGGTTGTACTTGTCCACTATCCTTGTGTTTCTTTGTTACTAGCTGAAATACCCGACGTTGTCCGTGGTTTGACGATATATCCCTACAACTTTTAGACTTAGGTTGTACTTGTCCACTATCCTTGTGTTTCTTTGTTACTAGCTGAAATACCCGACGTTGTCCGTGGTTTGACGATATATCCCTACAACTTTTAGACTTAGGTTGTACTTGTCCAATATCCTTGTGTTTCTTTGTTACTAGCTGAAATACCCGACGTTGTCCGTGGTTTGACGATATATCCCTACAACTTTTAGACTTAGGTTGTACTTGTCCAATATCCTTGTGTTTCTTTGTTACTAGCTGAAATACCCGACGTTCTCCGTGGTTTGACGATATATCCCTACAACTTCTAGACCTCGGTTGCACTTGTCCAGTAGTGCAAGTTTCAAATTCCTTTACTCGAACCGTGCATCCTGTGCATGGCGGGTTGCGTTTCGTGCAAATATGATGACCATTTTGTTGGCTCCTAGAACATGAACGAAAAGGACTCTCTAGGAAACAAGAATCATCACAAGTCATTTATCCCAATTTCGATAGGAGTGTGTGGTGTTTGGTGACATAAATTTAACAACCTTTGTTTTATCTCGGTTTACAGGCAATTTGTTAGCTTTAAAACTACAATACATGCAGTTAAAGATATAATTAAATTTAGTTTTTACTAGTAACCAGCACACTAGTCTCATCAGCAGACCATAAAGTGATATGTCGTTTATAAAGATCAGAAATAATAGATGTCCCAGTACTGAACCTTGGGGTACTCCATCTTATACGGTTTTCCAATTTGATGTCACTGTTTACTTCAACGCTTTGTTTTCTTGCATTTGGGTATGATTTGAACCAACTTAAATTTTTATTTCTAAGTCCATTGAATTCGAGTTTTGCTATGAGAATGTCATTATTTACGCAATCAAATGCCTTTGCTAGGTCACAGAAAGTACCACATACAGGCGTTTTATTGTTCAGGGAAACAAGAGCCATGGGCCTGTTTTATTGCACTCGACTATACTCCTAGATCCGGGAGAGATGGATTGGACAGAATTTAAGGACTCATTACTCGCACATAAAGCAGAGTTAAAGACTATGAGTTAGGATTAAGTCGACCGTGGGTCTGTTATCGGGTTCCCTGGCATAATGAAGCGTTACATAATTCTTTACTAAACCACACCCCCCACCCCACTGAGTAAAAAAAACCACAGAAGAGAGTTTTATTTCAGATGCGTCTGCAGTTTCCAGAGTGAAAGTTTCTCGGAGAAAGTGTGTCGCAATCGATGCTGAAAATTCCTGCCTGTAATGCATTCAGGTGACGAGAAACGCAAAAAGAAAGGAAACAGTTGCGACGCGCGCGCGCGCGCGTTTACTAATGAAAATCCGACAGACTTTTCGCTCTCTCTCATTAAGGTGGGCCATGCTTTTATCACATTTTTTCCGCTTGGGTGCGCTAGTGCTGCACGGTGCCTTTACCTTCCAACAGATGTGATGGAGAAAATAAAAGTTGGAGCAGAGAAAATAAAAATTTAACCTACTTTCATAAAGCTGAGGTTATTTTCACTCTGGGTCAAAATTATAATGCGGAGAAATACCAGCCAGCATAAGACCCACTGCTGCCAACTGAGATTTCTTACAAAATGTCTTACACATTCGTCACTTTTTCTTTGTGTTTAATATATAAACCTGCCCGAGTAATAGGCATGGAATATTTATTTATTAAATCTTGTATATACAAACAAAACAACCAAATTAAACGGCCGGTTAGATGTAAACAAGAGAATGTAGAGAAACAAGTGTAATTGTGTTTCGTAAAAGAAAGTGGATAGAGAAAACCATGTGAATGTAATACCTTGCATAGTAAAACGGATAGTATAGAAACCTTCTCCATCAAAAAATACTCCCACATGTTGAACTTCGCGGTAATCGGTCAAGCGGTTTACTTATTTCCTCGAAAATGTCTGTACCAGTTGTAAATGAGGATACTGAGGAGATATTTCAGGTTGTTGTAGTGTTTAACGCCCGCTTTTACTACTACGGCACCGCAGGCGGTGGCACTGATGATACATGGAATGAAGATGGAGCACCGGTGGAATGAAATGGCGGGGGAAACCGGAGTACCCGGAGAAAACCCGCCCTGACGCCGCTTCGTCCACCACGAATACCACATGCGGGTCCCTGGGATCGAACCCGGGCCGCCTAGGTGGTAGGCGAGCGCGCTAACCGCTCGGCCACGGCACCGCCAGATATTTGAGGATTTGCCATTATGACACCAAAACATCCGTAAATAGACTTAACCACTTTCAAATATGGAATCTCCATTACTTTTTAAACAGATTTAGAGTTACGAAAGAAACAGTCCTATCATTGTATCAACTTGAAACTGGATACAGAAATCAACGAGAAGGTATAAACCGTGAAACTATAATATAAAGTGACAATTTGAGGAATCCCACTTCTGACACCACTGTGACAAAAACGACACAAGTGCAGTCCAGCTACCCTTCCGTCACTTTATTTTCCCCCAAAAGTGAATGTATAACAAAACACTTCTCTTTTACTGATGTATTTTTAAATTTTCGGGCTATACCCTACGTATTTCTGTTTACTCTTCATCAATTTTGTATAACTCGTAAACTGTAAGAGTCAGACCAAATCTTGCTCTACAAAAAATGCACATATTGTTAAAATATACAAATTATGTGCAAATGTATTTTTGTAGAGTGAACCATTTCGGAGATATTCGTTGTTATTAGTGTGAGAAAACTCGCGGATCAGAATGGTATTGAACCTGGACCTCCAAAACGCCAGTTACAATCTTGCTGTGTTGTGTTTGGACCAAGACCATCTCTGATGATATAAAATGAAGTCACGTGATTTCACGCCGTGACTGTGTTTATGATATACTATTGATCATGACAGGCTGCACCACGCATCTGTTGTAAATTGGCTGATTGCAACATCCGCTTCCGGTTTCCTCGAATGCTGTATTATGTCAGATTTAATAAAAACACAACGAGCCATTAGTATCGACATATAGCGCGTGTTTCAGTAACAGATAATTTAATTTAAAAACTGAACATTCCATTGGGAAAATGTGATAGGGCTGCATATTAGCATTCCTTTGTTTTTCTCATAAACTTGACCAGCCAATAACAACCTGTAATAATATCAGTAGTCCTACTTATTTAAGAACATGAAAATAGAAATTGCTTTCACTATTTTTAAAAGAAACGAATAGCTCTATCATCATCATCATGATCATTATTATTGTTGTTGTTTCGGCGGCCACATATCAAAGCAGAGTCAAGGTCAGCTACCTCACACCACTAGGTTGCTAGGCAACGCTACACAATGGCAAGTAAGAGCCAAGGGCCTTTCTACACAGTTCGAGAACTTGTTACGAGAAACTTCGCCAATCGTTGATTTCCAGATAAGCCTGGTAACTAATTCACGGCTATGTACGCGAGTAGGCACGGACAAAGAAGTGCATGAATACAATTGTCAAAGCGAGCTGTTTGTGTCAAATTTATGATAAAACAGAACAGGGGTTGCGAGTTGTTGTCATTTAGTTTTAAGGGAAGATATGCGACATAAAGGTTACTGTACTTGTGATTTGTCACACTATATTCGTATAACTAAAATTATTCAATTTTGATTTATAGATGCTCTTAGTATTTTTACGCCCGAAAAAGCTCCATTGCCCTCTGCAAAATATTTTTTTCGTGTTGCTATAAAAGCATTTACATCCGGAAAAGAAGATATAATTCTTCCGCAACTCAGTGGAGGCTATCTCATAGATAAGTTTTAGTTTTGGAAATGCTTAATGTATTGCTGTGGCAGCTTTCTTCATATAGGAAGTCCCGTCCGTAACAAGTAGTAAACCATTTTGTGCTATTGGATAGACACAACAGAGAGAAGAAAGAAAGAGAACAAACAAATATAACATACGACAGTCGCAAGAAGCAGGCTGTTGTTTAGAGGTGTGCGTGTGGTTTCCACGCTAGCTGCCAGCTCTATACTCCGTGCTGTGAATATCATTCCTATGTTTATGTACTAAACCCCGCTCCCAGATTATTTGGAAACCCTGTATGCTGTCCCATAATTAATAGCGAAGCTATGTCAGAAATAAGTTACTCTACGCATCTTACAGGTAACACTCTTATCTTCGTACATTCCTGCGGAATTACACATCCAATTTGTATCAGAAACCATGGCCCAAGCACTATCTTACACCCGATATATGAGTTGAGCTTTAAAAATGACTTTCAAGGCCAAAAATTAATTTTTTACTGCACTAGAAACTCATTAACGATTTAAATGTTTTAAAAATACGTTTTATACACGCACGTAAGTTGCCTTTTGCATTTGCATGACCTTAAAAATGCTCAAAGGCGTTGGCAGTGCGATGTAAGCTTACTAAATATAGTCGCTGGTTTCCTACAAAGGAGGCCATGACGCGGCTGTTCCCAGAACCTGCCCATAGCCCCCCCCCCCCGGCGGCTAAGGTAAAATAAAAGCGGAAATATGAAATACAGAAACGCGGCACAAAGGAAAACTTGAAAGAAACTAAAAGTAAAAGGAGTAGAGAAGAATTTAAATATTGAAGTCGTCCTTACTCTCGTTTTTTATCTTCCCTTTTACGAGCTTCAGTTGATAAAGCAAACATAGTTTGCTACAAATAAGGAAGATGGCGTTCACTTTTTTAACTCCCTTTCCTGAATCAAAGCGAACGTCAACACACGTGTTTGTATTTGTGTGTCATCTTATTTACGTTGTCAATAACGGGAACCTAGTCTGTTTGGAATGTTTATATTTCGTGTTACGCTGTTGACAAGATAGCAACGTGCGCAAATTTCTCATTTCAATCGCCAGAACTTCCCTACATAAGAGGAATGTAATCATAAGCAAGGCAGTGAAACAAAATACGCTTTATATCTCTGAGTAATGTGTTTAACACCTCTGTCCAATCTTCTCTCTTTGGAGACGCTTACGTAATTAGTCGCTACAACCCCACCTCCTTTTTCAGTCGGAGAGTGAATCAGCTCATGCCTGCGGCACGTACAAACACATCAGTCAGCATGCAGTGCATTCCATGGCAGTTTCTATGTGTTAAACGCAATTACTGTTATAGTTCTAACAGATGATGATGAAAATAATAATAATAATAATAATAATAATAATAATAATAATAATAATAATAATAATAATAATAATAATAATAATAATGATAATGATGATGATGATGATGATAATAGCAATAATAATAAGAAAGTCCATTGTTAGGTACATCTGAATCTATATTTATTTGTTATGCATTATTTTAACCCTAAATATGGTTTCAATTGATTCATTTTTCTGGTTTATTAATTATGGAAACCTCGGAAAAACCTTATTCGGATAGCTCACCCTAAGCGAGATTCGAACTCACGACCTCTTGGTAGACTAAATGTTTAGTTAAAAAATCCAATGTGTTACACTCACATGACTTTCTCTACTCTTGTACTAACCATTCTTACAAACTCTTATTCCTATATCTTCTTCGTGTTAGTTGAGATAAACATTTGTACAAATTATCTTATTGCTTATTTCCTTGTAGGTACAAGGGGAATATTACAATACAGTAGGCTTTGTGCGATAGACAAATCTTTTAAAGCCTTCAAATTCCGTTCTCTTTGCACGTTTAGCATATAAAAAATGAATAATGATGTTCCATTTGACAGAAGTACGAGTTCTCCAAAACTCACACAAATAACAAGAAATATCTCCGAAATGGTTCACTCTACAAAACAATTTATTTGCACATAAATGGTGTGTTTTAGCGAGATCTGAATTTTTTCTTTCTCTACTGGTAATTAGGGGAAGTATTGTATTCCACCCAAAAATTCGATGTCGAGATTTCACCGGAAATATATGTTGTGAGGCCCCTGAGACGAAAAGAAGCATTTTTAGAAAAAATTCGTGTGTGTGTTTGTGTGCGTGTGTGTGTGTGTGTGTGTGTGTGTGTGTGTGTGTGAGAGAGAGAGACAGAGAGAGTCTGTAGACAGCATAACTCAAAAACGAAAAGTCGATTAAAAACCACTGCTAGCATTTAAGTTTAAGATTTTACTGTCTCTCAAAGTCTAGTGTATTCCCATATTCCCCTTGCACCTACAAGGAAATAAGCAATAAGATAATTTGTACAAATGTTTATCTCAACTAACACGAAGAAGATATAGGAATAACAGTTTGTAAGAATGCTTAGGGGAAGAAAAATCATTCAAGCTTTAATTTTCAGCCCTTGAAAATCTTCTCATACAACCTGGGCGTTCAGAAAGCTCTCCCCTTAGATTTCAGCCCCTTCAAAGGCTTCTACGCTAGGCTATAACGTGTGGCTACAATCATGATAAGCTATCTGTATGGAAACTGAGTGCACTCACTTTCTCTTTCTCTTTTAGCAAAGGGAGTAGCACACTCTTGCACGTGGCCTAATGACATGGTCAAGGCCTCGTATAACGATAACTGAGGTGTTCTGTGTACAAACTCCCTGAGTGAGGTGATATAGGAAGGAATCTTTGGATAGTTGAGTTGTTGGTGTGTGCGATGCTTGTATCTCTGAAATGACAGGGTAGATGTTCGATATAACGACCCTCTAGATGTTGGCAGTTATAAATTATCGTCAGAAAGTTTGTCTAAGACGCACTTGGTGGCACTGCTGCTGACAAATTTATTACGCAAAACTGAAACTTTGAAGATGTTTCTTGTGCAACTTTGATGTCCCGGAGAACTTCAACTTTGGATAAGTGTACTTGAGTATAAACTGTCTCATGTGGGTCTTTGCGAGATTGAAGCCACTTTCACGATATAAACTTCAACACTAACGAAATCAAAATCTAATTTCTTAATCTAAACATACATTTAATGGTAAAACTATTACGTACTTGGTCAATATAATTATAATATACTGTCCCTTTCTAGCACTGTAATTCTAACATGAAGCACCTAAAAATATCTGAGTATTGGAATAAGGGAACACAGTAGGCTTTGAGTGATAGAGAAATCTCTTAAGACTTTTAAATTCCGTTCTCTTTGCAAGACTAACGTAAAAAATCTGATGTGTTGCACTCACATGACTTTCTCTACTCTTGTACTAACCATTCTTACAAACTCTTATTCCTATATCTTCTTCGTGTAAGTTGAGATAACAATTTGTACAAATTATCTTATTGCTTATTTCCTTGTAGGTACAAGGGGAATATTAGAGTACAGTAGGCTTTGTGCCATACTCAAATGTTTGAGATTCCATTCTGTTTGCACACTTAACATATAAAAAATGAATAACGATGATCCATTTCACGAAAGTTCTAAGTTTTCCGAAACTCACACACACAACAAGGAATATCTCCGAAATTGTTCACTCCACAAGAAAATTTATTGAGACATAAATTGTGTATTTTGGCAAGATCTACATTTTTGTATAGTATGATTTGGTCTATCTCTGACGGTTTACCAGTTATGCAAAAGTCGTCCAGAGTAAATACGACTACAGGGGCTATAGCCAGAAAATTCAAGATATACATTTCATTTGTCATAAAAATATCTCAAACATATGACACTTTAATCAAAATCGTTGGAGCCATTTTCAAGAAAATCAAAATTTTTGAAAAATTTTCCATGTAAAGGGTAGTTTAGGGTGGGGCTATTTTCTTCAAAACCTCCATGTCAAATTCTTGAAAGATATTAAACTTAAATACCTACATTGGTTTTTAACCGACTTTTCGTTTTTCATCTATGCAGTCCACAGACTGACACACAGACAGACACACACACGGACTTTTTTCTTCAAATGCTTTTTCTGGATTCAGGGGCCCTCAAAACATATTTCCGGTGAAATCTCGACATGGAGTGTTTAGCAGGAATACATTCCGTAGTTGGAGGTATTTTCTTGCAAATCTTTGTGTCTAACCTTAAATTACAAAGGTTATTTTTAGAGATTTATGAAAATGTTAGTTTGTGCGTTGAGATGTGATGTTGGTAACACACCAGTGACGTCACTGACATGACCACATTGTTGTCTAAGTGCGATCCATTGTTCACTATCAAATATTCACATGGCTCTCTCTAATGAACACGCTGGGTGGCTTGCTTACCTAACACCGACAAGCTTGCCTGCACGTGCTTCCGGATTTCGTTTGCAAACAGAAATATTGTGGCTTGATTTGTTTGTTATTTCATCACTAGATGGCAGGCCTGAGGCAGTGGAGATGTCACTCGTAAACAACGGCAATTTCTCTTTGAGAGTAAACCGAGGTAGATCCGTGCAACAACGGCCTAAGCCCCAACAACTTCATCGAACCTCTAGTGAAACATAAAACGTAATTCGAATACTATAATCTCCCTTAGTAAAATAATCATCACAGTAGCTCAGGAGTAGAGAAGTACAGAAAGTATTGTATTCCACCCACAAATTCGATGTCGAGATTTCACCAGAAATATGTTTTGAGACCTCCTGAATCCAAAAAAGCATTTTTAGAAAAAGGTCCGTGTGTGTCTGTGTGTCAGCCTGTCAGCCTGTGGACAGCATAACTCAAAAACAAAAAGTCGGTTAAAAACCAAAGTTGGTATTTAAGTTTCATGTCTTTCAAGGATGCGACACAAAGATTTTGAACAAAATAGCCCCACCCTAAACTACCCTTTACATGGGACATTTTTCGAAATTTGTTATTTTCTTGAAAATAGCTCTAACGATTTTGATTAAAATGCCATATGTTTGAGATATTTTTATGACAAATGAAATGTATATCTTGAATTTTCTGGCTATTGCCCCTGTAGTCGTATTTGCTCTGGAAGACTTTTGCATAACTGATAAACCGTTAGAGATAGACAAAATCATACTATACAAAAAATGTAGATCTTGCTAAAATATACAATTTATGTCTCAATAAATTTTCTTGTAGGGTGAACCATTTCGGAGATATACCTTGTTATGTATGTGAGTTTCGGAAAACAGAGCTTTCGTGAAATGGAACAAGGTTGTTCATTCTTTTATATGTTAAGTGTGCAAAGAGAACGGAATCTCGAAGTTTTAAAAGATTTGACTATCGCACAAAGCCTACTGTATTCCCATATTCCCCTTGTACCTACAAGGAAATAAGCAATAAGATAATTTGTACAAATGTTTATCTCAACTAACACGAAGAAGATACAGGAATGAGAGTTTGTAAGAATGGTTAGTACAAGAGTAGAGAAAGTCATGTGAGTGTAACACATCAGATTTTTTTACATGAATCGCGTTATAGCATTAAAACAATTACGCAATTCCATAATAGAAAGAGTAAGTGACAATAAATATCGATTGAATGGTATTAATTCAGAAATTAAAAGACAACTTAAAAAATTACAGAATGAGTCCTTCTTATCGAGGCGAACTCAGCGCCACTATTTCTTTATTTCACCGCATGGAAAGCAAACGCCGAATGACATAAGGGATGACAATTTAAGGGATGTTCCACTTTGAAGTCGGGTAATTAAAAAAACATCAGTTTTATTGTCAATACGCTCTCGTAAAATTCAATTTGCAGTTTGTTTATAAAATGCTGGCTACATATTTGTTCACGATAAACATTCACATTGATGAATTTAATCCGATAGGGTGGGAAAGAAGCTCGCTCGCCATGCCATTATTTACATCGTAAAGTTAATTAGGCGCGTGTGTTAGCATTTTATTATCCTATTTTGGAGTTATGATCAGAGGTCTCTAGGGACTGCACTAGTTCGATCCCAGTTGGGGGTTATTAAAAAAATATAAGAATTTATGTAACGTACATTATAGCTCGCCCCAAAGGAAATACAGCGTTCATTATCGTATGTGCAATGGCTGAATTATATGACATGTGTGTGTGCGTGCGTGCGTGTGTGTGTGCGCGCGCGCCTGTGTGTCTGAGTGTCTGTGGACAGCATAACTCAAAAACGAAACGTCGGTTAAAAACCAAAGTTGGTATTTAAGTTTCATGAACCTCATTGTTACGACACAAAGATTTTGAAGAAAATTGCTCCACCCTGAACTACAGTTTACATGGGAGACTTTTCGAAAACTTTGATTTTCTTGAAAATGGCTCTAACGATTTTGATCACAATGCCATATGTTTAAGATATTTTTATGACAAATGAAATGTATATTTTGAATTTTCTGGCTATAGCTCCTGTAGTCATATTTACTCTGGACGACTTTTGCATAACTGGTAAACCGTTAGAGATAGACAAAATCTTACTGTACAAAAAATGTAGATCTTGCTAAAATACATAATTTATGTCTTAATAAGTTTTCTTGTAGGGTGAACCATTTCGGAGATATTCCTTGTTATGTGTATGAGTTTCGGAAAACTTAAAGCCTACTGTATTCTAGCATTCCCCTTGTACCTACAAGGAAAGAAGTAATAAGATAATTTGTACAAATGTTTATCTCAACCAACGCGAAGAAGATATAGGAATAAGAGTTTGTAAGAATGGTTAGTACAAGAGTAGAGAAAGTCATGCGAGTGCAACGGGTCAGATTTTCAATATATAGTTTTCAGTCCTAATCTTGAAAGGCCAATGTCCGGTAACATTAACTTCTGTGTCATTCATAATAAATCTAGTTAGGCCTAGAGCGAGATTCGAACCTGTGACACGAGCATGTAAAACATTGGGACACTCTTGTCCCCTGTCGGCCGCAATGTGAACTAATAAATGCATGTGAAACCAACAACAGCATATGTTGTATGGCACTCGAGGAGCTGTTAACAACAATACAAGCGTTTGTTTTCTGTTTCAGCTAGGGACCCAAACTAGGAAGAAATCATAAAGTAGTCTACGTGAAAATAAACATGGGCTGTATCAGACACTTGGACCTCAACTGTGGGCATTACAAGTGACTATCAGCACAAAACACTCTCTTGTAACAAAAGTAATACGGAAATGTTTACGTAAGTAGTGTATACTCTGACACTAGTATGTGAGTGAAAGTGATCCAACACTATACTCGTCTTACATACACCGTTTTATATAAGTTTAACAATAAAATACATAAAAATAATTAATAAAATTGATACATGTAAAATTAATACGCATCAGAGTTCACATATGTATGACGTAATATGGTTGCTAAGCAGATGTTGCTTCATTTGTTTCAACAGTTATAGAGGAAAACGGAAGGTAATGATAAAACTATTGAAAAAATCTGATGTGTTGCACTCACATGACTTTCTCTACTCTTACAAACTCTTATTCCTATATCTTCTTCGTTTTAGTTAAGATAAGCATTCGTAATAATTATCTTATTGATGTTTTTGACCTTTGAGACTCCGTTCTCTTTGCAGTTTAACATATATAAAAATGAACAACGATGTTCCATTTCACGAAAGTTTTAAAGTTTTCCGAAATTCACACACATAACAAGGAATATCTCTGAAATGGTTCACCCTACAAGAAAATTTATTCAGACATAAATTGTATGTTTTAGCAAGATCTACATTTTTTGTATAGTATGATTTCGTCTATCTCTAACGGTTTACCAGTTATGCAAAAGTCGTCCAGAGTAAATACGACTACAGGGGCTATAGCCAGAAAATTCAAGATATACATTTCATTTGTCATCAAAATATCTCAAACATATTGTCACCGCGCCCGCCGCATCTAATTGCCGACAACAGCAGTGTCACCCATCGCATTATTGTCGGCACTACCGCAAAGGAGCCCAAGGAAAGAGACAGAGAATGGCCGCATTGTTGGGGCGCTTGCCGAAAGAGAGAAAAGGATAGAGACTTCGGGAATCTTCTGCTTTGTATTTCACCGCAATAACTGAACTTTCCAGAATAGTGCCTGGGAGATATAAATAGCGATAAAGTGCGACAGACGTATGTGAAGCGTTGAGTAGTCGTGCCGACGGAGAGGTTAGACGTATGTGAAGCGTTGAGTAGTCGTGCCGACGGAAAGGACAGACGTATGTGAAGCGTTGAGTAGTCGTGCCGACGGAGAGGTTAGACGTATGTGAAGCGTTGAGTAGTCGTGCCGACGGAAAGGACAGACGTATGTGAAGCGTTGAGTAGTCGTGCCGACGGAGAAGGGACAGTTTTGTGACGAATTTGGAGCCGTGCTGTGAGTGAATCGGAAAAGACTTTCTTGCTGTTGCAACGAGTGTAAAAAGTTACTGTTTACGGAAATAAAAGTGTTTCTTTATCTAGACTACATCTGTCGTCTTTACTTTACACCCCACCAAAAGTCACAATATGATATTTTAATCAAGATCGTTAGAGCCATTTTTAAGAAAATAAAAGTTCTCGAAAAATGTTATATGTAAAGGATAGTTTAAGGTGAAGGAAATATCTTCTAAATCTATGTGTTGTATCTTTGAAAGACATTAAACTTAAATACAAACTTTGGCTTTTAATGGACTTTTCGTTTTTGAGTTAGAAGTCCAGACTGACACACACAGACACACAGACACACACACACACACACACACATGTACATTTTATAAAATGGGGACCTCAAAACGTATATTTCCGGTGAATTCTGGACATCGAATTTTTGGGTGGAATAGAATACCTACTTTATCTAGTTGCTATACGTGGTAGAGAAATTAAAGTGGACAGTGAACGACAAAGAACGCTAAACTTGAGTGTGGTGTATGAAAGCGTTTGTGTTAAAGAATATAACAAGAATATCATTGGTTTGGAAAGCATGGAGACAAACGCATATCTGTGGCTTTTATCTCGGCCCACAGCTGATCCACGGGGCCAATAATTCCCTTGAATATTCATAGCGGCCGCCCGGCTGGCCGGCTGGCCGGCCGTGTAAAGTATGGACCAATAGCCTGTTAGTAACTAATGGCTCGGGGCCCCATATTGGTGTTCCTTCCTGAAATATTGCAACTTACAGCTCAAACACCTGCAATAAGGCTCGTTGTTTTCTCTGTTGCAGCAATACCTACGTACAGTAAGTATTCCACTCCAGAGAAGTGAATTTGAGGGATTACACTGGAAATCCATGTTTGTGGACTCCCTGATCCAAAAATCTCTGCAAAAAGGTTCAGGTTATGTGTGTGAACGTCTGCATTTTCATGAATCCTGGCACATTTTCTCCGAGTATTGTCTAAAGAAATTATTAAACATGGGCACAGTAGTGCTATTACCCCAAAAGGTTTACTTTTTAGGCTGCAATGTCTCCATTAATGATTATATGTAATATTTTGTTATTCAAAGTACAGAAGCATTGTAGAATCTCTTCTGAGGAGTTTAAATATTAATATGACAAAGTGGTACTAACCATATTTTTCAAATATCCGATACGGTTTATACAGGGTGTAAATGAATAACAGCGCCCGGATTTTACTGATGATAGACCGTTCATAGGTAGTTAACTTGAAATGCTCTAAGATTACAAATTGCAAAACTGTGCCTTAAAATTGTTTGAGGGCATGATCATGTCCGCTGCAGCTGTAACGCATCATAAGAGAACAAGCGGGCGAATTCTGTTCTCTGTATGTTTAGCGTAATGGATATGGTGTTTCGACACGAATATACGCACGCATTAAAAGCGCAACTTCTAATATCCATAGGCCCGTATTTTTTTGTATTCATCCCATTTTCTTACTACCTCCCTTACAAGAAAATAAACAATAAGATAATTTGTACAAAATAACTTCTATCTCAACTAACACGAAGAAGATAACGGAATAAGAGTTTGTAAGAATTATAAAGAGATATGACTAGGCAATTAAAGTCTCGCAATCTAACTAGAGAGAAAAATCTTGTAATAACATTTGAACTACTTGCAATTTCTAAAAGTAGCAATTGAATTACTCATAAGACTTTGGTAAGTATTCCCACACGCTAGTTATTGCTATAAGTCGACCAGTGTTGGTGCCTTTATCTGCGGAAGTATTGGTCTTTGCAATCCTACATCCGTCTAAAGCGAAAAGCTTTACAAAAGCGCAGCCTGAAGGCAAATACGGGACAATCAAAAACAAAAACACAGGAATTACAAAGGAAAAGAGAGCCAAGAAACGTATGCCTCCCCTCTGCTCCCCTCACCATCCCTCGCCAACCACCCCGACCTCTTTGAAATGTAACCAACACCTACCACTTTATTTTTATGCAAGTTAATATTTTTGCTTTCACTTTAATGTAAAGTTATTTCCTATGGCGGTAGTAAAGCTATCGGGACACACGTTGTGCGCATGCGCGTGTGAGGAAATAAATTCTAATTTGGGTTTCCTTTTTACGACACTGGGGGTGACTGGAGTTTGTGGCAACTTCCGTAAACAGCGCTGTTAGCTGTAATTAATGAAATAATACGTGTGTTACTCCGTGAAGGTGGCTTTTGTTGAGTTTTCTAACGTTGGCTATCCTGCTGCTATTGGTAATCCACTCGCTCTGTCTGCTGGCTTAAATGTGCTTCTTTCTTGCACATTTGCAACACACAGCGCACTCTTCTATGCTCGTATATACCTGCAGGTTGTTCATAAATAATTAACACGCGCTAAATGTTTATCTCAACTAACACGAAGAAGATATAGGAATAACAGTTTGTAAGAATGGTTAGTACAAGAGTAGAGAAAATCATGTGAGTGCAACACACCGGAGTTTAAGTTCGTGTATACTTTCAGGTCATGCTGTCTAAAATTGTTAATTATTTTACGCGCATTATAATGAAGTAACAAAAAGATTCTGAAAAGCCCAACATAGCACTAACCACATCATACCGAGGTTATAGAAACTCGTATTTTCTAATTTTGTATTACGTAGATAGCATTTGTTATCAGCAATAATCATTTAAATTCCAGCAGCTAGCTAGCACTGTGTCGGGGTTCATTTCCGAGCGGAGGGCACAAAATTTCCTTCTCCATTTCCTCTATGATCGAACCCTCACCCAGCGTATTCATCCCCAAGCTCGTGCAATCTGACCGTTCCATTTTCTTACATTTAAAATTGTGTTAAAACTGATATAGGCCTCTTCACTGATACCAAATACAGTCACACTGCTTTCTCTATTCTTTTCACTGCAAACAATAGATGCAATTTTTATCTATTTGACATAAAAATGGAACGTATTCCAGTTACAGTATTACAGTTCTTTTACGAAACCAAATCACGGCTGTCCCCGTAGCGCAGTAGTTAGAGCACCTGCCTGCTGTGCTCCCGGGAGGGGGGTAGCAATTTTTCTCCAGCCAAGATTATTCCTAATTCTTCCCTGAGTAAGGAAGTATACTAGCGGCGCCGTGGCTGAGTGGTTAGACCGCTCGCTTACCTAAGTCTAAAAGTTGTAGGGATATATCGTCAAATCACGGACAACGTCGGGTATTTCAGCTAGTAATAAAGAAACACAAGGATATTGGACAAGTACAACCTAAGTCTAAAAGTTGTGGGGATATATCGTCAAACCACGGACAACGTCGGGTATTTCAGCTAGTAACAAAGAAACACAAGGATATTGGACAAGTACAATCTAAGTCTAAAAGTTGTACGGATATATCGTCAGACCACGGACAACGTCGGGTATTTCAGCTAGTAACAAAGAAACACAAGGCTATTGGACAAGTACAACCTAAGTCTACAAGTTGTAGGGATATATCGTCAAACCACGGACAACGTCGGGTATTTCAGCTAGTAACAAAGAAACACAAGGATATTGGACAAGTGCAACCTAAATCTAAAAGTTGTAGGGATATATCGTCTATCCACGGACAACGTCGGGTATTTCAGCTAGTAGCAAAGAAACACAAGGATATTGGACAAGTACAACCTAAGTGTAAAAGTTGTAGGGATATATCGTCAAACCACGGACAACGTCGGGTATTTCAGCTAGTAGCAAAGAAACACAAGGATATTGGACAAGTGCAACCTAAGTCTAAAAGTTGTAGGGATATATCGTCAAACCACGGACAACGTCGGGTATTTCAGCTAGTAACAAAGAAACACAAGGATATTGGACAAGTGCAACCTAAGTCTAAAAGTTGTAGGGATATATCGTCTAACCACGGACAACGTCGGGTATTTCAGCTAGTAGCAAAGAAACACAAGGATATTGGACAAGTACAACCTAAGTGTAAAAGTTGTAGGGATATATCGTCAAACCACGGACAACGTCGGGTATTTCAGCTAGTAGCAAAGAAACACAAGGATATTGGACAAGTGCAACCTAAGTCTAAAAGTTGTAGGGATATATCGTCAAACCACGGACAACGTCGGGTATTTCAGCTAGTAACAAAGAAACACAAGGATATTGGACAAGTGCAACCTAAGTCTAAAAGTTGTAGGGATATATCGTCAAACCACGGACAACGTCGGGTATTTCAGCTAGTAACAAAGAAACACAAGGATATTGGACAAACGCAACCTAAGTCTAAAAGTTGTAGGGATATATCGTCTAACCACGGACAACGTCGGGTATTTCAGCTAGTAACAAAGAAACACAAGGATATTGGACAAGTACAACCTAAGTCTATAAGTTGTAGGGATATATCGTCAAACCACGGACAACGTCGGGTATTTCAGCTAGTAACAAAGAAACACAAGGATATTGGACAAGTACAACCTAAGTCTACAAGTTGTAGGGATATATCGTCAAACCACGGACAACGTCGGGTATTTCAGGTAGTAATAAAGAAACACAAGGATATTGGACAAGTACAACCTAAGTCTAAAAGTTGTGGGGATATATCGTCAAACCACGGACAACGTCGGGTATTTCAGCTAGTAACAAAGAAACACAAGGATATTGGACAAGTACAATCTAAGTCTAAAAGTTGTACGGATATATCGTCAGACCACGGACAACGTCGGGTATTTCAGCTAGTAACAAAGAAACACAAGGCTATTGGACAAGTACAACCTAAGTCTACAAGTTGTAGGGATATATCGTCAAACCACGGACAACGTCGGGTATTTCAGCTAGTAACAAAGAAACACAAGGATATTGGACAAGTGCAACCTAAATCTAAAAGTTGTAGGGATATATCGTCTATCCACGGACAACGTCGGGTATTTCAGCTAGTAGCAAAGAAACACAAGGATATTGGACAAGTACAACCTAAGTGTAAAAGTTGTAGGGATATATCGTCAAACCACGGACAACGTCGGGTATTTCAGCTAGTAGCAAAGAAACACAAGGATATTGGACAAGTGCAACCTAAGTCTAAAAGTTGTAGGGATATATCGTCAAACCACGGACAACGTCGGGTATTTCAGCTAGTAACAAAGAAACACAAGGATATTGGACAAGTGCAACCTAAGTCTAAAAGTTGTAGGGATATATCGTCTAACCACGGACAACGTCGGGTATTTCAGCTAGTAGCAAAGAAACACAAGGATATTGGACAAGTACAACCTAAGTGTAAAAGTTGTAGGGATATATCGTCAAACCACGGACAACGTCGGGTATTTCAGCTAGTAGCAAAGAAACACAAGGATATTGGACAAGTGCAACCTAAGTCTAAAAGTTGTAGGGATATATCGTCAAACCACGGACAACGTCGGGTATTTCAGCTAGTAACAAAGAAACACAAGGATATTGGACAAGTGCAACCTAAGTCTAAAAGTTGTAGGGATATATCGTCAAACCACGGACAACGTCGGGTATTTCAGCTAGTAACAAAGAAACACAAGGATATTGGACAAACGCAACCTAAGTCTAAAAGTTGTAGGGATATATCGTCTAACCACGGACAACGTCGGGTATTTCAGCTAGTAACAAAGAAACACAAGGATATTGGACAAGTACAACCTAAGTCTATAAGTTGTAGGGATATATCGTCAAACCACGGACAACGTCGGGTATTTCAGCTAGTAACAAAGAAACACAAGGATATTGGACAAGTACAACCTAAGTCTACAAGTTGTAGGGATATATCGTCAAACCACGGACAACGTCGGGTATTTCAGGTAGTAATAAAGAAACACAAGGATATTGGACAAGTACAACCTAAGTCTATAAGTCGTAGGGATATATCGTCAAACCACGGAAAACGTCGGGTATTTCAGCTAGTAACAAAGAAACACATGGATATTGGACAAGTGCAACCTAAGTCTAAAAGTTGTAGGGATATATCGTCTAACCACGGACAACGTCGGGTATTTCAGCTAGTAACAAAGAAACACAAGGATATTGGACAAGTGCAACCTAAGTCTAAAAGTTGTAGGGATATATCGTCAAACCACGGACAACGTCGGGTATTTCAGCTAGTAACAAAGAAACACAAGGATATTGGACAAGTGCAACCTAAGTCTAAAAGTTGTAGGGATATATCGTCAAACCACGGACAACGTCGGGTATTTCAGCTAGTAACAAAGAAACACAAGGATATTGGACAAGTGCAACCTAAGTCTAAAAGTTGTAGGGATATATCGTCAAACCACGGACAACGTCGGGTATTTCAGCTAGTAACAAAGAAACACAAGGATATTGGACAAGTGCAACCTAAGTCTAAAAGTTGTAGGGATATATCATCAAACCACGGACACCGTCGGGTATTTCAGCTAGTAACAAAGAAACACAAGGATATTGGACAAGTGCAACCTAAGTCTAAAAGTTGTAGGGATATATCGTCAAACCACGGACAACGTCGGGTATTTCAGCTAGTAACAAAGAAACACAAGGATATTGGACAAGTACAACCTAAGTCTAAAAGTTGTAGGGATATATCGTCAAACCACGGACAACGTCGGGTATTTCAGCTAGTAACAAAGAAACACAAGGATATTGGACAAGTGCAACCTAAGTCTAAAAGTTGTAGGGATATATCGTCAAACCACGGACAACGTCGGGTATTTCAGCTAGTAACAAAGAAACACAAGGATATTGGACAAGTGCAACCTAAGTCTAAAAGTTGTAGGGATATATCGTCAAACCACGGACAACGTCGGGTATTTCAGCTAGTAACAAAGAAACACAAGGATATTGGACAAGTGCAACCTAAGTCTAAAAGTTGTAGGGATATATCATCAAACCACGGACAACGTCGGGTATTTCAGCTAGTAACAAAGAAACACAAGGATATTGGACAAGTGCAACCTAAGTCTAAAAGTTGTAGGGATATATCATCAAACCACGGACACCGTCGGGTATTTCAGCTAGTAACAAAGAAACACAAGGATATTGGACAAGTGCAACCTAAGTCTAAAAGTTGTAGGGATATATCGTCAAACCACGGACGTCGGGTATTTCAGCTAGTAACAAAGAAACACAAGGATATTGGACAAGTGCAACCTAAGTCTAAAAGTTGTAGGGATATATCGTCAAACCACGGACAACGTCGGGTATTTCAGCTAGTAACAAAGAAACACAAGGATATTGGACAAGTGCAACCTAAGTCTAAAAGTTGTAGGGATATATCGTCAAACCACGGACAACGTCGGGTATTTCAGCTAGTAACAAAGAAACACAAGGATATTGGACAAGTGCAACCTAAGTCTAAAAGTTGTAGGGATATATCGTCAAACCATGGACGTCGGGTATTTCAGCTAGTAACAAAGAAACACAAGGATATTGGACAAGTGCAACCTAAGTCTAAAAGTTGTAGGGATATATCGTCAAACCACGGACAACGTCGGGTATTTCAGCTAGTAACAAAGAAACACAAGGATATTGGACAAGTGCAACTTAAGTCTAAAAGTTGTAGGGATATATCGTCAAACCACGGACGTCGGGTATTTCAGCTAGTAACAAAGAAACACAAGGATATTGGACAAGTGCAACCTAAGTCTAAAAGTTGTAGGGATATATCGTCAAACCACGGACAACGTCGGGTATTTCAGCTAGTAACAAAGAAACACAAGGATATTGGACAAGTGCAACCTAAGTCTAAAAGTTGTAGGGATATATCGTCAAACCACGGACGTCGGGTATTTCAGCTAGTAACAAAGAAACACAAGGATATTGGACAAGTGCAACCTAAGTCTAAAAGTTGTAGGGATATATCGTCAAACCACGGACAACGTCGGGTATTTCAGCTAGTAACAAAGAAACACAAGGATATTGGACAAGTGCAACCTAAGTCTAAAAGTTGTAGGGATATATCATCAAACCACGGACACCGTCGGGTATTTCAGCTAGTAACAAAGAAACACAAGAATATTGGACAAGTACAACCTAAGTCTAAAAGTTGTAGGGATATATCGTCAAACCACGGACAACGTCGGGTATTTCAGCTAGTAACAAAGAAACACAAGGATATTGGACAAGTACAACCTAAGTCTAAAAGTTGTAGGGATATATCGTCAAACCACGGACAACGTCGGGTATTTCAGTTAGTAACAAAGAAACACAAGGATATTGGACAAGTACAACCTAAGTCTAAAAGTTGTAGGGATATATCATCAAACCACGGACAACGTCGGGTATTTCAGTTAGTAACAAAGAAACACAAGGATATTGGACAAGTACAACCTAAGTCTAAAAGTTGTAGGGATATATCGTCAAACCACGGACAACGTCGGGTATTTCAGCTAGTAACAAAGAAACACGAGGATATTGGACAAGTGCAACCTAAGTCTAAAAGTTGTAGGGATATATCGTCAAACCACGGACAACGTCGGGTATTTCAGCTAGTAACAAAGAAACACAAGGATATTGGACAAGTACAACCTAAGTCTAAAAGTTGTAGGGATATATCGTCAAACCACGGACAACGTCGGGTATTTCAGCTAGTAACAAAGAAACACAAGGATATTGGACAAGTACAACCTAAGTCTAAAAGTTGTAGGGATATATCGTCAAACCACGGACAACGTCGGGTATTTCAGTTAGTAACAAAGAAACACAAGGATATTGGACAAGTACAACCTAAGTCTAAAAGTTGTAGGGATATATCATCAAACCACGGACAACGTGGGGTATTTCAGTTAGTAACAAAGAAACACAAGGATATTGGACAAGTACAACCTAAGTCTAAAAGTTGTAGGGATATATCGTCAAACCACGGACAACGTCGGGTATTTCAGCTAGTAACAAAGAAACACGAGGATATTGGACAAGTGCAACCTAAGTCTAAAAGTTGTAGGGATATATCGTCAAACCACGGACAACGTCGGGTATTTCAGCTAGTAACAAAGAAACACAAGGATATTGGACAAGTACAACCTAAGTCTAAAAGTTGTAGGGATATATCGTCAAACCACGGACAACGTCGGGTATTTCAGCTAGTAACAAAGAAACACAAGGATATTGGACAAGTACAACCTAAGTCTAAAAGTTGTAGGGATATATCGTCAAACCACGGACAACGTCGGGTATTTCAGCTAGTAACAAAGAAACACAAGGATATTGGACAAGTACAACCTAAGTCTAAAAGTTGTAGGGATATATCGTCAAACCACGGACAACGTCGGGTATTTCAGCTAGTAACAAAGAAACACAAGGATATTGGACAAGTACAACCTAAGTCTAAAAGTTGTAGGGATATATCGTCAAACCACGGACAACGTCGGGTATTTCAGCTAGTAACAAAGAAACACAAGGATATTGGACAAGTACAACCTAAGTCTAAAAGTTGTAGGGATATATCATCAAACCACGGACAACGTCGGGTATTTCAGCTAGTAACAAAGAAACACAAGGATATTGGACAAGTACAACCTAAGTCTAAAAGTTGTAGGGATATATCGTCAAACCACGGACAACGTCGGGTATTTCAGTTAGTAACAAAGAAACACAAGGATATTGGACAAGTACAACCTAAGTCTAAAAGTTGTAGGGATATATCATCAAACCACGGACAACGTCGGGTATTTCAGTTAGTAACAAAGAAACACAAGGATATTGGACAAGTACAACCTAAGTCTAAAAGTTGTAGGGATATATCGTCAAACCACGGACAACGTCGGGTATTTCAGCTAGTAACAAAGAAACACAAGGATATTGGACAAGTACAACCTAAGTCTAAAAGTTGTAGGGATATATCGTCAAACCACGGACAACGTCGGGTATTTCAGCTAGTAACAAAGAAACACAAGGATATTGGACAAGTACAACCTAAGTCTAAAAGTTGTAGGGATATATCGTTAAACCACGGACAACGTCGGGTATTTCAGCTAGTAACAAAGAAACACAAGGATATTGGACAAGTACAACCTAAGTCTAAAAGTTGTAGGGATATATCGTTAAACCACGGACAACGTCGGGTATTTCAGCTAGTAACAAAGAAACACAAGGATATTGGACAAGTACAACCTAAGTCTAAAAGTTGTAGGGATATATCGTCAAACCACGGACAACGTCGGCTATTTCAGCTAGTAACAAAGAAACACAAGGATATTGGACAAGTGCAACCTAAGTCTAAAAGTTGTAGGGATATATCGTCAAACCACGGACAACGTCGGGTATTTCAGCTAGTAACAAAGAAACACAAGGATATTGGACAAGTGCAACCTAAGTCTAAAAGTTGTAGGGATATATCGTCAAACCACGGACAACGTCGGGTATTTCAGCTAGTAACAAAGAAACACAAGGATATTGGACAAGTACAACCTAAGTCTAAAAGTTGTAGGGATATATCGTCAAACCACGGACAACGTCGGGTATTTCAGTTAGTAACAAAGAAACACAAGGATATTGGACAAGTACAACCTAAGTCTAAAAGTTGTAGGGATATATCATCAAACCACGGACAACGTCGGGTATTTCAGTTAGTAACAAAGAAACACAAGGATATTGGACAAGTACAACCTAAGTCTAAAAGTTGTAGGGATATATCGTCAAACCACGGACAACGTCGGGTATTTCAGCTAGTAACAAAGAAACACAAGGATATTGGACAAGTACAACCTAAGTCTAAAAGTTGTAGGGATATATCGTCAAACCACGGACAACGTCGGGTATTTCAGCTAGTAACAAAGAAACACAAGGATATTGGACAAGTACAACCTAAGTCTAAAAGTTGTAGGGATATATCGTTAAACCACGGACAACGTCGGGTATTTCAGCTAGTAACAAAGAAACACAAGGATATTGGACAAGTACAACCTAAGTCTAAAAGTTGTAGGGATATATCGTTAAACCACGGACAACGTCGGGTATTTCAGCTAGTAACAAAGAAACACAAGGATATTGGACAAGTACAACCTAAGTCTAAAAGTTGTAGGGATATATCGTCAAACCACGGACAACGTCGGCTATTTCAGCTAGTAACAAAGAAACACAAGGATATTGGACAAGTGCAACCTAAGTCTAAAAGTTGTAGGGATATATCGTCAAACCACGGACAACGTCGGGTATTTCAGCTAGTAACAAAGAAACACAAGGATATTGGACAAGTGCAACCTAAGTCTAAAAGTTGTAGGGATATATCGTCAAACCACGGACAACGTCGGGTATTTCAGCTAGTAACAAAGAAACACAAGGATATTGGACAAGTGCAACCTAAGTCTAAAAGTTGTAGGGATATATCGTCAAACCACGGACAACGTCGGGTATTTCAGCTAGTATGTAATAATACTATTTCTCGCTAAACATGTTTTAGCGTTTTTAGGAGTAGTTTATAGACAAGTGAGTGGAGATTGCCATGCGAGTGCAACACTCTAAGTGTTAGAATTTAGCGATATTATATGTTTCCAGTGAGATTCACTATCACGCAATCCTGGCGTGGAAAAGAAAACAGCTGAAGAACTAAGTAGGTATTCAATTCATGGAGCGGTTATAAAGTTTCTTTCTGCGCAGCTGCGTGCGAAGAATGACGAACAAACTAGGTGTCCAAAATAGAGATTAGACAAAAACGGAAGTTTCGATACAGATCGGTAGGAGGAAGGAACTGTCCCTCCATTCTCTCTTTTATCATCTCTCCTTCTCCTGCTGCCGAGAACAACTTTGAATGCAAGAAAACTTTGGTACGAGAAAAAAAGCCAACAAAGGAAAAGCGAGCGCCGTTGTTGGTTGAACAAGCGGCAAGGTGAAATCGAAGAATTTCAGGCAGGAAAAGAAAAGGGGCTAAGACTTACGTCACGCGGTGCTTTTACAGTCTGTTTAAAAGAAAAATGTACTCTTCGAACCATTCTTATGAATTGTAAAGAAACAGCTTTACGCCATTCCATATTGATTAGGGATTCTTCTGTCGTATTTGCACGAATTATTACACACATTTATTGTTTATTATTCATAGATATTGTAAAAGCATATGATAGTGCACCAGTAAATAAATTATGAAATTGATCAACAATTAATAGGAAACTAATAAGAGTAATCAAATCATTATATTAAGGGTCATTATCAAAAATACAAGTGGGAAATAAATCAACAAAAGGCTTGTAAGTCACCAAGGGATTACCACAAGGTTGTAGCATATCACCAACTTCGTAGCACGTATAAAGAAATTGGTAAAGGAATTATGACGAGAAAAATGAAATAATATGAGTATGTGTGTATGTGTGTGAGTGTGTGTGTGTGAGTGTGTGAACAGAAGGGAGAACGTTGTGTAAGCGAGTTATGTGTGTGTGTGTGTGTGTGTGTGTGTGTGTGTGTGTGTGTGTGTGTGTGTGTGTGTGTGTGTGTGTGTGTGTGTGTGTGTGTGTGCTTGCTATTCATATTTTAGTTTTGTTAGAATATTTGCGATGCTGCGAACATCAAAACCAGAAAACCCTTCTATAACAGAATCTGCAGCTCTACAGAGTTCGGCTAAGACAAAATACCGTAACCAAACAGTTTAGAGACTTCGTGAAACGTCGAATTTCCAAGGAAATCGCAGGTACCTAGTTCTCGGCTAATTAAGCGAGTCAGAGAAGTTAATGCTGGGCAGTCCAGTATTTGTGTGAAGTTTACGATGGAACAGAACAGTTGCGAGTTGGAAGGTCGCGAATTGTGAATTTTGATTCAGTTTTAAAGAGAAATAAAGAGACATAAAAGGTAACTGGATTTGTTATTTGTCGCAATATTATAAATGACAGAGAAAATGGAGGCTTCGCGCAGTGATATGGTTTATTCATCTATTTCTAAGAAATATCTGCATTGGTGTTGTGGCAACTATTGCGATTTTTATTCTGAAAAGTAAGTTTTCCAATTCTTGCACAGTACTGCCCCCTGGATGTAAAAGATTATACTAACAATACAAAGATATTGTAGAAACCCAAGGCATCTTATGTTTTTAATATGTTGCACAGTCTACAGAGGTTGAGTTTATTTTAAGATTATTACTGGAGGAGAGAGCAAGCACTTGAAAAGAGCATTACGCCCTCTAGGTTGTACAAAATGAATCACTCGACAGAGTGCACTGTCAGCGTTACTAGTGCAGCTGAACAAAAGAAGGAGCAAGGAGGGATATTGTAATAATGAGGGATAACGGATGGGATTGAACGGGACGGGACGAGTCGAGTCGAGTTGAGTCGAGACTTCATATCTCTGGGCTGCTGGCATTGTTGGTGTAATGATAGTTCATAGGAAAACGTAATACAACATATATCAACACACGACGGGAGAATCAAAGTAAGAAAATCTTACTCGTTTGTACAGTCAAGGAAAAAAGTTATTCAGCGCACTAGATGAGCATAATATTTGTTACCGACCGACAGACAGGCAGGCAGGTAGGCAGGCAGACAGGCAGGCAGGCAGACAGGGACAGACAGGCAGACAGACAGGCAGACAGGCAGGTAGGCAAACAGGCAGGCACACAGACAGGCTGACAGGCAGGCAGGTAGGCAAACAGGCAGACAGGCAGGCAGGTACGCAAACAGGCAGACAGACAGGCAGACAGGCAGGCAGGTAGGCAAACAGGCAGGCAGGCACGCAGACAGGCAGGCAGACAGGCAGGTAGGCAGACAGACAGACAGGCATGCAGGTAGGCAGACAGACAGGCAGGTAGGCAGACAGGCAGGCAGGTAGGCAAACAGGCAGACAGGCAGGCAGGTAGGCAAACAGGCAGACAGACAGGCAGGCAGGCAGACAGGCAGGCAGGCAGACAGGCAGGCAGGTAGGCAGACAGGCAGGCAGGCAGACAGACAGACAGGCAGACAGACCGGCAGGCACGCAGGCAGGTAGGCAAACAGGCAGGCAGACAGACAGACAGACAGACAGGCAGACAGACAGACAGGCAGGCAGACCGACAGGCAGGCAGACAGGCAGGTAGGCAAACAGGCAGACAGACAGGCAGGCAGACAGGCAGGCAGACAGGCAGGTAGCAGACAGACAGGCAGGCAGGCAGACAGGCAGGCAGGAAGGCAAACAGGCAGGCAGGAAGGCAAACAGGCAGACAGGCAGGCAGACAGACAGTCAGACAGACAGGCAGGCAGGCAGACAGGCAGACAGGCAGGCAGACAGGCAAGCAGGCAGGCAGAGAGTCAGGCAGACAGGCAGGCAGACAGGCAGGCAGACAGGCAGGCAGGCAGGCAGACAGACAGGCAGGCAGGCACGCAGACAGGCAGACACACAGGCCGGTAGCAGACAGACAGGCAGACATGCAGGCAGGCAGAGAGATAGGCAAACAGTCAGGCAGGCAGGCAGACAGGCAGGCAGACAGACAGGCAGGCAGGCACGCAGACAGGCAGGCAGGCAGAGAGGTCGACAGGCAGGCAGACAGGCAGACAGACAGGCAGGCAGGCAGACACGCAGGCAGATAGGCAGGCAGGCAAACAGGCAGATAGGCAGGCAGGCAAACAGGCAGGCAAGCAGACAGGCAGAGAGGCAGGCAGACAGGCAGGCAGACAGGCAGAGAGGCAGGCAGAGAGGCAGGCAGACAGGCAGGCAGACAGGCAGATAGGCAGGCAGGCAAACAGGCAGATAGGCAGGCAGGCAGACAGACAGGCAGGCAGACAGGCAGAGAGGCAGGCAGACAGGTAGGCAGACAGGTAGGCAGGTAGGCAGGCAGACAGGCAGGCAGACAGGCAGGCAGACAGGCAGGCAGACAGGCAGGCAGGTACACAGACACGCAGGCAGACAGGCAGACAGCCAGGCAGACAGACAGGCAGAGAGGCAGACAGACAGGCAGGCAGACATGCAGACAGACAGGCAGGTAGGTAGGCAGACATGCAGACAGACAGGCAGATAGGCAGGTAGACAGACAGGCAGGCAGACAGTCAGGCAGACAGACAGGCAGGCAGACAGGCAGGCAGTCAGTCAGACAGGCAGGCGGCAGACAGGCAGACTGACATGCAGGCAGGTAGACAGGCAGGCAGACAGGCACGCAGCCAGGAAGGCAAACAGGCAGACAGACAGGCAGGCAGGTAGGCAAACAGGCAGACAGACAGGCAGGCAGACAGGCAGACAGGCAGGTAGGCAAACAGGCAGGCAGACAGGCAGGCAGACAGGCAGGTAGCAGACAGGCAGGCAGGCAGACAGGCAGGCAGGTAGGCAAACATGCAGACAGGCAGGCAGGTACGCAGACAGGCAGGCAGACAGGCAGGCAGACAGGCAGGCAGACAGGCAGGCAGACAGGCAGGCAGGTAGACAGGCAGGCAGACAGGCAGACATGCAGGCAGGCAGAGAGATAGGCAGACAGTCAGGCAGGCAAGCAGGCAGGCAGGTGGTCAGGCAGGAAGACAGGCAGGCAGAAAGATAGGTAGACAGACAGGCAGGCAAGCAGGCAGGCAGACAGGCAGACAGACAGGCAGACAGACAGACAGGCAGGCAGGCAGACAGACAGGCAGGCAGGCTGGCAAACAGGCAGGCAGACAGGCCGACAGGCAAGCAGACAGGCCGACAGACAGGCAGGCAGACAGGCAGGCAGGCAGACAGGCAGGCAGACAGGCAGGCAGACAGGCAGGTAGACAGGCAGGCAGACAGGCAGACAGCCAGGCAGAGAGGCAGACAGACAGGCAGGCAGTCAGACAGGCAGGCGGCAGACAGGCAGACTAACAGACAGGCAGGTAGAAAGGCAGGCAGGTAGGCAAACAGGCAGGCAGACACGCAGACAGGCAGGCAGACAGGCAGGTAGGCAAACAGGCAGGCAGGTAGGCAGACAGGCAGACAGACAGGCAGGCAGGTAGGCAGACAGGTAGGCAGACAGGCAGGCAGACAGGCAGGCAGACAGGCAGGTAGGCAGACAGGCAGACAGACAGGCAGGCAGGCAGGCAAACAGGCAGGCAGGTAGGCAAACAGGCAGACAGGCACGCAGACAGGCAGACAGGCAGACAGGCAGACAGGCAGACAGGCAGACAGGCAGACAGGCAGACAGGCAGGCAGGCACGCAGACAGGCAGGCAGGCAGACAGGCAGGCAGGCAGACAGGCAGGTAGGCAAACAGGCAGTAGGCAAACAGGCAGGCAGACAGACAGGCAGGCAGGCAGACTGGCAGGCAGACAGCAGACAGGCAGGCAGGTAGGCAAACAGGCAGACAGGCAGGCACGCAGACAGACAGGCAGAGAGAGTCAGACAGACAGGCAGGCAGGCAGACAGGCAGGCAAGCAGACAGGCAGACAGGCAGGCAGACAGGCAGGTAGACAGGCAGGCAGGCAGACAGGCAGGCAGACAGGCAGACAGGCAGGCAGGTAGCAGACAGACAGGCAGGTAGCAGACAGACAGGCAGACAAGCAGGTAGATAGGCAGACAGGCAGACAGGCAGGCAGACAGGCAGACAGGCAGGCAGGCAGACAGACAGGCAGGTAGGCAAACATGCAGGTAGGCAAACAGGCAGCCAGACAGGCAGGCAGGCAGACAGGCAGGTAGGCAAACAGGCAGGCAGGTAGGCAGACAGGCAGACAGACAGGCAGGCAGACAGGTAGGCAGACAGGCAGACAGACAGGCAGGCACAGGCAGGTAGGCAGACAGGCAGACAGTCAGGCAGACAGACAGGCAGGCAGGCAGGCAAACAGGCAGGTAGGCAAACAGGCAGACAGGCAGGCACGCAGACAGGCAGACAGGCAGGCAGGCACGCAGACAGGCAGACAGGCAGACAGGCAGGCAGGCAGACAGGCAGGTAGGCAAACAGGCAGGTAGGCAAACAGGCAGGTAGGCAAACAGGCAGGTAGGCAAACAGGCAGACAGGCAGACAGACAGGCAGACTGGCAGGCAGACAGCAGACAGGCAGGCAGGTAGGCAAACAGGCAGACAGGCAGTTAGGCACGCAGACAGGCAGGCAGACAGAGTCAGACAGACAGGCAGGCAGGAAGGCAGGCAGGCAGGCAAGCAGACAGGCAGGCAGACAGGCAGGTAGGCAGGCAGGCAGGCAGACAGGCAGGCAGACAGGCAGACAGGCAGGCAGGTAGCAGACAGGCAGGTAGCAGACAGACAGGCAGACAAGCAGGTAGATAGGCAGGGAGATAGGCAGGCAGACAGGCAGACATGCAGGCAGGCAGAGAGATAGGCAGGCAAGCAGGCAGGCAGGTAGACAGCAGGCAGAGAGGCAGACAAGCAGGCAGACAGGCAGGCAGACAGGCAGGTAGGCAGAGAGGCAGACAGACAGGCAGGTAGGCAGACATGCAGACAGACAGGCAGGCAGACAGACAGGCAGGCAGAGAGGCAGACAAGCAGGCAGGCAGGCAGGCAGACAGGCAGGCCGACAGACAGATAGATATATAGAGAGATAGTGTTTATTGCCAAAAACTATTACAGTATAGCAACGTCATAATTTGAAATTACCATTCTAGATTATAAAAATCATGCACAGAATACAGTGGATTGTCCAACAATGTATGGCGTAAAGTCCTTTTAAAATTTGAGAGAGGGAGATCCCTTGTCCTTTCGGGTAAAATATTGTATAGTTTATTAGAGGCAACTATAAAACTGTTCTGAATTTTCCTAAGTTGAAGTTTGTTGATGTATAAATTCAGACGATTTCGTGTCATGTAATTGTGAATGTTCGAGGAAACTGTAAAAGTGGTAAAATTTTCTTTAACATACACGAGGCAGGTTATCAGGGTTAAAATACCTAAATCAATAAAAAGTGGTTTACAATGCTCTTTTGGGTGAACTCCACAGATTAACCTAACAGCCTTGTTTTGTTGTACAAAGATGTTGGTAGCGAGGGAGTGATTCCCCCAGAAAAGTAAACCGTAGTTAGCATGCGAATAAATGTGAGCATAATACACTTTCATGAGAACATCTTTACTTACACTGTGACTTAAAATTCTTAGCACGAAAATTCCTGTTATTATTTTTTTAAAGATGTGATTAATATATGTTGACCATCCAAGGTCAGAGTCAATATAAAAACCTAAAATCTTTATGTAGCTTCCGAGTCATCTGGTATTACATTTATACTGAATGTCAGTAGTTTTCCCAGTGTTTATGCTCAAATTATTGGCATTGCACCAATTATTAACTACTAGTGTTACCGTGTGTAATATAGGTCTTAATATGTGTTCAGCTAATTGCTAGATCATCTGCATAAAAATAAGGAGTAAAATTATCATCACTAATTGAAACGGAAGATCATTAATAAAAATAATAAAGTACACAGGTCCCAAAATTGATCCTTGAGGAACTCCATAATTCACAGGTTTGAACTGCGATAAAATTCAATTAAAATAAGTTGCGTGAGTCCTATTGCTAAAATAAGATCTTAAAAATTGAATGCTATGATTATGAAAACCATAAAAAGTCAGTTTCTCTGAAATAATATTTGGTGAGACAGTGTCAAAGGCTCTCAATAGATCAAAAAGCCTAGTTGATACAATGTTACCGTTCATAGCATTGTTTCAGAAAGCTGGTGACAGTCTTTATTGTACTCATGCCAAGTCTGAAGCCGAATTGGTTTTTATTAAACAACTGATTGGTTTCAAAATAAGTCACAATTTGCTTGCATAATAATGCTTCAAACACCTTTCCAATTATTGGAATTATACTAATAGGTCTATAGTTCTCGTAACTGGTTTTATCTCCTTTCTTAAATATTGGTATTATTTTGGAAAATTTAAAAGCATCCGGAAAATGACCAGCTTTGAGGCAACTATTAAAAACGTAAGTTAATGGTTCACGTATATATGGAGCAGCTAATTAAAGAATTTTAGAATTAATTGCATATACATCCACGCATGTCTTAGACTTAGGCAACTTGTTTAGAAAGGACATTGATTCGTTAGTAATGGGTATTCTATTCACAATGTCATTGACCTTATCAATAAAAAAAGAATTAAGTTCCTCACATTATATCAGATATATCTATATATATATATATATCAGACTTAAAGTTAGAATTTAAATGTTGAGATATTACAAACCCGGAGGATTTTGATATATTATTAGAGTTCTTAATGAATGCAAAATAGTAATTCACTTTAGTCAACTTTAAGGTATATTGAGATTTCTTTTTCTCTACTGGTAACTAGGGGAGTATTGTATTCCACCCAAAAATTCGATGTCGAGATTTCACCGGAAACATATGTCTTGAGGCCCCCTGAATAAAAAAAAAAAGCATTTTTAGAAAAAGGTCCGTGTGTGTGTCTGTGTGTTAGTCTGTGGACAGCATAGCTCAAAAACGAAAAGTCGGTTAAAAACCAAAATTGGTATTTATGTTTAATGTCTTTCAAGGATGTGACACGAAGATTTTGAACAAAATAGCCCCACCCTAAACTACCCTTTACATGGAAGATTTTCCGAAAATGGCTCTAACGATTTTCATTAAAATGTCATATGTTTGAGATATTTTGATGACAAATGAAATGAATATCTTGAATTTTCTGGCTATAGCTCATGTAGTCCTGTTTACTCTGGACGACTTTTGCATAACTGGTAAACCATTAGAGATAGACCAAATTATACTATACAAAAAATGTAGATCTTGCTAAAATACACAATTTGTGTCTCAATAAATTTTCTTGTAGGGTGAACCATTTCGGAGATATTCCTTGTCATGTGTGTGAGTTTCAGAAAACTTAGAACTTTCTTGAAATGGGTCATCGTTATTCATTTTTTATATGTTAAGTGTGCAAAGAGAACGGAATCTCAAAGCTTTAAAAGATTTGACTATCGCACAAAGCCTACTGTATTCTAATATTCCCCTTGTACCTACAAGGAAATAAGCAATAAGACAATTTGTACAAATGTTTATTTTAACTAACAGGAAAAAGGTATAGGAATAAGAGTTTGTAAGAATGGTTAGTACCAAAGCAGAGAAAGTCATGTGAGTGCAACACATCAGATTTTTCTTTGACAGTCTTGTGGTTTAAAGAATTCCTTGGAAAGTAAAATTTAGTAATAAAAGAAGCACTAGGCCAGAATTCAGGCGTATAAACTACCCCAAATGATGCCGAGGGCGCAGCAATTTTGAATGAACTGTAACTTGGGTATTTAGATTTCAATTTTGCTACAACATAGTTGCCCTGTTTGTGTTCATTAAGGACATGATAACTTTCAGTCTCTGGGTCGAGTCAGTCGCGAAACAAACAAGAAATGCAGCTACGCCATGTTTACCTGTAAGAAATTCTTTCTTTTGTATTGGCTTCGTATTGGCTTTAAATTGAACTCTAGGTTTCAACTTACTTTTATAGGATACATGCTTCCAATGTTCTTCAGGTTGATTAACACTGCCACTGCATACGCATCACGTGATTTAGACTTGGTCTCACACTGAGCACTGCCGTCCCTGTTGTCTTCTGAGCCGTCTCTCTGTCTGTCCGTCTGTCTGTCTGTGCCGACGGCAACAAGTTGCACCAATCACCGTCACCTCCCGACGTTCTTGTGCTTCAACCGTCAAATGTTCCATATTTACCTGTGGAGAGATCGATAACAGTAACAACAACAATAATAACAATAATAATAACAATAACAATAACAATAATAATAATAATAATAATAATAATAATAATAATAATAATAATAATAATAATAATAATAATAATAATAATAATAATAATAATAATAATAATAATAATAATAATAATAATAATAATAATAATAATAATAATAATAATAATAACAATAACAACAATAACAGTCTTAGCGAAACATGATACTACCGGCCGCCGTGGAATATTACAGGATCTTCCATAGTCTGAATATTTTCCTGCAAGTACCCAACCAAACTCTGTTTCCATTAAAACAGGATGATTATTATCACGATGTAATTTACCTTGGCGCTGAATGTATGAACAGACTTCTGCTCCCAACAGAATATCTATCTTTCCAGGCTCGTGAAATTTAGGATCAGCAAATGAAATATTCCTAGGTAATTTCCAATTACCTTGGGTAAAATTAAGCAATCTACTGACATAACAAAGTCAGTTACAAATGATCCAGTTTTGATACAAATTCCATGTTTGGTTTCTGAAACTGTATTGCCAATTCCTTGAACAGGTTTAGGATCATGATGTCGTTTAAGTCTTAACCTCTGAGCGCAGGCCTCTGATATGAAACATGACTGAGAGCCGGTATCTAGCAAAGCTCTACACGTCTGCTTGTCATTTTTAACCTTAATCAATGCTGTAGACAACAAAATGTGTTTACGAGGTTCAAATTTCAATGCACAGTAGCTATTTACACCATTATCTGTGTGCAAGCGATCATGACTTGAATAACCTTCATTGTTGCTGGAACTGTATTGCTGTTTGGAAGCATCAAGATGTGCTGAAGTGTGGTGCCTTTTACCACAGGTGCGACAATTCGATGATTTACAATTTCTGACTGTATGACCAGATCGTAAGAAGCAGTTAAAACACAGGTTGGCATCCTTAACAAAAGCTCTGCGTTCTAATACAGGAGCCTGAACAAATGCCCTACATTTTGATAAGGCATGTGAAGAATTACAATGTGCACAGTTTAAGGCTGTAACAGCATAAGCCTGTTGAAAACTGGAGTTGTGTTTGCGATTTACAACTTTCTGTGTGTTAACATTTGACATGCTTGAGCAAGTTGTATTCCATTTTGGACTGATTATTTCTAGCGATTTGCATTTTCTTTCTAGAAATGTAATAAGATCCTTAAATGCAGGAAAGTTATTTGAATCTAATGTGTCTTCAAATTCTTTCTTTATACTTAACATCCAACTTATCCAACACTAGCTGAGATACTATCAATTCTTCCAATGGAATTTCTATGTTTAAGGCCTTGATTGCATTTAAATTACTCGTGGTTTGATTTATTAAGGCCCTAAGTTCCTTTGCAGATGATTTGTGAGCAGCGGGTAAACTCAACAAACGTGCAAGATGAGCTGAGGCAATAAGTCTCAAATTGTCATAACGATTGCTAATAGTTTCCAATGCAACCTTGAAATTACAACTTGTGACAGGAATGTTAGCTATTAAATTATGTGCTTCTCCTGTTAGTGAAACCTCTGAATATCATCTAAAGTTTCATTGTTAACAACTAGGCTCTCAAAGGTATCAATAAAATGCTTAAAGTTGGTTATATCACCATTAAATGAAGGTATTTTAAGAGTTGGCAATTTTATTGCCTTCATAGCGCTCCTTGTATGTGACAAGGGAGGGCTAACAGAACTGTTGCCAACATTTCCATCTGCACTTTGAGCTAATAATTTAGCCATTGTTGCTTCTAAGCTAAAGTACATCAATTCAAAACTTTCTCTGTCAGCAGAATGACTCTCAAAATTTTCAAATAATTCTAATTGAGATTGTGCCTCTTCAAATTTATCCCTCATTTTAGGCGATTCCTTTACTTTACTTTACTTCAATTGAATAAATATCTGAGCCAGCTTGAAATTCATTAACAAATTTGGCAAGGCGAGTAAGACTTGCTTTTGCCACGGCTCGTTTTGTAATTGACAGCTTCTTATTTTACTCTTCCATAATATTAGTCGCACAGCAATAAATATGATCCAGTTTGTTCCACCAAAGTGTTATAATAAAATATCTAGTGAGGAACAGCAATGAAAAGTGAACAAAGGAATGGTATGGAACTAATTATAGAAGATATAATGCAATGAGTCAATGTTACTAATACAGAAAGCCAGTCAAGGTAGGCTAAATAGCTAGTAACTAGATAATGGCTAACCTTTTATACAATCACTCTTGCCTGGTGCTGATGTTGCATTAGTAATTACTCCGGCCGCTTCGACTTCCCTCTTAATGCCGGCGTGAAGAAGATAAGATGGTTTCCATTATGCACATTACAAGTGCGTAGTATCAATATTTTCAATTACTATGCGGTTTGCTGGCAATCTATAGCAATATCCGGCCCGGAGGACCAAATGTTACCGTCATGGTATAAAATGGACTGTATCCTTTTTGATTATTTATTCTACATAGTTTATTTACATAGTACATAGTTACCTCCCTTGGCAACCATCAAAACAGGCTAGGCAACCTTTCGACCGCAATTCAAATATCAGTCACTGAACAACAACAACAACAATAATAATAATAACAACAATAATGTAATGATTTTAAAAAACTACAAGTAAACAAGGAGAAAGCTAGTAAAAGAGGGGGTAATCTCGAAAGCGAGAATGGCGAACTTACTGCAGAAGCCCTTAAAATTAAAAAGCAGAAAGTAGAACTGTAATAAAAGATTTATATAAATGTTTATGTTGATAACAGAAGAGTGAGCCTTTTTAAACAATACTTTGTTGAAGCAAAGGTGAATAAAACGATATGAAAGTACGAGAACGGATATTTTTATGAATAACTTATTCCTTTATAATATAGAGTTAGTAACGGGCCTGGAGGTATTTTTAACTGTTTCAATAAAAACAAACGGGAGAGCGTTAAAATAACACAACAACATTTATGCATTGTGTAGGAAAACAAGAGTATGTTATTGATAAGCGGAAAAGACCTCCCCGCATCTCGCCTGTCCATTGTTTCTCCACTGGTTCAATATTTGTACCTAATTGAATATAATGAGCCTTGATTACTCTGCTAATATAACGTAAACACAATCCTTCCCTGCAGTGGCGGCTCTACACTTCGGCTAAGTATTATCACTCCACTAACATTCATTTTCATTATTATTATTCTTATTATTATTAAGGAATAATTCAGTAACATTGTCCTTGGGTTTCGTGGAAAGATGTAACGAAATTCAACTGCCCATATCAAATCACACACAGAGAGAGAGAGAGAGAGAGAGAGAGATCTTTTTCTAAAAATGCTTTTTTGGATTCGGGGGCTTTAAGCTTTATAAGGTTGGTAGTTTCTACCAGTCATTTGTTTGAAACAACTGCTATCTACACGTCAGGTCTGCCACTTTTAGAACAGCCCCAGGACCTCCAAAATACCGGACCCAGGACCTGACACTGTGATTCAAGATGGCGGCCTATGTGGTGGGAACTACTTGTAAACAACTCGTCTACAGGCTACGATTTCAACGCAGTAAAATAAAAATGTTGTGTAATAACACGCCTATTTTGTGAACATGGGCTGTGTTAAACACAAAAATACTGTCTTAAACATAACCTCAAGTAAACAAAAAGGATGACATTTAATATTAAACGATAACCCATGGGCAATGAAATATATAACCTCAAATATCATTCATGCAATCTACAGTTTTACATGCCATTATGTAACTGCATTACACACTCAAATTACAAAGAAGATAGACAAAACTGCAAGCAGCATGTTACTTAAATAAAACAGAAGTGTTGACATTGAGTTGACTCAATTATTAATCATTGTTTACACTGTTTGTCACACTTGTACAATGTACATAATGTTATATACCTACACAAAACATACTATACTGGGTGGCTGATATACAAATGCTGCCATTTAGAATAATTATCTACCTACTAAATTCAAAAGCTTTAGGGTGGAAATTTGCTTTTACTATTACTGAAAACTGTTGATTACTCAGTTTCCAACAACATATTACTCAGCACTTCATGACACTTTATTTTACAGGGGGAATCCACAAAAGCAGATGAAATATTAAAAATAATAACCGTAAAACAGCATTGTAAATGAAATACATATATAAAATACCTAAACTTAACTCAGCATTGTAAAGCAACTTTGGGTAATTATTTACAAAATCGGCCGCTCGAGAAAACGAATGAAACATAGTGCAATGGATGCAGGTTTTATTGCTAATTACGATTTTAAAAGTTTTATTATGCGCTTAAGCTTCGTTTTTTATTTATGAGCAAATTTCGTATGTGCTATGCAGTGGTTTTATTTCGCATATGCGGCGGATATTTAGCAAATAAATATTTATAAACGAGTATAATATATGCTAGAACGATTGATTAGTGTATTTACGTAGAAATTGTTATTGCTGATTACGGTTTTGAAAGTTTTATTTGCCGGTCAAGCTTCGTTTTCGTTTTTCCTGTGTTAGGTTAGGTTTAGTGTGTATATGAGTGTAGTAACAGGGTCCTATGTTTTCGAAATTTTGCCCGTGTTAGGTTAGGTTAGTGTGTGTATATGAGTGTGGTAACAGGGTCCTATGTTTTCGAAATTTTGCCCGTGTTAGGTTAGGTTAGTGTGTGTATATGAGTGTGGTAACAGGGTCCTGTGTTATCGAAATATTTACAATTTGGGCAGTGTTTATGCAATCATTTCAACGTAAATGCATTAATCAATCATTCTAGTATATATTATATTCGTTTATACACATTTATTAGCTAAATATCCGCCGCATAAGCGAAATAAAACCACTGCATCACACGTACGAAATTTGCTCATAAATAAAAAAACGAAGCTTGAGCGCACAATAAAACTTACAAAATCGTAATTAGCAATAAAAACTGCATCCATTGCACTATGTTTCATTCGTTTTCTCGAGCGGCCGATTTTGTAATTTTCCCAACTTTGCTATAGTCTACGGTTTTACATGCAGCAACATAACACATTTCTTCTAAATTACAGCTACACATTTAAATTACAAATACAAAAGATAATGTATAAATACAAGCAGCATACTACTTACATGGGTAAAACTGTAGGACAGCGGCGTCTCGAAATTATTGTCTTTCACTATTCACCATGTTATATACACACCGGCAACACACATAACGCTGCAATTTATAGTGATTAAATAGAATTTACAAGCGTTACGTTTCAATTTACCTCTTGTTTTAACTGAAAGTTTCTGATTTTTAATTTGCATCCGGGAATGCAACAGTTACGGGGCATTGTCATGTTTGGGGTTAGGTTGAGCTATGACTACATTAACGTACACTACTGGAACAGTTTTTCTTCAAGAACCTCTCACCACTGTAATCGTGACACAAATTGTATTTGCAAACATATAAATTAACCACACTATACGGCTAACGTAGCCATAGTCCTAGATGGAACACAATAAACATGAACACGTGGTTAAACACACGGCACAGTCAACACGTTATTAGATTTATTCCCGTTCCCTATACTGCCCAAATAAAAGTTTTTAAACACTCGCTTTGTTAATATGAAGACAAACTTACATAGGAATTGTTATAAAAACAATAACTCAAAGGCATAGAAAATAATACGAAGGATAGCGTGTGGAAACACCTCAGAAATCACCGCCACCAGCCGACGCCATTTTTGTACAACTTAGATGGCAGAGTCAGGTCCGTTAATCCAGAGAGTCCTGACAGCCCTCTAACCTAACTTATAAGAATGCTGATTAATCGTATCTAGGGATTTTATCCAGTGAGAGAGAGAGAGGACCCAAAATTGTATCTCCATACATATGTAACACTCCCCAGTAATCAAAACGTAGCCTCTAGCACAAACTTTTTTAAAACACAAGGTCTAACTCTCGCTGTTCCAGTTCACCAATCAGGGAATCAGGTTTTCGTGGTGTTTTTGTTCCAACTCGACAATCGCATTTCGCGTCGCTTACACGCCAAATGCACGGAGCTTATATTCAAAGCCTATTTCAAGTTGGTCATCATTACTAACAGGAATTTTATGCTCTAAAAATCTCTGTAATATTATGTATACATTTATACGTTGAAAAGTTTCAAAACCTATACATATACATGTATAAAACTGGATGTTGGTTTGTATGAATTCAACGCTGGTTGATCATTTCAACATGCAACATACTAAATTCACATGATTCTCTCTAATCATTTTTACTTTCTCTATTAAATATAGTAAGTACACGAAATATTGTAAGACACTCAAAAATTTGACGCCGAGATTTTACCGGAAATATGTGTTTTGAGCCCCCTGATTAAAAAAAAAAAAAATGTGATGTTTTGCACTCATATGACTTTCTCTACTCTTGGATTAACCATTCTTGGAAACTCTTTACTTCTTAGAAGTAAAGTATGCATATTTTGTGTTCAAGAATGTCTCAATTATGTTATAGAATAAAAATTAAAAAATATTTTTTCTCAATGTTGATAAAATTTTAGTCATACATAACCTTAATCATTTATTATTTATTTATATTGTATTTGGTGGTGGTATACTAAGCTACAAGAGTATTTTATAAGGAAAAGGGAGAAGTGACAAACAAGCTAAAACATCGATGAACCCAACACGCCCTGACGTAATGATTTCAAATCTCTTTACGAATGCACAAAACAAAACAAGAGCAGGGGGCCAGGGTCGCTCCGTGGACCGGAAATGATGTAATTACAAAATTTGTACATCGCGGTTCGTTGGTCGCTTTCAAAACTTTGACGCTGAACAAAATGGACGTGTTTACGTGTGAAGAGGGGGGGGGGTTAGTAATAATCTGTCTCTACGAAATACTCAAGTTGTATGGTGGCATAGCGGTTAAACTGCCCCGTGATTCAGCCTTTATAGGCTGCAAGTTCTGTCAAGAGTTACGCTACGTGCATTACTGTTATTAAAGAGAAACTCTGTGTGTGTGTGTGTGTGTGTGTGTGTGTGTGTGTGCGTGTGTGTGTGTGTGTGTGGGCGCGCGTGCCAGGGTTTAACGGATCCTCGAAATTAGAGGAACTATTGTATTCCACACAAAAACTCTATACCGAGATTTTACGGGAAATATACCCTTTGAGTAGCCCTGAATCCAAAAAAAGAGCAGTTTTAGACAAATCTGATGTGTTGCACTCACATGACTTTCTCTACTCTTGTACTAACCATTCCTACAAACTCTTATTCCTATATCTTCTTCGTGTTAGTTCAGGTAAAAATTTGTACAAATTAGCTTATTGCTTATTTCCTTGTAGGTACAAGGGGAATATTAGAATACGCTTTGAGCGATAGTCACATCTTTTAAAGTTTTAGGATCCCCTTCTCCTTGCAGGCTTAACATGTAAAAAATGAGGAACGACGTTCCATTTCACGAAAGTTGTAAGTTTTCCGAAACTCACACAAAGAACAAGGAGTATCTCCAAAATGGTTCACTCTACAGAAAAATGTATTCAGACATAATCGTTAGAGCCATTTTCAAGAAAATCAAAATTCTCGAAAAATTTTCCATGTAAAGAGTAGTTTAAGATGGAGCAATTTTCTTTAAAATCTTCGTGTCGCATCCTTGAAGGACATTAAACTTAAATACCAACTTTGGTTTTTAACCGACTTTTCGTTTTTGATATGTGCTGTCCGACAGACATATATGGACCTTTTGCTAATAAAAATGCTTCTTTGGATACATGGAGCCTTAAAACATGTATTTCCCGTGAAATGTCGATATCGAAATTTTTAAGTTTTTTTTTGGTCCTAAGTGCTTGCACATTTCCAACACCTTTAGGTGAAAACAGGGGGCCCTGGTTATCAGTTATTTTGCACTTTTGAGTTGGTATTAACGAAGCGTGTGTATATTTTAACGAGGCAGGCAGACAGATAATATCAGCACATTGAACCACGTGCTCTGCGTGTATTTACAGTGGCGGTCTCATGCGGCAGTCTTGTGGTACAGACAGACAGACAGACACTAATGGATTGCCTGATGGGTTCGATTCATTCCTCTAATCACTGATTTCAATTACTTTTACATGAATAGCTTGTAGTGATAGTTTTAATTATCCCTTACGCTCCATTAGTAAGGTTCTATCAATATGTGTACATTTCTATACATCTGAGTTTGGAAATCATAAGCCCTAACTGCACTGCTTCTTAGAAAACATTATTTTAATTCAATATTTATTTGTGCTAAATTATTTATACCTCGGGGTTCTATGGGAGTGACCCTGGTCTTTGGTTCCCTAGACAGCCAACAAAAAAATATTTTATTATCTTTTTCTAGTTAACTTATAAAATTTCCCTTATTTTTTCCCCATTTCACGCAATATTTTTTATCTTTTTTTAACTTCTCAATTCCATTTCCTTTTTACATTTCACAAAAGATCACCCAAACTCAGACAGGTCTAAAAAAACTTCGATATCGAAACTTCACCGGGAGTATGTCAGTTTACCGAACCTGACACAATTAACAAGCAATATCTCCGAAATGGTTCACTCTATAAGAAATTGATTCAGACATAAATTGTATGTTTTAGTGAGACCTACATTTTTTGTAGAGTAAGATTTTGTCTATCTCTTACGGTTTACGAGTTATTCCAAAGTCATCCACAGTAAACAGGACTCCACAGGCTATAGCGAGAAAATTGAAAATATACATTTCATTTTTCATACAAATATCTTAAACATATGGCATTTTAATCAAAATCGTTAGGGACATTTTCAAGAAAATCAAAATTTTCGAAAAATTTTCCATGTAAAGGGTAGTTTAGGGTGGGGCTATTTTCTTCAAAATCTTCGTGTTGCATCCTTCAAAGACATTAAACTTAAATACCAACTTTGGTTTTTAACCGATCTTTCGTTTTTGAGTTATGCTGTCCACGGACACACACACGCACACACGCGCGCGCGCGCGCGCGCACTCACGGTTGTAAAGTTTCCTAAGAATGCTGAATTTGCTAGTTTCCTCAGGAGAAGTGAGTGAAGACCTGTTGTGTGATATTTAGGTGAAACAGTAGCAGAGCAGTAAAAAGGCTCGTGGCCAGGAATACAATTTTGAATGTGAACGATCCCATCTGGAACGGACTGTTGTACATCTTTGATCCGCCCTGGTAGCACGTAGATCGCCTTGAGGTAGGCTACACGTCTGTCAGACACACACACACCCAACTCACTCTTCCTCCTTCATCCCGAGAATAATAATTCCATTACACCTGCACACATATTGCACCTATGTGCAAGTCAGAAAGTAACCGGTGGAAGTTGGGTCCGAGAAACAGTGACAGGGGGCCCTATTTGAAAACCGATCCGTTTCCCATCTTGCACAATATGCCAAGCGTTGTCGGCTATTTTATTTTCTTTTGGAACACCCGGTATAATAAACATGTATATGCACACTATATACAATAAGCCAGTTGGTCTTACACTAAGCTACGAGTGCCGCGAGAAAAGCGGTCAGTTGGTTACATCATGGAGTACAAATACTCTTATGATTAAATGCATTTATCTAAAGAAATGCTGGACCAGAATTCGGAGAGAAAGGAACGAGGTGCAAGGAATCCTTGTTCCAACTGAAAGATATCATTGTTGCGCTCTAATCCTGATTATCCTCGTTTCAGCTTGCGTTTATCTTTCTTCCAAAGGCAAGGTAACTGGAACTGCCTACCTGGCTTACGCACACATTCCTGGCCCTAATTACGCAATAATCCAAGCTGGCACGCAAAACATACGACGACTACTGTGTTGGGGAATCACTAACAGCAGGACCTTAGAGAATAAAACTAATACCATCAACTGTTACATTAGTTACATATTGGTAAACAATTTAACAAGTTATAAAAATCTCAATAAAACTTCTTTAAATCCATAACTTGCTGACACGGTGACGTCATTCGCCTCCCACCAAAGTGGGCCGGATTTGAACCCAGGCTACTACAAGTAAGGCGGGTGGTGGACAAAGGGGCGCAGGGTCACGTTTCCTGCGGGTTCTCCAGTCTCCCGCCAGATCATTCCACCGGTGCTCATTTACATTTCATGTATCATCAGGGTCACCGCCTGCGGTGCCGTATGTAGTAAAAGCTGGCGTTAAACACTACAAATGTAATTAACTCACATGAATTTCTCTGCTCTTGTACTAACCATTCTTAAAAACTGTTATTACGAGTACTATATCTTCCTTGTATTAATAAAGATAAACATTTGTACAAATTATCTTATTCTTTATTTCCTTGTAGGTACAAGGGGAATATGGGAATACAGTAGGCTTTGTGTGATAGTCAAATATTTTAAAGCTTTGAGATTCCGTTCTCTTTGCACACTTAACATATAAAAAATGAACAACGATGTTCCATTTCACAAAAGTTTTGAAGTTTTCCAAAACTCACACACATAACAAGGAATATCTCCGAAATGGTTCACCCTACAAGAAAATTTATTCAGACATAAATTGTGTATTTTAGCAAGATCTACAGTTTTTGTATAGTATGATTTGGTCTATCTCTAACGGTTTACCAGTTATGCAAAAGTCGTCCAGAGTAAATACGACTACAGGGGCTATAGCCAGAAAATTCAAGATATACATTTCATTTTTACTTCTTCTGCTGTTAAGTAGAGGAAGTATTGTATTCCAACCAAAGATTCGATGTCGAGATTTCACCGGAAATATGTGTTAGAGACCCGCTGAATCCAGAAAGACCAGTTTTACAAAAAGGTGTGTGCGCGCGCGTAAGCGTGTATTAGTTTGTGGACACCATAACTCAAAAACGAAAACTGTGTTAAAAACCAAAGTTGGTATTTAACCTCTACATCCCTTAAGGATGGGCATAAAAGATTTTGAAGAAACTTCCTCCATCCTAAACTACCCTTTACATGAAAACTTAGTCGAATACTTTTATTTTCTCGGAAATGGCTCTCAGAATTTTGATTAAAATGTCACATGTTGAAGATATTTTTATGACAAACGAAATGTATATTTTGAGTTCCCTGACCATAGCCTATGTAGTCCTGTTTACTCTTGATGATTAGATTAGATTAGATTGCGTTCTGTAGGTTCAAATAATGGCCAGTCAGACCTTGAACATAGAACATGTCAAAAGCATTTACAATTAAATGCATAAAAACATGCAAAACATGTATAGGTTTCATGTTTTGCTGTTAAAGTACGAGATGAAGATAATACTTCTAGTGCATTGACACTTACATAGTTATTATACGTGTACAAAATCATGTTACAGACTGTGTCATTGCTTCAATGTTTACATTTTTGCTTGTATGAAAAAGCAGTCCAAATTTATAGCTAAGTAATACATTCTAACAGGTTACACATGTACATTTAGCTTATTAGTAAACAGTATTCTTACTCATGTGTTAAGTGTGTCAAATTTAAGATAAGCGACCTCAAAATATTAACTGTGCACATTAATCATAGCATACCTATTTTAATTCTTACATAGTATGTAATGTACAACATTTCAATTATGTTCATATATACAGAATATCTATTTACATCCTTACTTTTACATAAAGCGTGTCCAACATGATTGTTCTAATATACATTTTCAAAATATCAACAAACATATTAACACTGTTACTTAATATCGGAACTTAAATTGTAATCAATTAGTTGGCTTTTTGTAGCCTGCACGTCATTATTGTATTTTCAGCTACCCTTGTTATACTAAATTCCCTAATTGGTACCTATCGAACAATACGACTGATCTGACATTAGGCTGATAATTGATTTAAATATTCCTCTACAGAATAAAATGACTTATCACAGAGATACTCTTTGAGGGAAGCTTTAAAAACTCTGAAATTGCTAACATTTTCCTTTAGATTACTGGGGAGAGCATTAAATATTTTAATTGTTTCACAATAAACACCTTTCTGGAAGCAAGAGAGTTTGGCATTGGGACGATGTGTGCCTAGTGTTAAACGTATGAATTTCCATGTTAGTTGTAAAGCAATTCTGGTTATTAGCATAAAATTTTAAAATAGATAGTATATATACGCAAGGTAAGGTTAATATACCCAGTTTCCGAAATAGATCTTTACATGACTGCCTTCTATGGGTGTTGCATATTATTCGTATAACCTTCTTTTGTATTAGGAATATGTTCTTACTATACACTGAATTTCCCCAGGACATTATTCCATATTCCATAATGGAGTTAAAATAAGCGAAATAAACTAACTTCAGTGTGTCAATCGTGTGGAAGTTAACCAGAGATCGGATGACATAACATGCTGCATTAAGCTTAGGTGTAATGTAATTAATATGTGACTTCCAATCCAGATGGTTGTCTACTTGGAGACCTACAAATTTTACCTCATTAGGTTGTTCCAGTAAAATATCATTGATTCCTATTTCTATATGGGTATGTGGTGAACGATTAGTTATGAATTTAATGAATTTTGTTTTTTCAAGGTTTACTGACAGTTTGTTTGCTTTAAACCAATTTGACATGCAGTTTAGTACATAATTTAATTTGATAACGCACTCACTTAAATTTTTGCTTTTGACGAGGACACTGGTATCATCTGCAAATAGATAGATACTAGCAATGTTATTTATGTATAGTGGGAGGTCATTTATGTAGATTAAAAATAATAGAGGCCCCAATATCGATCCTTGGGGAACGCCATGTTTAATTGATTTCCAATCCGATGTGTTGTTGTTATACTGGTTGGGATTGCTGATTTCGACCCTTTGTTTTCTTCCTTTTAAGTATGATATAAATGAGTTTTTCATAACTGTTAAACCTAAAAGGTAGACAAGATCTCTCTATAGAAAAATGTAGATCTTGCTAAAGCACACAATTGATGTCCAAATAAATCTTTTTAGAGTGAACCATTTCCGAGATATTGCTTTTTATTTGTGTCAGATTCGAAAAACAAACTTTCGTCAAATGCAACACCGTTTTCATTTTTATATGTTAAGTGTGCAAAGAGAACGGAATCTCAAAGCTTTAAAAGATTTCAGTATCACTCGAAGGCTACTGTATTCCAATATTCCCCTTGTAGCTTACACGAAGTAATTTGTGCAAATGTTTATCTCAACTGACACGAAGAAGATATAGGAATAAGAGTTTGTAAGAATGGTTAGTACAAGGGTAGAGAAAGTCATGTGAGTGCAACACATCAGATGTTCAACTAACCTTGGTCATATTTTTAGTAAATACTCATAAAGAATTAAATTTAAGAAGTGCCATATGATTTTGCTGCACTTTTATATTGCTCAGGTTATGACAATTAATTCGACGACGAACGCTCATCAAATAAGACTCAAAATCAACTGTTTCAGACCACGAGTTTGCTATGGTATGCAATACACAACAACGGCGACTAAGAACAAATGTCGTTTCTAGACATTCCCAGAGGTACGAGCTGAAAACTTGCTTATGAGAAGCGAAGTGAAATGTCAATTTCCAGAAAATTCGCCGGGACCTTATACTCGTCTATATAAGTGGGTCAGGAAGCAGTTTTTCTGTGTGTGTATGTGTGTGGTGTGTGTATGTGTGGTGTGTGTATGTGTGTGTGGTGTGTGTGCGGTGTATGTATGTGTGTGTATGTGTGTGGTGTATGTGTGTGTGGTGTGTGTATGTGTGTGTGGTGTGTGTGTCTGTATATGTGTGTGGTGTATGTATGTGTGTCTGTATATGTGTGTGTGGTGTGTGTGTCTGTATATGTGTGTGGTGTATGTATGTGTGGTGTGTGTATGTGTGTGGTGTGTGTATGTGTGTGTGGTGTATGTATGTGTGTGTAAGTGTGTGTGGTGTGTGTGCGGTGTATGTATGTGTGTGTATGTGTGTGGTGTGTGTATGTGTGGTGTGTGTGGTGTATGTGTGTGTGGTGTGTGTATGTGTGTGTGGTGTATGTATGTGTGTGTGGTGTGTGTGCGGTGTATGTATGTGTATGTATGTGTGTGGTGTGTGTATGTGTGGTGTGTGTGTCTGTATATGTGTGTGTGGTGTGTGTGTCTGTATATGTGTATGTGTGGTGTGTGTGTGTGTGTGGTGTGTATGTGTGTGTATACTTGACCCTATTCAGACAGTCCCAACACCTACTGAGATGAAACATGAAGCAAGTTATTTGCCACTCAGTCCACCTACTCCCATATGACAGACAGACACGCTCCTTGATCTGCCGCCGTCTGTTACAATAAACGTGTTTTAATTGCCTGCAACGAGCAAAGGCAAAATGAAACACTGCAACTCCTGCGCGGAAGTGTTTTATTTCCTTTTTAAACTTCACAAATATAAAAGCTGAGTGCTCACTGTAATTAGAATTAATTACAAGAGACATGCGATAAAGACGTTACTCTCCATCTGTAGGAATATTGCGGGGCAAGTTGGAAAGTAACCGACCCTTACAACAGAGGCAACACTTCAAATATACTCCGAGTTCAAACAGACTCAGTACTGTCCAGGGCGGAATGCAATATCTTGCATATGGAGCGTATTCACAGCACAGCGGCAAATAATAGGAAGTTCGTAGCACTGTGACAACTTGACTTAGCACCTCGACTAAAAGACGATGTTTTGTGCCTATGTCCTGACAGGGAACAACCTGCGAGGTTGTTTGATAAAATGAATCCTACAACTTATACACCTGGGCTACACTTGTCCAATAGTCATGAAGTGACACATATACAGACACACACACCACACATACACACACCACACATACACACACCACACACATACATACACCGCACACACACCACACATACTCACACCACACACACATACACACACCACACACATACACACACCACACACATACACACACATACATACACCACACACATACACACATACATACACCGCACACACACCACACACACATACACACACCACACATACACACACCACACACATACACACACATACATACACCGCACACACACCACACACACACACCACACACACATATACAGACACACACACCACACATACACACACCACACATACACACACCACACACATACATACACCGCACACACACCACACATACTCACACCACACACACATACACACACCACACACATACACACACCACACACATACACACACATACATACACCGCACACACAGCACACACACTTACACACACATACATACACCACACACACATACACACACCACACACATACACCACACACATATATACACACCACACACACATACACCACACACACATACACCACACACATACACACACCACACATACATACACCACACACATACACACACCACACATACATACACCACACACACATACACACACCACACATACATACACCACACACACATATACACACCACACACACATACACCACACACATACACACACCACACATACATACACCACACACATACACACATACACACACCACACATACACACACACCACACATACACACACACCATACACACCATACATACACACACACCACACACACACCACACATACACACACCACACACACACCACACACACCACACATACACACACACCACACATACACACACATACACACACCACACACACACCACACACACCACACATACACACACACCACACATACACACACATACACATATACAGACACACACCACACACACACCACACATACACACACCACACACACACCACACACACCACACATACACACACACCACACATACACACACATACACACACACCACACATACACACACATACACATATACAGACACACACCACACACACCACACATACACACACACCACACATACACACACACCATACACACCATACATACACACACACCACACACACACCACACATACACACACCACACACATACATACACACATATAGACACACATACACACACCACACACACACACCACACATACACACACACCACACACACCATACATACACACACACCACACACACCACACATACACACACATACACACACCACACACACACCACACACACCACACATACACACACCACACATACACACACCACACACACACATACACACACCACACACACACCACACACACCATACATACACACACACCACACACACCACACATACACACACACCACACATACACACACCACACACACACCACACACACCACACATACCACACACATACATACACACATATAGACACACATACACACACCACACACATACACACACATACACCACACATACACACACCACATACACACATACAGACACACACACATACACACATATAGACACACACACCACACACACATACACACACCACACACATACATACACACATACGCCACACACACCACACACATACACCTCACACTCACCACACATACACACACCACATACACACATATAGACACACATACACACACCACACACACATACACACACCACACACATACGTACATACACCACACACACCACACACATACACCACACACACACACACCACACACACATAGATACACACATATAGATACACATACACACATACACACACCACACACACATAGACACACACACATACAGACACACACCACATACACACATACAGACACACACCACACACACATACACACATATAGACACACATACACCACACACACATACACACACCACACACATACATACACAAATACACCACACACACCACACACACATACACACACCACACACATAGATACACACATACACACACCACACACATACACACACCACATACACACATACACACACCACATAGACACACATACACTCACCACACATACACACACCACATACACACATACAGACACACACCACACACACATACACACATATAGACACACATACACCACACACACATACACACACCACACACAAATACACCACACACGCCACACACATACACCACACACACATACACACACCACACACATAGATACACACATACACACACCACACACATACACACATACACACACCCACCACACACACATACACCACACACACACCCACCACACACATACACCACACACATACACATACAGCACACACACATACACCACACACACATACACACCACACACATACACATACACCACACACATACACACCACACACACATACACACTCACCTGGTGTGGAAATGCTTCTCTTGCACTCTCTTTCCCAAAAGTAAGTACCCAACTTGAGTGAAGCCTGCGCAAAGGGTCAGGCGTACTTGCATGTTGTTATGAGAATAAAATTAGTCAATACCTGGGTGACCGAGTTTCGCTATATTGCATGTTGAAGATCAAGTACAGAGTAATATATGAATTGTTAGTAAAACAAAAATAAGTGGAGAAAATATTGTAAATGTAATACGTTGCATTTCTATTTCAAACATATAGGAAGGGCGAAGCAGAGAAAGAAGTGTGATTATGTGTTGTAAAAGAAGAGCGAGTGGAGTAAGCCATGTGAATGTAATATTTCACATTTATATTTCTATCATAGAAAAATGGATGTATTGTATATTGAAGAGCAGACAGACAAGAATATATGAACGTGTTAAGTAAACGAAACACGAGTAGAGAAAACTATAAGAAAGTAGCTTATTGCATAGTAAACTGGATAGCATAAAAACTTCTCATATATATATGAATTGTTTCGGCAAGAGTGAGTAGAGAAATAGATATGAATGTGTTACCTAAAAGTGAGTGGCACAAAAACTGTGAATATTATGCGCAGCATTTCTATTTCAAACATATAAAATATACTCTTTGCAAGGAACATTTTTAGAAAATTTTGATTTTCTTGAAAATGGCTCTAAGGATTTTAATGAAAATGCTCTATGTTTAACACATTTGTATGACAAATGAAATGTATATTTTGAATTTTCTGGCTCTAGCCCATGTAGTCCTGTTTACTCTGGATGACTTTTGAATAACTCATAAACCGTAAGAGATAAACCAAATCTTATTCCACAAAAAATGTAGATGTTGCTAAAACACACAATTTATGTCTGAAAACAAAATTTTGTAGAGTGAACCATTTCGGAAATATTTCTTATTATTTGTGTCAGTTTCGAAAAACGTAACTTACATGAAATGGAACATCGTTGTTCATTTTTTTATATGTTAAGCGTGGAAAGAGAACGGGATCTCAAAGCTTTAAAACATTTGACTATCGCACAAAGCCTTCTGTATTCTAATATTCCCCTTGTACCTACAAGGAAATAAGCAATAAGATAATTTGTACAAATGTTTATCTCAAGTAACACGAAGAAGATATAGGAATAAGAGTTTGTAAGAATGGTTAGTACAAGAGTAGAGAAAGTCATGTGAGTGCAACACCTCAGATTTTGTAAGTAGATAGGTTATGTGAACACATCAATTTTCCAGGGATATGTCGTATAAAGTGAAGGTTTGAAAGCTAAGCGGAGTTAATTGGTTTGCATATTTAAATTGAAGTTAATAATCGTTGAAAGGCAAGGGGCGTTAGTTATCGAGGAAGAAGGTTGTTGTTGTTGTTGTTGTTGTTGCGGGCGGGCGGGCGGGCGGGCGCTAAGCAAGCTGGGGTATACATGCATGCCTTTGATTTTGAAGGAAGGCTCCAGTTTGGTGGCCCAATAGAGCGAACGTACCGTAAAGATTGAGTACTGGGCGTGCGTCCCTTTTCAAAGCCTCCTGGCTTAAGCACTTTGTAAACGCAGTCAGGCAGGCAGCTAAGCCGACCGACTCTACCGTACGTACAGGCAGCAAGACTAAAACAAAAATGCTCGCATCACTTTTTAGTATCCGGGGTGGGTCAAAATTGTGCATGAGCTGGGATCATCCTTGATTCCATTCCATTCCACTCCGCTCTGCGTACAATATCAGCAAGTCGCTTGCGAGTAAATAATGGCTCAAGCGCCAGAAAACTGATTCACAGATAAGCAAAGGTGTTCACACTGCTTATACAAAAGCGACATACAGGTTAGTAAAACTTACACAAACACTAACTAATACTGTCAATGAAATCAAACCAATTAACTCCGCTTAGCTTTCAAACCTTCACTTTATACGACATATTCCTGTCAAATTGATGTGTTCACATAACCTATCCACTTACAAAATCCGGTCTGTTACACTCACATGACTTTCTCTACTCTTGTACTAACCATTCTTACAAACTCTTATTCCTATATCTTCTTCGTGTTAGTTGAGATAAACATTTGTACAAATTATCTTATTGCTTATTTCCTTGTAGGTACAAGGGGAGTATTAAAATACAGTAGACTGTGCGATAGTCAAATCTTTTAAAGCTTTGAGATCCCGTTCTCTTTGCACACTTAACATATAAGAAATTGAATAACTATGTTCCATTTGACATATGTAATAAGTTCTCCAAGACTCACACACATAACAAGGAATCTCTCTGAAGTGGTTCACCCTAAACAAATATTTTTTTAGACATAAACTGTGTGTTTTCACGAGATCTATATTTCTGTGCAGTAAGATTTGGCCTGTCTCTTACGGTTTACCAGTTATGAAAAAAATCATCTAGCTGTAATCAAACACTAATTTTCCTGTCTGGCAAATTTACATTCTATCTTTATACAGCACATTCCACTGATATTCATACTGAAAAGCGATTCTTTTTGTTTGGTATTCCTTCCAATCCCTTGACGATAATTTATTATGATTATAATTACTTCGTTTAATAATTCTAATACAAATGATAGTGTATTTACTCTATCCATAATTGCTTAATCGTATAAAGAACAGTGTGGGGACATCCGTGCAACACAAACACAGTTCGGTGATTGCGATGAAAGGCAAAAGACAATTGGTTCCCTTAACCTCATCAGAAAGAAGCACAATAACAACACTAACGTGCACGAAAGCTGGTGTGACGTAAGTTCCCATTACAATAGAATTTCCTAAAGGGATATGAAAGAAGAGCTCAGGTATCGTACTTAGGCGTGTTTTCAGTCGTGTGACTGTTACACACATAACCTATACTTGAAGGTGTTTACTGTCGTGTAACTATTACTTACATGAGCTGTACTTGAACATGTTCACAGTATGTGACTGTTACACACATAACCTATACTTGAAGGTGTTTACTGTCCTGTAACTATTACTTACATGAGCTGTACTTGAACATGTTCACAGTATGTGACTGTTACACACATAACCTATACTTGAAGGTGTTTACAGTATGTAACTATTACTTACATGAGCTGTACTTGAACATGTTCACAGTATGTGACTGTTACACACATAACCTATACTTGAAGGTGTTTACTGTCGTGTAACTATTACTTACATGAACTGTACTTGAACATGTTCTCAGTATGTGACTGTTACACACATAACCTATACTTGAAGGTGTTTACTGTCGTGTAACTATTACTTACATGAGCTGTACTTGAACATGTTCACAGTATGTGACTGTTACACACATAACCTATACTTGAAGATGTTTACTGTCGTGTAACTATTACTTACATGAGCTGTACTTGAACATGTTCACAGTGTGTGACTGTTACACACACAACCTATACTTGAAGGTGTTTACAGTATGTAACTATTACTTACATGAGCTGTACTTGAACATGTTCACAGTATGTGACTGTTACACACATAACCTATACTTGAAGGTGTTTACTGTCGTGTAACTATTACTTACATGAGCTGTACTTGAACATGTTCACAGTATGTGACTGTTACACACATAACCTATACTTGAAGGTGTTTATACTCGTGTAACTATTACTTACATGAGCTGTACTTGAACATGTTCACAGTATGTGACTGTTACACACATAACCTATACTCGAAGGTGTTTACAGTATGTAACTATTACTTACATGAGCTGTACTTGAACATGTTCACAGTATGTGACTGTTACACACATAACCTATACTTGAAGGTGTTTACTGTCGTGTAACTATTACTTACATGAACTGTACTTGAACATGTTCTCAGTATGTGACTGTTACACACATAACCTATACTTGAAGGTGTTTACTGTCGTGTAACTATTACTTACATGAGCTGTACTTGAACATGTTCACAGTATGTGACTGTTACACACATAACCTATACTTGAAGGTGTTTATACTCGTGTAACTATTACTTACATGAGCTGTACTTGAACATGTTCACAGTATGTGACTGTTACACACATAACCTATACTTGAAGGTGTTTATACTCGTGTAACTATTACTTACATGAGCTGTACTTGAACATGTTCACAGTATGTGACTGTTACACACATAACCTATACTTGAAGGTGTTTACAGTATGTAACTATTACTTACATGAGCTGTACTTGAACATGTTCACAGTATGTGACTGTTACACACATAACCTATACTTGAAGGTGTTTATACTCGTGTAACTATTACTTACATGAGCTGTACTTGAACATGTTCACAGTATGTGACTGTTACACACATAACCTATACTTGAAGGTGTTTACTGTCGTGTAACTATTACTTACATGAGCTGTACTTGAACATGTTCACAGTATGTGACTGTTACACACATAACCTACACTTGAAGGTGTTTACAGTATGTAACTATTACTTACATGAGCTGTACTTGAACATGTTCACAGTATGTGACTGTTACACACATAACCTATACTTGAAGGTGTTTATACTCGTGTAACTATTACTTACATGAGCTGTACTTGAACATGTTCACAGTATGTGACTGTTACACACACAACCTATACTTGAAGGTGTTTATACTCGTGTAACTATTACTTACATGAGCTGTACTTGAACATGTTCACAGTATGTGACTGTTACACACATAACTTATACTTGAAGGTGTTTATACTCGTGTAACTATTACTTACATGAGCTGTACATGTGACTGTTACACACATAACCTATACTTGAAGATGTTTACTGTCGTGTAACTATTACTTACATGAGCTGTACTTGAACATGTTCACAGTATGTGACTGTTACACACATAACCTATACTTGAAGGTGTTTACTGTCGTGTAACTATTACTTACATGAACTGTACTTGAACATGTTATCAGTATGTGACTGTTACACACATAACCTATACTTGAAGGTGTTTATACTCGTGTAACTATTACTTACATGAGCTGTACTTGAACATGTTCACAGTATGTGACTGTTACACACATAACTTATACTTGAAGGTGTTTATACTCGTGTAACTATTACTTACATGAGCTGTACTTGAACATGTTCACAGTATGTGACTGTTACACACATAACCTATACTTGAAGATGTTTACTGTCGTGTAACTATTACTTACATGAGCTGTACTTGAACATGTTCACAGTATGTGACTGTTACACACATAACCTATACTTGAAGGTGTTTACTGTCGTGTAACTATTACTTACATGAACTGTACTTGAACATGTTCTCAGTATGTGACTGTTACACACATAACCTATACTTGAAGGTGTTTATACTCGTGTAACTATTACTTACATGAGCTGTACTTGAACATGTTCACAGTATGTGACTGTTACACACATAACTTATACTTGAAGGTGTTTATACTCGTGTAACTATAACTTACATGAGCTGTACTTGAACATGTTCACAGTATGTGACTGTTACACACATAACCTATACTCGAAGGTGTTTACAGTATGTAACTATTACTTACATGAGCTGTACTTGAACATGTTCACAGTATGTGACTGTTACACACATAACCTATACTTGAAGGTGTTTACTGTCGTGTAACTATTACTTACATGAACTGTACTTGAACATGTTCTCAGTATGTGACTGTTACACACATAACCTATACTTGAAGGTGTTTACTGTCGTGTAACTATTACTTACATGAGCTGTACTTGAACATGTTCACAGTATGTGACTGTTACACACATAACCTATACTTGAAGGTGTTTATACTCGTGTAACTATTACTTACATGAGCTGTACTTGAACATGTTCACAGTATGTGACTGTTACACACATAACCTATACTTGAAGGTGTTTATACTCGTGTAACTATTACTTACATGAGCTGTACTTGAACATGTTCACAGTATGTGACTGTTACACACATAACCTATACTTGAAGGTGTTTACAGTATGTAACTATTACTTACATGAGCTGTACTTGAACATGTTCACAGTATGTGACTGTTACACACATAACCTATACTTGAAGGTGTTTATGCTCGTGTAACTATTACTTACATGAGCTGTACTTGAACATGTTCACAGTATGTGACTGTTACACACATAACCTATACTTGAAGGTGTTTACTGTCGTGTAACTATTACTTACATGAGCTGTACTTGAACATGTTCACAGTATATGACTGTTACACACATAACCTATACTTGAAGGTGTTTATACTCGTGTAACTATTACTTACATGAGCTGTACTTGAACATGTTAACAGTATGTGACTGTTACACACATAACTTATACTTGAAGGTGTTTATACTCGTGTAACTATTACTTACATGAGCTGTACTTGAACATGTTCACAGTATGTGACTGTTACACACATAACCTATACTTGAAGATGTTTACTGTCGTGTAACTATTACTTACATGAGCTGTACTTGAACATGTTCACAGTATGTGACTGTTACACACATAACCCATACTTGAAGGTGTTTACTGTCGTGTAACTATTACTTACATGAACTGTACTTGAACATGTTCACAGTATGTGACTGTTACACACATAACCTATACTTGAAGATGTTTACTGTCGTGTAACTATTACTTACATGAGCTGTACTTGAACATGTTCACAGTATGTGACTGTTACACACATAACCTATACTTGAAGGTGTTTACTGTCGTGTAACTATTACTTACATGAGCTGTACTTGAACATGTTCACAGTATGTGACTGTTACACACATAACCTATACTTGAAGGTGTTTACTGTCGTGTAACTATTACTTACATGAGCTGTACTTGAACATGTTCACAGTATGTGACTGTTACACACATAACCTATACTTGAAGATGTTTACTGTCGTGTAACTATTACTTACATGAGCTGTACTTGAACATGTTCACAGTATGTGACTGTTACACACATAACCTATACTTGAAGATGTTTACTGTCGTGTAACTATTACTTACATGAGCTGTACTTGAACATGTTCACAGTATGTGACTGTTACACACATAACCTATACTTGAAGGTGTTTACTGTCGTGTAACTATTACTTACATGAGCTGTACTTGAACATGTTCACAGTATATGACTGTTACACACATAACCTATACTTGAAGGTGTTTATACTCGTGTAACTATTACTTACATGAGCTGTACTTGAACATGTTCACAGTATGTGACTGTTACACACATAACCCATACTTGAAGGTGTTTATACTCGTGTAACTATTACTTATATAAGCTGTACTTGAACATGTTCTCAGTATGTGACTGTTACACACATAACCTATACTTGAAGGTGTTTACTGTCGTGTAACTATTACTTACATGAGCTGTACTTGAACATGTTCACAGTATGTGACTGTTACACACATAACCTATACTTGAAGATGTTTATACTCGTGTAACTATTACTTACATGAGCTGTACTTGAACATGTTCTCAGTATGTGACTATTACACACATAACTTATACTTGAAGGTGTTTATACTCGTGTAACTATTACTTACATGAGCTGTACTTGAACATGTTCTCAGTATGTGACTATTACACACATAACCTATACTTGAAGGTGTTTATACTCGTGTAACTATTACTTACATGAGCTGTACTTGAACATGTTCACAGTATGTGACTGTTACACACATAACCTATACTTGAAGGTGTTTATACTCGTGTAACTATTACTTACATGAGCTGTACTTGAACATGTTCACAGTATGTGACTGTTACACACATAACCTATACTTGATGGTGTTTATACTCGTGTAACTATTACTTACATGAGCTGTACTTAACATGTTCACAGTATGTGACTATTACACACATAACCTATACTTGAAGATGTTTACTGTCGTGTAACTATTACTTACATGAGCTGTACTTGAACATGTTCACAGTATGTGACTGTTACACACATAACCTATACTTGAAGGTGTTTACAGTATGTAACTATTACTTACATGAGCTGTACTTGAACATGTTCACAGTATGTGACTGTTACACACATAACCTATACTTGAAGGTGTTTACAGTATGTAACTATTACTTACATGAGCTGTACTTGAACATGTTCACAGTATGTGACTGTTACACACATAACCTATACTTGAAGGTGTTTACAGTATGTAACTATTACTTACATGAGCTGTACTTGAACATGTTCACACTATGTGACTATTACACACATAACCTATACTTGAAGGTGTTTACTGTCGTGTAACTATTACTTACATGAGCTGTACTTGAACATGTTCACAGTATGTGACTGTTACACACATAACCTATACTTGAAGGTGTTTATACTCGTGTAACTATTACTTATATAAGCTGTACTTGAACATGTTCACAGTATGTGACTGTTACACACATAACCTATACTTGAAGGTGTTTATACTCGTGTAACTATTACTTACATGAGCTGTAGTTGAACATGTTCACAGTATGTGACTGTTACACACATAACCTATACTTGAAGGTGTTTATACTCGTGTAACTATTACTTACATGAGCTGTAGTTGAACATGTTCACAGTATGTGACTGTTACACACATAACCCATACTTGAAGGTGTTTATACTCGTGTAACTATTACTTATATAAGCTGTACTTGAACATGTTCACAGTATGTGACTATTACACACATAACCTATACTTGAAGATGTTTACTGTCGTGTAACTATTACTTACATGAGCTGTACTTGAACATGTTCACAGTATGTGACTGTTACACACATAACCTATACTTGAAGGTGTTTATACTCGTGTAACTATTACTTACATAAGCTGTACTTGAACATGTTCACAGTATGTGACTATTACACACATAACCTATACTTGAAGATGTTTACTGTCGTGTAACTATTACTTACATGAGCTGTACTTGAACATGTTCACAGTATGTGACTGTTACACACATAACCTATACTTGAAGGTGTTTATACTCGTGTAACTATTACTTACATGAGCTGTAGTTGAACATGTTCACAGTATGTGACTGTTACACACATAACCCATACTTGAAGGTGTTTATACTCGTGTAACTATTACTTATATAAGCTGTACTTGAACATGTTCACAGTATGTGACTATTACACACATAACCTATACTTGAAGATGTTTACTGTCGTGTAACTATTACTTACATGAGCTGTACTTGAACATGTTCACAGTATGTGACTGTTACACACATAACCTATACTTGAAGGTGTTTATACTCGTGTAACTATTACTTACATAAGCTGTACTTGAACATGTTCACAGTATGTGACTATTACACACATAACCTATACTTGAAGATGTTTACTGTCGTGTAACTATTACTTACATGAGCTGTACTTGAACATGTTCACAGTATGTGACTGTTACACACATAGCCCATACTTGAAGGTGTTTATACTCGTGTAACTATTACTTATATAAGCTGTACTTGAACATGTTCACAGTATGTGACTATTACACACATAACCTATACTTGAAGGTGTTTACTGTCGTGTAACTATTACTTACATGAGCTGTACTTGAACATGTTCACAGTATATGACTGTTACACACATAACCTATACTTGAAGGTGTTTATACTCGTGTAACTATTACTTACATGAGCTGTACTTGAACATGTTCACAGTATGTGACTATTACACACATAACCTATACTTGAAGATGTTTACTGTCGTGTAACTATTACTTACATGAGCTGTACTTGAACATGTTCACAGTATGTGACTATTACACACATAACCTATACTTGAAGATGTTTACTGTCGTGTAACTATTACTTACATGAGCTGTACTTGAACATGTTCACAGTATGTGACTGTTACACACATAACCTATACTTGAAGGTGTTTATACTCGTGTAACTATTACTTACATGAGCTGTACTTGAACATGTTCACAGTATGTGACTGTTACACACATAACCTATACTTGAAGGTGTTTATACTCGTGTAACTATTACTTACATGAGCTGTACTTGAACATGTTCACAGTATGTGACTGTTACACACATAACCTATACTTGAAGGTGTTTACAGTATGTAACTATTACTTACATGAGCTGTACTTGAACATGTTCACAGTATGTGACTGTTACACACATAACCTATACTTGAAGGTGTTTACAGTATGTAACTATTACTTACATGAACTGTACTTGAACATGTTCACAGTATGTGACTATTACACACATAACCTATACTTGAAGGTGTTTATACTCGTGTAACTATTACTTACATGAGCTGTAGTTGAACATGTTCACAGTATGTGACTGTTACACACATAACCTATACTTGAAGGTGTTTACAGTATGTAACTATTACTTATATAAGCTGTACTTGAAGGTGTTTACAGTATGTAACTATTACTTATATAAGCTGTACTTGAAGGTGTTTACAGTATGTAGCTATTACTTATATAAGCTGTACTTGAAGGTGTTTACAGTCGCGTAACTATTACTTATATAAGCTGTACTTGAAGGTGTTTACAGTCGTGTAACTATTACTTATATGAACTGTACTTGAAGGTGTTTACAGTCGTGTAACTATTACTTATATGAACTGTACTTGAAGGTGTTTACAGTCGTGTAACTATTACTTATATGAACTGTACTTGAAGGTGTTTACAGTCGTGTAAATATTACTTACATAAGCTGTACTTGAAGGTGTTCACAGTTACACACATAACTCATACTTGAAGGTGTTTACAGTCGTGTAACTATTACTTATATAAGCTGTACTTGAAGGTGTTTACAGTCGTGTAAATATTACTTACATAAGCTGTACTTGAAGGTGTTCACAGTTACACACATAACTCATACTTGAAGGTGTTTAGAGTCGTGTAACTATTACTTACATAAGCTGTACTTGAAGGTGTTTACTGTCGTGTGGCTGTAAAACATAAAGGTAGTAGACACGTGTTTATACTCTACAGCTGGCGGCAGCAGTTGTACCAATTGCTGTTAAAGAACCAGGCCGGCCACTTGAATGTAGATTGCGTGTTTTCAAGGTTCCGGACTCTGGCGTGAAGATTGCGCATGCGTGAAATTGAGTTCTCGGAACCTTATTACATTGGAGTGTGAGGAGGAGAGACACTTGTGAGTAGTGGTAGATATCTTCACGAGTTCATACAGACAGCCTTTTCTTACATGCGTGAAATTCATCTCTTGCTGGACAGACCAGCACCTCAAACATATGCTCTTTTCATTTAACTGCACTTTTCTACACAAACTTACGTGGAGGAGGACAAGGATATTTAAATAGGCGTCCGTCCAAAATACCTTCATTGGTAAAGTAAGCTTAGATTTGGTTCATCTGAAGAGAGAGAGAGTAAAATGAAATATAACCTGGTTCCGGATTCTCGTGAGAGTACAGCTGTAAGAGACCTCTTGTGTCACTGAAATAGCAGCAGTTATTAGGAAAACAAAAGTTCCCAGTCATCTAGTTCCGGTAATATCCACTAGAGGCGTTGTGGATTCAACCACTTGACTGTACATAAAGATGCATTACTTACTGTCCAGGCCAAGCGCTCACTTGTTCGCCCGCTCGCTCGCTATCTCTTGTGAAACATCAAATATAAAAATCTATGTATACAAGACGTGTTACCAACTTTTTATGCAGTTGTTGCTGGGCTTTATTTCGTTAGCGTTTTGTTTCAGCTCTTGCGCCTGCCATCTACAGTAATTTATTTGTATATTCAAAACAGATGAAACGCTTCCGACGAATATCATTAGCTTAAAGGGGACCTTCCTGTTTGCTTTTCCCTTTTTTTACATTCTCTGCCATGAATCTAACAGAGGAAATATTTTGCCCTACCTGTAAATTCTAATACGAGATTTTGTCGCAAATACATGCTTTAAGATATCCTGAATACAAAGAGAAATATTTTCGTAAAAAAACCAGCATACGAATGTGTGTAGTGGGCAAAACTAAAATAAAACCAAAGCATTTCATATACAAGATGGAAAACCGTTTAAGCTTATTCTCAGTATACTATTATAAGGAATTTAATTAACTCTGTTTAAGTGTATTAAGTTATATTCTTTAAATATCTCCAAATGAAGCACAAGGTTATTGGACAAGTACAACCTAAGTCTAAAAGTTGTAGGGATATATCGTCAAACCACGGACAACGTCGGGTATTTCAGCTAGTAACAAAGAAACACAAGGATATTGGACAAGTACAACCTAAGTCTAAAAGTTGTAGGGATATATCGTCAAACCACGGTCAACGTCGGGTATTTCAGCTAGTAACAAAGAAACACAAGGATATTGGACAAGCACAACCTGTCTAAACGTTGCAGTGATATATCGTCAAATCACGGCAACGCCGGGTATTTCAGCTAGTAACAAAGAAACACAATGATATTGAACAAGTACAACCTAAGTCTAAAAGTTGTAGGGATATATCGTCAAACCACGGACAACGTCGGGTATTTCAGCTAGTAGCAAAGAAACACAAGGATATTGGACAAGTACAACCTAAGTCTAAAAGTTGTAGGGATATATCGTCAAACCACGGACAACGTCGGGTATTTCAGCTAGTAACAAAGAAACACAAGGATATTGGACAAGTACAACCTAAGTCTAAAAGTTGTGGGGATATATCGTCAACCACCGACAACGTCGGGTATTTCAGCTAGTAAGAAAGAAACACAAGGATCTTGGACAAGTACAACCTAAGCCTAAACGTTGTAGGAATATATCATCAAACCACGGAACACGTCGGGTATTTCAGCTAGTAACAAAGAAACACAAGGATATTGGACAAGTACAACCTAAGTCTAAAAGTTGTAGGGATATATCATCAAACCACGGACAACGTCGGGTATTTCAGCTAGTAACAAAGAAACACAAGGATATTGGACAAGTACAACCTAAGTCTAAAAGTTGTAGGGATATATCGTCAAACCACGGACAACGTCGGGTATTTCAGCTAGTAACAAAGAAACACAAGGATATTGGACAAGTACAACCTAAGTCTAAAGGTTGTATGGATATATCGTCAAACCACGGACAACGTCGGATATTTCAGCTAGTAACAAAGAAACACAAGGATACTGGAGAAGTGCAACCTAAATCTAAAAGTTGTAAGGATATATCGTCAACCCCACGGACAACGTCGGGTATTTCAGCTAGTAACAAAGAAACACAAGGATACTGGAGAAGTGCAACCTAAATCTAAAAGTTGTAGGGATATATCGTCTAACCCACCGACAACGTCGGGTATTTCAGCTAGTAACAAAGAAACACAAGGATACTGGACATGTGCAACCTAAATCTAAAAGTTGTAGGGATATATCGTCAAACCACGGACAACCTCGGGTATTTCAGCTAGTAACAAAGAAACCCAAGGATATTGGACAAGTGCCACCTAAGTCTAAAAGTTGTAGGGATATATCGTCAAACCACGGACAACGTCGGGTATTTCAGCTAGTAACAAAGAAACACAAGGATATTGGACAAGTGCAACCTAAGTCTAAAAGTTGTAGCGATATATCGTCAAATCACGGCAACGCCGGGTATTTCAGCTAGTAACAAAGAAACACAATGATATTGAACAAGTACAACCTAAGTCTAAAAGTTGTAGGGATATATCGTCAAACCACGGACAACGTCGGGTATTTCAGCTAGTAACAAAGAAACACAAGGATATTGGACAAGTACAACCTAAGTCTAAAAGTTGTAGGGATATATCGTCAAACCACGGACAACGTCGGATATTTCAGCTAGTAACAAAGAAACACAAGGATACTGGACAAGTGCAACCTAAGTCTAAAAGTTGTAGGGATATATTGTCAAACCACGGACAACGTCGGGTATTTCAGCTAGTAACAAGGAAACACAAGGATACTGGACAAGTGCAACCTAAGTCTAAAAGTTGTAGGGATATATCGTCAAACCCACGGACAACGTCGGGTATTTCAGCTAGTAACAAAGAAACACAAGGATATTGGACAAGTACAACCTAAGTCTAAAAGTTGTAGGGATATATCGGCAAACCCACGGACAACGTCGGGTATTTCAGCTAGTAACAAAGAAACACAAGGATATTGGACAAGTACAACCTAAGTCTAAAAGTTGTAGGGATATATCGTCAAACCACGGACAACGTCGGGTATTTCAGCTAGTAACAAAGAAACACAAGGATATTGGACAAGTACAACCTAAGCCTAAACGTTGTAGGGATATATCATCAAACCACGGACAACGTCGGGTATTTCAGCTAGTAACAAAGAAACACAAGGATACTGGACAGGTGCAACCTAAGTCTAAAAGTTGTAGGGATATATGGGCAAACCCACGGACAACGTCGGGTATTTCAGCTAGTAACAAAGAAACACAAGGATATTGGACAAGTACAACCTAAGTCTAAAAGTTGTAGGGATATATCGTCAAACCACGGACAACGTCGGGTATTTCAGCTAGTAACAAAGAAACACAAGGATATTGGACAAGTACAACCTAAGCCTAAACGTTGTAGGGATATATCGTCAAACCACGGACAACGTCGGGTATTTCAGCTAGTAACAAAGAAACACAAGGATATTGGACAGGTGCAACCTAAGTCTAAAAGTTGTAGGGATATATCGTCAACCACCGACAACGTCGGGTATTTCAGCTAGTAACAAAGAAACACAAGGATACTGGACAAGTGCAACCTAAGTCTAAAAGTTGTAGGGATATATCGGCAAACCCACGGACAACGTCGGGTATTTCAGCTAGTAACAAAGAAACACAAGGATATTGGACAAGTACAACCTAAGTCTAAAAGTTGTAGGGATATATCGTCAAACCACGGACAACGTCGGGTATTTCAGCTAGTAACAAAGAAACACAAGGATATTGGACAAGTGCAACCTAAGCCTAAACGTTGTAGGGATATATCATCAAACCACGGACAACGTCGGGTATTTCAGCTAGTAACAAAGAAACACAAGGATATTGGACAAGTACAACCTAAGTCTAAAAGTTGTAGGGATATATCGTCAAACCACGGACAACGTCGGGTATTTCAGCTAGTAACAAAGAAACACAAGGATATTGGACAAGTACAACCTAAGTCTAAAAGTTGTAGGGATATATCGTCAAACCACGGACAACGTCGGGTATTTCAGCTAGTAACAAAGAAACACAAGGATATTGGACAGGTGCAACCTAAGCCTAAACGTTGTAGGGATATATCGTCAAACCACGGACAACGTCGGGTATTTCAGCTAGTAACAAAGAAACACAAGGATATTGGACAGGTGCAACCTAAGCCTAAACGTTGTAGGGATATATCGTCAAACCACGGACAACGTCGGGTATTTCAGCTAGTAACAAAGAAACACAAGGATATTGGACAGGTGCAACCTAAGCCTAAACGTTGTAGGGATATATCGTCAAACCACGGACAACGTCGGGTATTTCAGCTAGTAACAAAGAAACACAAGGATATTGGACAAGTGCAACCTATATATAAAATTTCCAATGAAACAACATGTCGAAATTTCTTAGTTCTACAATACTTGCTCTGCCTGCTGCAGGTAAACTGTACAGAAAGTAAAAATAGATTTTTCGTTCACTAGCTCACGCCCTTAACGCATTCGGATATAGCGTTATGATGCATTACCAAAGCATCACATTACCCAACAAAGCAGCCATAATGAAGAATAACGCGAGGCTTTTGTCTTTAATAACGCAATGGGTTTCTATAGCAACGCGCCACAAGGAACACACTCTTTGTAAACAAACCGGATGAACTGCGTGGTGAACTGCGACACCAGCGCCACGCCGTGAAAAGGCGGGCGATGGATGCTGCAGAAGGAAATTAGCCAATCAGGATAAGGAAACAGAACCCTGTGGCGATGCGTCATTGTTTAACAAACTCATCCTCACGCTGTTTCCTGGGAACACGCGTAACTCTCTCTAAAACCGGCAACACTGTAATATTTCATGCAAGCATCCTGTACAGTAATGTTGTTTAATTATTGCCACGTAGTTTTGCTCTATCCGCCTGCCTGGGAGCAGCACAACCAAAATGGCAAACTTTTCTAAACACAAAAGTCACATTTGATTTAGACCATTTGTATGAAAATGTCTTGCGTTTCATGTTTTAGTTTCGAATGTCGGCTCGGCCTAATTTTTGAGTAATGATTTCAGGTATTATATCATCAGTTGTCTTCGATCACGTCCAGATGGTCACTTTCTTTACTATGTACAGTAATTAGAGAAAGTATTATATTCTACTCAAACATTTTATATCGAGTTTGTTCTGAGTAACCTAGGCAGTTGCCAAGGGCGTCAATTTGCTGAGTCCATTTATTTCTGTTCCCCTTTTTTACTTTCTCTACTGGTAAGTAGCGGAAGTATTGTATTCCACTCAAAATATTTGATGTCGAAATTTCACCGGAAATGTATGATCTGACACCCCCTGAATAAAAAAAAACGCATTTTTAGAAAAAGGTCCCACTTTAAACTAACGTTTACATGGAACATTTTTCTAAAAATTTTTATTTTCTTGAAAATGGCTCCAACGATTTTGCTTAAAATGTCATGTTTGAGATATTTTTATGACAAATGAAATGTATATCTTGAATTTTCTGGCTATAGCCCCTGTAGTCGTATTTAGTCTGGACGACTTTTGCATAACTGGTAAACCGTTAGAGATAGACCAAATCATACTATACAAAAAATGTAGATCTTACTAAAATACACAATTTATGTCTCAATAAATTTTCTTGTAGGATGAACCATTTCGGAGATATTCCTTGTTATGTGTGTGAGTTTCGGAAAACTTAGAACTTTCGTGAAATGGATCGTCGTTGTTCATTTTTTTTATATGTTAAGTGTGCAAAGACAACAGAATCTGAAACATTTCACTATCACACAAGGCCTACTGTATTGTAATATTCCCCTTGTACCTACAAGGAAATAAGCAATAAGATAATTTGTACAAATGTTTATCTCAACTAACACGAAGAAGATATAGGAATAAGAGTTTCTAAGAATGATTAGTACAAGAGTAGAGAAAGTCATGTGAGTGTAACACATCAGATTTTTTACTTTCTCTACTGGTATGTAGGGGAACTATTGTATTCCACCCAAAAAATTCGATGTGGAGATTTCACCGGAAATGTGTGCTTTGAGGCCCCCTGAATCCAAAAAAGCAGTTTTAGAAAAATTTCCGTGTGTGTCTGTGTGTGTCTGCGGACAGCATAACTCAAAAACGAAAAGTCGGTTAAAAACCAAAGTTGGTATTTAAGTTTAATGTCTTTCAAGGATGCGACACGAAGATTTTGAAGAAAATAGCCCCACCCTAAACTACCCTTTACATGGAAAATTTTTCGAAAATTTTTATTTACTCGAAAATGGCTGTAACGATTTTGATTAAAATGCTATATATTTGAGTATTTTGATGACAAAACTTTCGAAAATTTTTCCATGTAAAGGAAAGTTTAGGGTGGGGCTATTTTCTTCAAAATCTTCGTGTCGCATCCTTGAAAGACATTAAACTTAAATACCAACTTTGGTTTTTAACCGACTTTTCGTTTTTGAGTTATGCTGTCCACAGACTGAGAGACTGACACACACAGGGACCTTTTTCTAAAAATGCTTTTTTTTTTATTCAGGGGAGCTCTAAACATATATTTTTGGTGAAATTTGGTGAAATACAATACTTCCACTACTTACTATACGTGGTAAAGAACAGCTTTTTCTGCTTTTGAATTTGAAGTGAAGCGACCGGAAATGGGATTAGCAGATGCTCGTATGTTTGACAAAAGCTCACCTTAGTGTAAAGGCGATATCTTCAGGTAAACGTTTTAAAAAGCGCCAATAGCCATTATCTATTGGAAACTTCGACCCCCTACAAACGATTAATGAACCTCGCAATTAAGAGCAGGCGCGCGTCACATACAAAGAGAATAAAAACAAACTATGTGACAGTTGAAGGTGTGTGTGCGCGCGCGCGCGTGTCCCTGGGTGAAAAACAAAAGCCTGTCAAGCGGCGGAGGCGATTGTGAAAGTGACAGAGGCCTGGGTCATGCTAAAAACAATATCGTTTGTCACGTGGGTAGAGCCTAACAATGGAAACAATGTGGGCCGGCGATTGTCAGCTTTGATTGTGGCGTACGTAAGCAAAGAAGTGTGCGCGTGTGTGCGTGTGTGTTGTGCATGATAGCTTGGCCTGGCCTGGCCCCTCTGGTTCAGGGAGGGAGGATCAATTAAACCACGCCGCCATCATCATTTAAAACTGCGCATCGCCCTTGGCTGGCAAAACTATTTACTAAGAGCATTAGCAAGCTCTTACACGCTGCCTATCATAGCTTTATACTTGCTAAATCAAACATTTACAGTCAGAAAATTCCGATGTGTTACTTCATATTATACGCTCCCCAGGTAGATGCCAAGATTCCATCAGTGATCCTCCACTGATCTCCTTGTCAATTCCAACAAGGATCAATGTGTATTGTCTCTATTTCGATTCCCCGTGGCCCGCATGTGGAGTACCGAACGCTCCCAATAACTTCACATTCGTATACCAGGTGAGTCAGCCGCGCCTGTAAGGTAGGCCACCCATCTAACGGCATGTGCGCCTTAGTCCAGTTTTGCTCTTACTAAAATGTATTGCTTAACATTCTTAAAGAGAGGAATGCGCAAAATTGAGAGCAACAGTGCTTTAAGGGACAGAACGTACTCCTCGCTAAAGTACACCTCAAAAACATACGTCTCGTTTACTGAGAGCGAATTCCGGTTTCCAGCCGATTTTACAAACTTTTTATTAGACTATACATAGCAACGTAATTCAGTAAACGCCTCGGAAAAAATGTACCTATCATACGAGTACACTAACGTCAGCTAAAAAGAAAATGGTGGATTCTTCTACTTAGAGCAGGGATTGGCTGCCAAAAATTAGGAAAAATTTAGAGACACGCCTCATCCATCATGGACCCGTACAGTCAAAACGGACATATTATTAAACAACAGTTTATTTATGTTTTTGCGTGAACTATGCCTCATGCATCTCAATTAATATGCATAACAGCTTCTGCCATTTAAGTAATAATATTAAAACTCCCAGTAAATTATTAAAACTGTCTTAAAAGGCTAAATCAAGCACTAATACTTGCGAGGTGGCAATGGCATAGCGCCAGGCATACAAGTTCTACTATTGCACGCGGTACGCGCTTTGAGTCAAGTCTGGAAATAGCTGAATAGGAGTGTGACGGGTCCTTTGCACTTAACCCCCAATTACACAGGTTCGAATCTCAGTATTGTAAATGTTTTTTTATGTTCATCAAAACTTGGAAACCGAATTCACAATAACCTAATTATAAAGTCCCTGAGCGTTTAGGACATAATTTAAATCGTTTTTGGTTGTCTGCATTTTGTAATTGAACAAGTGTAATGACTTCTGCCTCATTGCACTGGCATGATGTACTGTGTTGTGAATGCCGATCCCTGCGTTCTCCACACGTATGCTGTCGCAGGATATTTTGTACCAGTCTTTCATTATGTATTTGACAGACGAGTACGTAGATATGCTTTTGATCCACGGAGAAGCAAGAACAAATACACCAGCGGCTCAGCATGTATATCGGGATAGATATCCGAACAGACGACAACCAACTGCAAACACCTTCCGGAATGTTGAAAGGCGTCAGCGTGTAAGAATGCCTCCTCATAGACACGCACCAGCAACATCGGGTGTTCATGCAGAAGCAGTTCCGAACGCCACCCATCCGCATACTAGCACACGGGCAGTTGTTCAGGAGGTGAACATCAGCCAATCTTCTGTAGTGCGAATACTGAACACTAATAAGTTCCATCCTTATCGTTTGCACCTATACCAAGCACTTTACGGGAGAGATTTCGAATCTCGAGTGATCTTTTGTGCATGGTTGCTGGAGCGAGTAGCAACTGATGTGGGATTCGCATCCAGGATATTGTTTTCTGACGAATCAAGATTCTACAACAATGGAACTGAAAGTCGTCACAGTATACGCTATAGGAGCGTTGATAATCCTCATTGGGTAAGGGAGGCAGCATTCCAAGAGCAGTGGGGTGGAAATGTCTGGTGTGGAATCTTGGGAGACCACCTTGTTGGACCATTATTCTTCAAAGGGGCATCTAACAGGACGCTACCTGGAATTCCTCTGTAGCTCACTGCTTATTACGAGGACTAGGGAATGTGCCACTCCAGGAGCGAATGGCGATGTGGTTTCAACACGATGGCGCTCCTCCGTATCGGTCGAGAATTGTCTGCAATCATTTGAATGCTACACATTCTGGTCATTGGATAGGAAGACAAGGACCAGTTTCCTGGCCTGCCAGATCACCTGATGTAACACCCCTTGACTTCTTTCTCTGGGATTATTTAAAAGAATACAGAGGAACTGGGAATCCAGAAACCCTTCGTCAGCGTATTACAGTGGCTTGTGGAAGTGTTGAACCCGCCATGCTACACCAAATCAGGGGCTCCATCCAACAGCGTGCCCAGGGGTGCATTACCCAAGAAGGTCACCAGTTCGAGCACTTGCTTCGTTAGAGGAGTCCTGTTCCAGGAATAGAAAAAGGGTCATTCCAGCGCCGCAAAACATATCACTATCAAACATTTTTAATAGCACAATAATTCATTGTGTGCAAAATTGAGTTTAACTTCCATGTTAAACTCTGACAATGTAATTTAATTGCTTTCTGTGTTAACGTGTGAGGTAAACATTCCGTTTAAGATGTAATATTCGCTGGTTCCAGTGAACATTTGCAGAAGTGCAAACGTCAGCTGTCTAATTACGAATATATTAAAAAGCGATGTGATAACATCTATATTAGTACTAATTTCATCGAGTGTTTAACATCCATGTTAAATACGCGGGTAGAACCTGGTAATGGGGTCGATGTTTTCATGTTGGGGTATAAAATGCGGATTGCATAAAACTCGAGAATAAGGGGCAGCTGACTCACCTGGTTTAACATAAAAGGCAGTTCCTCCTGCATTTGTCACTTCCTGAACACTGGGTCACTGTTAAAACTTCCTGGTCTATGCAGGTGTTTCCGCAGGTGACAGCGTCCAGCTAAAAAATTCACCTTACTTGATTCTTTTGTACCGCAACTATATAATTATTCTAAACCACGTTCCCATTTTGAAGCAGTTGTATCTTCCTTACATATTAACAATTTAGTTACATATTGCCATCACTTTTTACTTTCTCTACTGCGTATAGTAAGTAGAGGAAGTATTGCATTCCACCCAAAAATTCGACTTTAAGATTTCACCGGAAATATATGTTTTGAGACACACTGAAAGCATTTTTAGAAAAAGGTCCGCGTGTCTGCGTGTCAGTCTGTGTGTCTGTCATTCTGTGGACAGCATAACTCAAAAACAAAAAGTCGGTTAAAAACCAAATTTGTTATTTACATTTAATGTCCTTCTAGGATAGGTCACGAAGATCTCGAAGAAAATAGACCCACCCTAAACTACCCCTTATATGGAAAATTTATCGACAATTTTTATTTTCTTGAAAATGGCTCTAACTATTTTGATTAAAACGTCGTATGTATGAGAAATCTTTATGAAAAATGAAATATATATCTTGAATTTTCTGGCTACAGCCCCTGTAGTCGTATTTTCTCTGGACGACTTTTGCATAACTGCTAAACCATTAGAGATAGACCAAATCATACTATACTATCTTGCTAAACTACACAATTTATTTCTCAATAAATTTTTTTGTAGGGTGAACCATTTCGAAGATATTGCTTGTTATGTGTGTGAGTTTCGGAAAACTTAAAACTTTCGTAAAATGGAACATCGTTGTTTATTTTTGATATGTTAAGTGTGCAAAGAGAGCTATTTGAGAAGTGTGTATATTAGTTGATTGGGAACACATTCCAAAGACTAAGAAGAGTGACGTAGTATCGCAAGACAAGGCTAGACAACGAGTCCAGCCTGTAGATACTGCACTCATCAATCTGTACAGACTTCCCAGGAGAAAGAAGAGTAAAAGAAAGGCGTTCCCATAGAGAGTTGAGTAGAAGGAAGAAACCGTGCGGAAAATTACGATGTGGCGACGGGTGGGGTGGGGGGGGGGATTTCCTTGATTGCGGGGGCGGCTTGATTACGTTTTTCAGGTCTAGACACACACACCCCTCACCCAGGGTGCATCGAACCCGCGTTCTTGGGCTCAGATAAGTTTCATAAAAAAACTGAAGTGTTCACTCACATGACTTTCTCTACTCTTGTACTAACCATTCTTACAAACTCTTATTCCTATATCTTCTTCATGTTACTTGAGATAAACATTTTTGTGCAACTTATCTTATTGCTTATTTCCTTGTAGGTACAAGGGGAATATGGGAATACAGTAGGCTTAGTGCGATAGTCAAACGTATTAAAGCTTTGAGATTCCGTTCTCTTTGCACACTTAGCATATAAAAAATGAACAACGATGTTCCATTTCACGAAAGTTTTAAGTTTTACGAAACTTGCACACACAACAAGGAATATCTCCGAAATGCTTCACTCTACAAAAAAAATTATTTAGGCATAAATTATGTGTTTTAGGAAAATTTACATTTTTATGCAGTAAGATTCGGTCTACCTCTTACTGTTTGCCAGTTATGCGAAAGTCATCCAGAGTAAATAGGAATTCCTATAGCCAGAAAATTCAAGATATACATTTCATTTGTCATAAAAATATCCCAAACATATGGCATTTTAATCAAAATCGTTAGACCCATTTTCAAGAAAGTACAAATTTTCGAAACTTTTTCCATATAAAGGGTAGCTTATGGTGGGGCTATTTTCTTCAAAATCTTCGTGACCCATCCTAGAAGGACATTAAATGTAAATAACAAATTTGGTTTCTAACCGACTTTTCCTTCTTTAGTTATGCTGTCCACAGACTGACAGACTATACGCAGTAGAGAAGGTAACAAGTGATAGAGCAATATGAAACCAAATTGCTAATATGTAAGGAAGAAGCAGCTGCTTCAAAATGGGAACGTGCTTTAGAATAATTAGTTATTTGCTGTACAAAAGAATCAAGTAAGGTGAATTTTTTAACTGGACGCTGTCACCTGCGGAAACACCTGCATAGACCAGGAAGTTTTAACAATGACCCAGTGTTCAGGAAGTGACAAATGCAGGAGGAACTGCCTTTTATGTTATATACGAATGTGAAGTTATTGGGAGCGTTCGGTACTCCACATGCGGGCCACGGGGAATCGAATACATTGATCCTATCAAATCCTTGTTGGAATTGACAAGGAGATCAGTGGAGGATCACTGATGGAATCTTGGCATCTACCTGGGGAGCGTATACATGCGTCAAAGCCTGGACGATAGGAGATCTTGTTCCATACAAGTACTAGGCCAGTTGGCCTGCGGTCTCAGGTTGTCCATCCAACATGCCAGCGACCTTAGGCCTTGAGGGAGGTATACCTCTTGGAGTTCTCTGAGATGGAATACAATACCATACTAGCTCTCCTTCACTATACTTAGTAGATAAAGTAACAAATAACAGTCCTATTCAGGCTTCAGAAATAAGATCAGTCGTTTATTACTGTTTTGATCTGAAAAAAAATTTTTGCTGACGTTTTCCATACACTAAAATAATAATTTAATAAATATAATTAATAATTATTATTTTATAAATAATAATTTAGTAAAAGTTTCTTAGTTTACAATGGGAAACCAGAACGTACAAAAAATTAAAAAGGTAAAGTTTTAAGGCAACATGTACTCAAATTCTTGTCAGGCGATCATTAGTCCTCAGTAGATTTTAATTTATAACGATGATGATGGAGTTTCGGTGCGTCTTAATTAAACAGAAAGGCTTTTAAGGTAATTGCTGAACCTGCGTGGGAAAATCAGATTCACTTCTGACGTGTTTTCCAAATTTTAATTTTTATTCTTTTTTATTTCATATTTTTGCTCGTGAAGCAATTTTCTGTCAGAAGAAGCTACATTGCAGCTCATGAAAAAGCGGAAGAAGGTATATTAGAATTGTAATTAAGAGGTAACATGTGAAGTTGCGAGTAACGCCTGCGTGTTAGGCAACTTCTCCGTCACAGCTGTGTTGGGAATGTGGCTATACCAGGGACCAGTAGAACGTCAGCTGGAACAATTCGTTACGTCACTGTGACGTCACTCTTTAGCCCGATACCGGGACCGCTGGAAGTGGAAGGTCAACACAGGTGGAAGGAAACACAGTGGCGGTTGTACTATTTGCAATATCAGAAGGGTTGCAATTTTATTGGCTGTATTGACTGTATATGCGAGGTGAAATAGGAATAATATTTCCCTTGGTGAATGAATTTGTTGTTGCCAAGTCGTTACTTGTTGCATTTAGAGCAGGAGTGGCTAAACTGGGCCACTGCAATGAAACACGTTCTTGCCTCACTCCACCTGCCATCCCTCCCACACTGCTGCTCATTCAGTGGCGACAATGGCTGTATGAACTGTAGGCGCTCTAGCGCGTAAAAGTGTGAGATGCATATACGTTCACATTTCGTCAATAAACCCAACATCGAACTGTCTACATTACAAACGGGCTTCGAACTGTGCACCTCCTACGTCATTGTAGAGTCTACATCGGCGGTGGTGAGCCTCATGCAAATGATCCAAAACGTGCGGTTGCCTTTGAAGACTTTCAATCTCTCCGTGGACTCGAGCCATAAGATCCTCCGCTGACGTCACAGAAGTGTCATACTCTTCATACAACTTCATACAACTCACTGCTGTATATATATCTCAAATGGTTTACTCTACAAAGAAATTTATTTAGACGTATACTGTGTGTTTTAGATATACCTACATTTTTTGTAAAGTAAGATTTTGTCTATCTCTTACGGCTTACCAGTTATGCAAAAGTCATCCCGAGTAAACAAGACTACATGGGCTATAGCCAGAAAATTCAAAATAAATATTTCATTTGTCATAAAAATATCTTAAGCATATGGCATTCTAATGAAAATCGGCAGAGCCATTTTCAAAAAAATCAAAATTTTTGAAAAAATGTTCCATGTAAAGGGCAGTTTATGCAAATATTTTCCGAAACCACTTCGTATTTTTGTTAATTACTTGATTTATTGTTAAGTGTGGTAATCTGTCATTTGTTCAACAGAAGGCGTAGCCTTTGTTTGTATGTAAGTGACAGACAGAGAAAATAACACATTTGCTCTGATTGAATCGCCCTGTATAAGGGAATTAGTCTCCTAGATTTTTAAGAAACGCTGCCGTAATGCGTTTGCCTTATTTATACTGGGAATAATAGAGATGCAGTAAGCTGGTATTTACGCAGGACATCGGCGCCGTTTCATTAGTTCGCTCCCTCCCGTCATTTGCCCCTTTAGCCAATAGTAACAGATTAACAAACATTGATAGCGGCCTGGCTGCCTGGCTGCCTGGCTAGCGCACTTAAACCTAATATTAGAGACAGCTTTACGTTCCGGCATTAGTTGTGTTATTATGTCGACCCACTTTCATGTCTATGCTAGTCGCTCAGGTGCACAGTGCTACCACCCACCACATAAAAAACAAACGCACTTTTACTAATATGAAAATCTGCTGTGTTGCACTCACATGACTTTCTCTACTCTTGTACTAACCATTCTAACAAACTCTTATTCCTATATCTCCATGTTGGTTAAGATAAACATTCGCATAAATTATCTTATTGCTTATTTCCTTGCAGGTACAAGGGGAATATTAGAATACAGTAGGCTTTGTGTGACAGTCAAATCTTTTTGGCCTTTGAGATTCCGTTCTCTTTGCACGATTAACATATAAAAAAATAAACAATGTTGTTGCATTTCACAAAAGTTGTAAGTTTTCCGATACTCACACACATAACAAGGTATATCTCCGAAATGGTTCACCCTACAAGAAAATTTATTGAGACATAAATTGTGTATTTTAGCAAGGTCTACATTTTTTGTATAGTATGATTTGGTCTATCTCTAACGGTTTACCAGTTATGCAAAAGTCGTCCAGAGTAAATACGACTACAGGGGCTATTGCCAGAAAATTCAAGATATACATTTCATTTGTCATAAAAATATCTCAAACATATGACATTTTAATCAAAATCGTTAGAGCCATTTTAAAGAAAATAAAAATTTTCGAAAAATTTTCCATGTAAAGGGTAGTTTAGGGTGTAGCTATTTTCTTCAAAATCTTCGTATCACATCCTCGAAAGACATTAAACTTAAATACCAACTTTGGTTTTTAACCGACTTTTCGTTTTTGAGTTATACTGTCCACAGACTGACAGACACAGACTGACACACGGACCTTTTTCTAAAAATGCTTTTTTTGGATTCAGGGGGCCTCAAAACATATATTTCCGGTGAAATCTCGACATCGAATTTTTGGGTGGAATACAATACTTCCCCTACTTACTAGTAGAGAAATTAAAAGGGCATTCATTGTTAGAAAGGTCCGTGTGTCTGTGTGTGTGTTTGTGTGTGTGTAATCCAGAAATGTCCGTATGACGTCATCCACAGTATACAAGGAGGCCAGAGGAGAAAGTTTGAGATTTAGTAACGTAGATGAGTCGGTCAGTGAGTGTGAGACAGCTGTGCGTGTGTGTGTCGTTGGAAGAAGATTCAAGGAGAGACGCCAGCGTTTCCAACGTCGTAATTAGTGCGTGAGAGACAGAAGAAGTGAAGGAAGGCACTAAAAGGACTGCGGTACGTTATGAATAAAAACGGTGAGTTGTGATTGCATGAAAGAATGAATTATTGTTTGTAGAGCCTAGGTAGAGATAAAGGGTAGCACATAGAGTGTGAAGATGGTGTGTTTACTTGTTGGGGCATGTCACACAATTAACATAACATGAACCTACACACGGGCTTAAGGCGATAAATCGCACGTTTAGAAATTGCCCCCACAGGCAAGAGTCTAGTTAATGTACCTAGCTCTGTAATTTGACTGTGGTATAACTCACGTGAATAACACCATCTACAATAACATCATACAGGTGTCCATCGTTACATTCTTACCTGCTGCATCTCTCTACATCCACGTGTGCACTCACACCACTTTCTCTACTCATTCTTGTAGCTTCTGATTCTTCTATTTCAAGTTAAGGGGATACGGCGTGTCCTATACTGACAAGTGAGTGATTGAATGAGTGAGTGAGTGAATGGGAGTGAGTCAGTGAGTGAGTGAGTGGTTGGAAGGGTGGGTGAGTGAGTGAATGAGTGAGTGAGTGAATGGGAGTGAGTCAGTGAGTGAGTGAGTGGATGGAAGAGTGAGTGAGTGAGTGAATGAGTGAGTGAGTGGATGGAAGAGTGAGTGAGTGGATGGAAGAGTGAGTGAGTGAGTGAGTGAGTGAGTGAGTGGATGGAAGAGTGAGTGAGTGAGTGGATGGAAGAGTGAGTGAGTGAGTGGATGGAAGAGTGAGTGAGTGAGTGAGTGGATGGAAGAGTGAGTGAGTGAGTGAGTGGATGGAAGAGTGAGTGAGTGAGTGAGTGGATGGAAGAGTGAGTGAGTGAATGAGTGAGTGGATGGATGGAAGAGTGAGTGAGTGAGTGGATGGAAGAGTGAGTGAGTGAGTGGATGGAAGAGTGAGTGAGTGAGTGAATGAGTGAATGAGTGAGTGAGTGAGTGAGTGAGTGGATGGAAGAGTGAGTATTCTACTGCAAATTTTTCGGTGGAATACACTACTTCCTCTTTACTATACGTAGCAGAGGAAGTAAAAATATGACGAGCGCTCAAGGTAACGGACAAGTCGCCCAGCCCTGATTTAAAGCCTACTATATTCCCCTTGTACCTGCAAGGAAATAACCAATAACATAATTTGTACAAATGTTTATCTCAACTAACACGAAGAAGACATAGGACTAGTCAGTAGGAGAGTAGAGAAAGTCATGTGAGTTAAGTAGTGAAGTAGTGAAAGTAGGGATGGATTCTGGGTGTGAGAGAAAGTCACTCACTGCACGTTGGCTGTACTGGGATCCTAGAGCCTTTCAGTTATGTGCAAGGTGAAAGAACAACAGACAAGAAAGACGTAAATGTCAAAGAAGAGAAGAGTAGATTTTAGTTACATAGCAAAAGTACTGGCGGCTTCTGTAAATACATCTACAAGACGTACGGGACATGGGCAAACAGAAGGAAGCAAGGAAGAATAAACAGAGAAAGGACCAAGGAAAGACTACCAAGATGTCAGGAACAGCTTGCGAATTGAAACAACTGTAATTAATATTCTCAAATGACCACACGATCCAACTACATTTTATATAACACATTCGAAAGCTAAATACTACGTTCACATGAGTTTTTCCATCCAATATCGTTTATTATTACTTTCTCTACTTGTAAGTAGAGGAAGTATTGTATTCCACCCAAAAATTCCATGTCGAGATTTCACCAGAAATATGTTTTGAGACCCCCTGAACAGTGAACAGCATAACTCAAAAGCGAAAAGTCGGTTAAAAACCAAAGCTGGTATTTCAGTTTTTAATGCCTTTCAAGGATGCGACACGAAGATTTTGAAGAAAATAGCCCCACCCTAAACTACCCTTTACATGGAACATTTTTTCCAAAATTTTGATTTTTCTTGAAAATGGATCTAGTGATTTTGATTAAAATGTCATATGTTTAAGATATTTTTATGACAAATGAAATGTATACTGTCCTGTTTGCTCTTGATGACTTTTGAATAATTGGTAAAGCGTTAGAGATAGACCAAATCGTACTATACAAAAAATGTAGATCTTACTAAAATACACAATTCATGTCGAAATAAATTTTCTTGTAGAGTGAACCATTCCGGAGATATTCCTTTTGTGTGTGAGTTTCGGAAAACTTGGAACTTTCGTGAAATGAAACATCGGTGTTCATTTTTTTTTTTTTGGGGGGGGGGGGGGTTAGCTGTGCAAAGAGATCGGGATCCCAAAGCTTTAAAACATTTGACTATCGCTCAAGGTCTGCTGTATTCCCATATTCCCCTTGTACCTACAAGGAAATAAGCAATAAGATAATTTGTACAAATGTTTATCTCAACTAACACGAAGAAGATATATGAATAAGAGTTTGTAAGAATGGTTAGTACAAGAGTAGAGAAAGTCATGTGTTTTTGTCTTAGGGTGTATATCTTTTCTTTGGGATGCTTCTTTTAAATGACCTAATGAATAGGTTTAATGATTTGATTTCACTGTGGCATATTTTCGCTATAATTTATAAACAGAAACCAATCAGTTTGACGAAGCTCTATGGTTATAGCTTATGGACTTCATATTATGTTGTTTCGTGGAGTAGATCCACTGTGGATAGTATTATACTTAAAGATTATTAGCAAATATTTCACCGGAATTACATGTTTTGAAGAGCCCGAACCTCAAACAAGAATTTTTAGAAAAAGAGCAACTGATTTAGAACAAACTTCGTGACGGGAAATGCTGTATGAATGCAATGCATGGTTATACAGGAGAAAATTGTGAAGAAAGAAACTTGGATGCAGAAACTACAGATAATATTGGAGGAAATAAGTATGGGGCAAATATGGACAGAAAGAAACAAAAAGTAAAGGTTTCTGGAGGGAAATTTTAACAAGGGTAGAGGATATTGAAAAATAATAAATTGTAAGTAGCTTGAATATAAAAAGGTCATCAATAGATTATCGATTTTTAAAGATGTAATGGGGAAGGGAAAAATACATGGAAGTATGTATTTCATTGCCGTACTGACCATGGGCTTGTCAGTGGTCATGGTGTTCGGAATAGCACAGTGTGACGTCACATTGGTGGTGCTACTACCTCGCATTGGCAATTTATAATTTTCATATCAACATGGCAATTTGTAACGAAATGAAATAACATAGGCGTTGATGCCAAGAGCATAAACACTGTCAAAACGTAGTATAACATTAATAGGAGAAACATAATTGAAATGACGCTGGAATTTTATGGCAATTCGTGGGACAATTATTACATTATCTTGTATTTGTTTGCGCACAGAGCTCTCTTATTATATATTTCCTATAATTATTTGTCAATATGTTCCCCAAAGTCTGACAGATTTTCGTCCCAAAGGCTGTTTCATCAATGCCACGTTTACCCCTATCACTAAACTAAACATTAATTTCTTCAAGTTTTAGAAACAAAAAACAACTAAAAATAAATATATTATATTTACTATCTACTTCATTTGGTTGAGTTAAACTTTTTATAAACCATTTTATTGATAAAAAATCTGATGTGCTGCACTCACATGACTTTCTCTACTCTTGTACTAACCATTCTTACAAACTCTTATTCCTATATCTTCGTGTTAGTTGAGATAAACATTTGTACAAATTATCTTATTGTTTATTTCCTTCTAGGTACAAGGGGAATATTGGAGTACAGTAGGCTTTGTGTGATAGTCAAATCTTTTAAAGCTTTGAGATTCCGTTCTCTTTGCACACTTAACATATAAAAAGTGAACAACGATGTTCCATATCAAGAAAGTTTAAAGTTTTCCAAAACTCACACACATAACAAGGAATATCTCCGAAATGGTTCAAAACAAAACAACAAATTGTATATTTTAATGAAGAAAAACACTAAACAATGCGTTGGTTATACACACGTGTTGCTCTGTACTCAGTGATCGCCACGCCGCCTGAACGCAGTACACGGACAACGAGAATGAGAGAATGCGAGAAGAGCGTATGTCTGTCTCACTCTTCTCCGATGCCTCAGGGCAAGTGAGACACTCCCCCCACTCTACCCGACACAGTGTTTACCCCCACCACTTTTCACAAGTCACACAAAAAGTTTGCGGATCAGAATTGCAAGTCCTCCCATAAGAAGTTTCACTATAAAATATACGCGTTTAACTTTCGACTCGTGTTTTCAAGCTCTTCCTTGTTCTACAATGAATTCAACTTTCGAGTTATCGCTCTATAAAAGTCATGCTGTTTAGCTGAAACGTAGAGTGTGTTTTGTGAACCCTCGCGCGTTGGAATTAGCTGCCAAAGTCAAGTTTGTGGGTTCTCAGAAAGTAGGCTACAACATATCTACCCTTTGACATGTATATGCTAAACAGTCCTTTGTTTCTGGTATAATAGACGCAGTCATCTGTCATACGTCCAGGTTAATATGCTGATTGTATTTTATGTAAATCGTAAATAAATAACTGCCAGTAACACAAATTACTTTGTCTGCTACAGTCACAGAAAGTAAGTGCACGATTAGTTGATTTTGTGCACCCAACAATATCGCTCGCCTTCAAAGTGAGTTTTCCGTTTGACGCTGTACAGCTGAATTTTCCAATCTGAAATACGATTTAATTAATTTCATTTACGTCAGCCCGATCGTAATGAAATTATTGTACTAGGACAGAAATATACGTGTGTGTGTCTATATATATATATATATATATATATATATATATATATATATATATATATATATATATATAAGGATAGCTGAAATAACCGGCGCTGTCCTTGGTTCAACGATTTATCCCTAAAACTTTCGAACTTAGGTTGCATTCGACCAATAGCCTTGTGTTTCTTAGACATTTAAAAATGTTACATAGTGCTCAAACGAATACTTAAATTTATTAGGATACTATAAGAAATAAAAGTAAACTAACTAAATAAATAAAAACATTATGCAAAAGCACTGTTGGACAACCACAAATTCCCAGAAATAAAACCGAGTAGAGAAAACCTCATGAAGGTAATACGTTGCAATTCTATTTCGAGAGTTCATAAAAGTGTATGGATTGTTTGTAGAAGAGTGAAAAGGAAAATACATGTGACTGTGTTACGTAAAAGAAAACTGAGTCGAGAGAATCATGTGAATGTAATACGTTGCATTTCTTGTTATTGTAGTCCGCACAGACGCAGTTATTCCTAATAAAGGATCAAGATTCCTCTGCTTTTCAGTTAAACGGACGTGAACTTTGACAGAGTGCCTTTAACCTTCTCCAGAGCAGAATTCCAAGTTCTGGAATGTTACCTGGCGCATGAAGTCCTTTGGCGGTGAAAGGAATGGTCCAGGCAATTTGTAGATAGTTACAATTGTGAAATTTTAATTTTTGCTCGCGTAGTTATTTAATAGCTAAGGCCCAAGGGTGGGGTTTAGCCAATACTGGTTGGTAGTGATGGCGTTATAACAGGGAGGCGAGATGCCCACAGAATTATCAGTATCTGCTTATTCAAAAACACACCTCCCAATTTATTTAACTTTTTTCACGTACTGGCTCTGAATGGTCAAGTAATTATTATCAGCATGGTTTGAGTGATTTTTGAAAATGCCCTACATAATACAGATGCACACATATAACGCAAACTTTCTCTCTTTATAACACTAATATTGGTTAAAGATTCGTGTTGTGTGCGACTGCGCCCGGTCTTGCAGGCAGTGGCATCATTACAGATGTTAAGATCCGAAGCCTAAGCGATCTATCTATGTATACGTTTCAATAATCCCCCGTGTTTTAGGGACGCAGCCTCCGGGCGGCTGGACCAGATATCCTGACGTACGTAACTCAATTTTAGTTCATCCCAGACGAACCTCATTTGCATAAACGGGATTATGGAAATGGACCCCAGCCCAGCTAGCCCTACCTACCTTCGTGCCAAATATTGAAAGTGCCGTTTGATTTCCATGTTGCCAATACCACCATAAATCTGCAACAATAACACTGCAAACAATGCCCAAATTTTGAAGGCGTTAATGCCACTGCGATATACAGTAAGTTGGCCATGGAGAGGTGTTGATGAGTTTATCTTAGATTCAGGGCGAAATGCAACTCGCATTACTACTAATCTTGCCCGTCAAACACTATATCAGATCTGTATTAAAGATTTTCTGTTGTAAATAGCGAACATTTCTGAACCTCTAGTGTGTAGTCTAGGAGAGAGAAGGTGTGAGCAATCCAGGTTAAAAACGAACTTAAGTCAAGACATCTTAATATCAGATAATACATTTTAAGAATAAGAATGGCCATTGAGAAATTCTCAGTTCCCAAAAACACTTTAGATGATCAAATTGAAGCTCTTGGGGATGACGTGTATCCAAAGCATTTGTAAACTGTTGCATATTTTCTTCCAGTCAATAAAAAGTAACGTGAATTACATTGCAAACATTTAATGTTAACTAAGTAGAGTGGAGAGAAAAACAAATTAATACAGAACGCTAATGAGCACGGGAGCGGTGTGACTGTTACACGTCAGATTTTTTTAATATCTGAGAAAAGTTAATTTGCTGTGGAAGGGTTCGTATTCACGCATTTAATAAAAATGTTATATACACAGCTTTTAAACTTCGTGCAGTTGCAATAACAACCCATTCTATTTTTTATTACTATTTCTTTTATTTTACAAACCGTTTTCCCATTTCAGACATCATATCTGTTGGAAGACGGAGAGGGAAAACTACCCGTCAAATACACGCAGGCACCCTTTCCATTTTCGTCCCCGCAGGAGAAACCATATTCCCGTACTTGAAATTCAACTCCTGTAACAAGCTGTCTGCCTGCCCTCTGGCGGTAGATCGCGCAAATACACACACACTCTCTCACTCTCTACCCCTTTTAATTTCCACTTCCAAATTAAACCGAGTACAACAGAAATAATATTAGCCCATCCAGTTGTGTTGTTTGTTGAGCAAGAAAATGTTTTTGCTCGGTTTTCACACTACTTCAAGGTGTTCCTTCCAGGCAAGAGTGCATAAACACTTCCACTCTTTGTTTAAATATGCAATAATGTTTTATCCTTAATCTAGATTACGATTCGTGGTCACTTACACTTTGCACAAAGGGTAAAGCACCTTATTTTGATAGAAAATACAGCACGTAAGAGAAGTTTCTCCGCAGTGACTAGAGGTGTTAGTAAACTCTTGTGTTTCCCTCCCGGAAAAATATAAACAAAATGTTATGTATAAGAATCAAATATGCAATATCAACAAAATATGTAAAATGATGTAATAATCTAAATGCTAAGATTTCAACCTCAAATCTAAATGCAGACTGCAAGTTATCCAGCATTTTGTAATTTGATGCCTCTGTAAAGTACATAAATTAATTACACTAAGTTAAAATTTACTAAATATACAATTAATTATAGGGAAAATGTTTTGTTGTATGCAGAATTTACCTAAAATTTATTTTGAAGTAGGTAATCATGAAATAATAATATGTGTTTTGGATTATGTTTATTAAACTTACTCATTTCACATAATTATTTTACTTAAATAATTTTGAAGCAATGTTGAAATACTGAACCAATTTATCAATGAGTGAAACAATCAATTCAAAATAATGACATTTTATAATGAAGATGCATTTTCAGCTTTCTATCTCTTGACATAAACGTTGGTATCTTGACCACGGCCTACAAGCACGGAAGAATTAAACATATCAAACAGTCACATGAAGATTCTTTTTCCTCAGAGTAGATACGTCAGGAATAACTTTCTTGCGATATTTTTCTAGAAAGGAACGAAATTGAGGAAATTGAAGTTTATGCCACGGAATATTAGCTGCAACCATTGCACTGCACAAGTCTTTAAAAAATCATTTCCTGTTGCATTTGTGCTTTCTAGAAGGCTGCAGGTGTCTGTTGCGTATGCCAAGAGCACTTTTGATATGTACTTCCAATTGAGATTTCATGGGACAGCCAATTCTTTTACCGCACGCTCGACAGACTATTACTTCTCCGTCGGTTGTAAAGGCGCTATCTAATTTCACCCATGAATTCAATTTTCAGGATAGCGACTACACAACTGGTGCCGTTTTACCAAGGTAAGTAGAGAAAGACCATTTTACTAAAACTTGCAAGTATTATCGCCTCGCTATATTGATGGTTGTCCAGCGGCTCACTTCGTTTCCTCGCAGCTACTACCCCAACAATGGTAACAGTCAATTTCTCCAGTTCTTGCAAATGCCCAAAGCGCTACGAGAAACATGACACTGGAGGTCAACATTGTCGAGCGGCACCTGCTTTGATGTAAACGGACAACAATCAGAACGAGGCGAGGCGGTTATTATCGCATTCTTAATTTAACTTGCATCCTATTTCGCAGATTGATTTTCGTTGCTTTTAGCAAAACTTGTCAAAACAGTAGTTTATAATGTGACTATAATATTTCTTAAAAAATCTGGTGTGTTGCACTCACATGACTTTCTCTACTCTTGTACTAACCATTCTTACAAACTCTTATTCCTATATCTTCTTCGTGTTAGTTGAGATAAACATTTGTACAAATTATCTTATTGCTTATTTCCTTGTAGGTACAAGGGGAATATTAGAATACAGTAGGCTTTGTGCGATAGTCAAATGTTTTAAAGCTGTGGGATTCTGTTGCGTTTGCCCACTTAACGTATAAAAAAATGAACGATGATCCTTTTCCCGAAAGTTCTAAGTTTTCCGAAACTCACACACATAACAAGGAATATCTCCGAAATGGTTCACCACACAAGAAAATTTATTGAGACATAAATTGTGTATTTTAGCAAGATCCACATTTTTTGTATAGTATGATTTGGTCTATCTCTAACGCTTTATCAGTTATGCAAAAGTCGTCCAGAGTAAATACGACTACAGGGTCTATAGCCAGAAAATTCAAGATATACATTTCATTTGTCATACAAATATCTTAAACATATGACATTTTAATTAAAATCGTTAGAGCCATTTTCAAGAAAATCAAAATTTTCCAAAAACTTTCCATTTAAGGGTAGTTTAGGGTGGGGCTATTTTCTTCAAAATCTTCATGTCCCACCCTTAAATTGCATTAAACTTAAATACCGACTTTGGTTTTTAACCGACTTTTCGTTTTTGAGTTATGCTGCCCACAGACTGACAGACTGACACACAGACGGACCTTTTTCTAAAAGTGCTTTTTTTGGATTCAGGGGCCTCAAAACATATATTTCCGGTGAAATCTCGATATCGAATTTTTGGGTGGAATACAATACTTCCTCTACTTACTAGTAGAGAAAGTAAAAATAATAAAATTATACCCAAACCCAGAAAATATATACGTTTTATGTAACATCGTTACAATATGTAGAAACGTGCAAAATATGTAAACATATGTAAAATAAAAATTTGTGAGGGAGTCCCAAATGACGTAATTCGCCAACATTTTTACTTCTCATTGAAATATTATGCAGGATTTAAAATATGTAATTACCTAAAAATCCGGGCTTTAGTCATGAGTGTCGGCAGACTTTATTCCAGGGGGGGGGGGGCACATGTCGGAAATTTGCAATCATATATTAAATCATTATTTTAGTGTCAAAATTTATAATATTTGTTGCGGATAACTGTATTAATTTGTGATAAATAAAAATTGTTCTTTACATCAAAATTAATAGTTTGATAGTCAGTAACTGGGTGCACATTAAGCTAAGCAACTTCCAAGCGGGGCGCCTCCCCTTGTCCCCGTTTCGCGACGCCCATGTCACGAGTAGCAATTATTAAGACTGTTTCACGAATTAAAGCATGATAAAGCCTATGAAATGTTATTTAAATGTTGTATTGTAATTGCTAACCTCTCAGAAGTAACATGAAGCAGGTATCCATACATCAGCGTCCATTGGCACGGCCTTCTTAGTTCTCATATTGATGCTTCAACTTGTCAATGTGTTGGCAATGTCACAAGTTGGAGTATCTGCTGTGAATTAATTTCGTTCAATACAAAATTTGTCAAACTGATTCCAAACATAGGATTAAATACATCGCCGAAGTGAGAGTCAGCCACATTTGACATTTGAATTGCGGATCTATTGCGTTAAATTACGTTGCGCATTTGTTACCATAATGATCATAACATAAGAAAAGCACAATGTCGTATTTTCGTTTTACACCTTGATAGATGTCACAGCTGTAGGTAACACCTTACACAGTTTGTTGACCTTTCCCTAGCACCCGGCTCATGTAAAACACGACCAATGTGGAGCGGGCAGTTCGATATAACATAACGGAAACGGAAGGGAAAGTGCTTGTGTACATGGGCATTTCAAGGAGGTCACAGTGGAGCAAAAAGTTGAGTGCTCACACTCAAGGGATGTACAAAAACAAGATGAACCACATATCAGCAAGAGTGGCTCTTCTCTCCATATTACTAAAAGTTCACCAATACATTTTGGGTTAACAGTGATTAACTGCCTAGTGACTTACAACACCATTCAAATGTTTACGTCACAGTTATGATCTCTAGCGATCGTAAATGTGCGCATAGTGTTATTAAATGTTCGCATTAACATTGTTCTTCTTCTTATTGTTGTTGTTATTGTTATTATTATCATTATCATCACTATTATTATCATGATTCTTATTGTATTCCACCCAAAAATTCCATGTCGAGATTCCACCGCAAATATATGTTCTGAGACCCCCTCAATCCAAAAAAAGCATTTTTAGAAAAAGGTCCCTCTGTCTGTGTGTGTGTGTGTCAGTCTGTGGACAGCATAACTCAAAAACAAAATGTAGGTTAAAAACCGAAGTTAGTATTTAACTTTAATGCCTTTCGAGGATGCGACACGAAGATTTTGAAGAAAATACCCTTTACGTGGAAAAATGTTTGAAAATTTTGATTTTCTTGAAAATGGCTCTAAGGATTTAGATTAAAATGTCATGTTTGAGATATTTTTATGACAAATGAAATGCATATCTTGAATTTTCTGGCTATAGCCCCTGTAGTCGTATTTACTCTGGACGACTTTTGCATAACTGGTAAACCGTTAGAGATAGACCAAATCGTACTATACAAAAAATGTAGATCTTGCTAAAATACACAATTTATGTCTAAATGTTTCTTGTAGGGTGAACCATTTCGGAGATATTCCTTGTTATGTGTGTGAGTGCCAGAAACCTTATTGAAATGGAACATCGTTGTTCATTTTTTAAAAAGATTTGACTATCACTCAAAGCCTACTGTATTCTAATATTCCTCTTACACCTACAAAGAAATAACCAACAAGGCAATTTCTGCAAATGTTTATCTCAACTAACACGAAGAAGATATAGGAATAAGAGTTTGTAAGAATGGTTAGTACAAGAGTAGAGAAAGTCATGTGAGTGCAACACATAGATTTTTCGTTTTACTTATGCTGTGTTATTGAAGCAGAAGTCCTAGACAAATGCATCCCCTGTCTGGGAACAGGGGAAGCGGTGCAAAACTCCCAAAAATTCCCTTACCTTCGGAGCTTATTTACGAGCTAAACAGGAGTCCTTTGCCCTTACGGGATGCCTATAGGTTAAATTTATATTATTAATACACTTAGGCAACATACAAAAATGGACCAAGGGAAATTTTATGACTGCTAACACAACAAGGAAAACACCACTAAAAATTAAAATAAATTTTCAGTGTCAACAATTACCAGAAACAAAGGAAACGAAATATTTGGGAGTTTTATTTGATACCAAAGTCACACGGACCAAACAAATAGAAAATGTAACACAAAGTGCAGAAAGGCACCTTTCAATGTTAAAACGTCTAACAGGAATGAAGTGGGGATGTTCCAGAGCAACTCTTAACACAACATACAATATATATATAAAGCCATTATTTACTTACTGCAGTGAAGTCCTTGTAACAGAAAACAAACAAAAAAAAATTCAAATCTTTCAAAACCAAAGTCTGAGACTAATTACAGGTGCTATCAAAAGCACACCAATACCAGCTATGGAAATACTAACCAAACAGGGGCGAAGCCTCAGGGGAGACAGGGTAGACAGCGTCTACCCTAGAAGCTCTGCGAATGAGAATTGCTTTAACTTTTGCATGAAGCAGGTATTTGTATTTCCCACATAGTTTTCGTCTCTATACCAGCATTGGCGAGATTCCGCTACAGAAATGCGGTATCGGATTGCCTATTGTAGACGTTCGCCCATCTGTGTATTTTGCCATGCTTAGAGCATGGGAGAAACAAGCGCGCCATCTGACACCGGTTTCTGAACTACAATGTTTCCGTATAGCCAGATTTCTCCGCCCAGTAGACAGTCGAGACTTCGTCTTCTTTGGCTGTAATTGGCTGTTGTGGTAATGGAATGTTTTCAAGGCAAGGGACGATTGGTTACCGTTCAAGCGCATTTTTAGGAATTAATTTGAATTGAATTGAGATATTAGAAGAGAAATTCTAAATTTTCAGTACACTGTTATTCAATATCAATTATTTAAAAGTTGTAAATCTATCCAACATCTTTAAACGATCAATTCCTGTATATACCTATACATATTTCGCATTTTTCGGAAACGGCACTTACGGTTTGGATGAAACTTTATATTCAGATAACGTTTGGCTTTTAAGTTTGTCTATATGTGTCACTCCTGGAAAATGCGCGAGTTTAGTTTTCTAACGAAGCGAGCAATGGTGAAGGATGAGGGTAACACAAGTTTAATGAATGCTCGGATGTATATGATTATAACGCCATTACATACAAGGGAGATATGTGAACTCAGCTTTAAATATAATGGTATTCTCCTTTATAACTGACTTCCTTCTGAAATAAACTCATCACAACACTTAACAAATTTAAAAACAGCTTCAGACCTTATCTGATAAATAAATGTTGTTATTCCATAGAGGAATGCTTAAACGAGAGAAGCCGTTATAAATTATATTATGTAATATGAGTTATCTATTATGTGTCTATTCATTATAATATATTTTCTAGACAGACCACAGCGCCAACTGCATCGATGTAATTCCCCTAGTCCAGTGATGGCCCAATGAAGCATAACCCAATTGTCTAATACCCCCATATTCTCTAGACAGACCACAGCACCAACTGCATCGATGTAATTCCCCTAGTCCAGTGATGGCGCAATGAAGCATAACCCAATTGTCTAATACCCCCATATTCTCTAGACAGACCACAGCACCAACTGCATCGATGTAATTCCCCTAGTCCAGTGATGGCCCAATGAAGCATAACCCAATTGTCTAATACCCCCATATTCTCTAGACAGACCACAGCACCAACTGCATCGATGTAATTCCCCTAGTCCAGTGATGGCGCAATGAAGCATAACCCATTGTCTAATACCCCCATATTCTCTAGACAGACCACAACACCAACTCCATCGATGTAATTCCCCTAGTCCAGTGATGGCCCAATGAAGCATAACCCAATTGTCTAATACCCCCATATTCTCTAGACAGACCACAGCGCCAACTGCATCGATGTAATTCCCCTAGTCCAGTGATGGCCCAATGAAGCATAACCCAATTGTCTAATACCCCCATATTCTCTAGACAGACCACAACGCCAACTGCATCGATGTAATTCCCCTAGTCCAGTGATGGCCCAATGAAGCATAACCCAATTGTCTAATACCCCCATATTCTCTAGACAGACCACAACGCCAACTGCATCGATGTAATTCCCCTAGTCCAGTGATGGCCCAATGAAGCATAACCCAATTGTCTAATACCCCCATATTCTCTAGACAGACCACAACACCAACTGCATCGATGTAATTCCCCTAGTCCAGTGATGGCGCAATGAAGCATAACCCAATTGTCTAATACCCCCATATTCTCTAGACAGACCACAGCACCAACTGCATCGATGTAATTCCCCTAGTCCAGTGATGGCCCAATGAAGCATAACCCAATTGTCTAATACCTCCATATTCTCTAGACAGACCACAGCACCAACTGCATCGATGTAATTCCCCTAGTCCAGTGATGGCCCAATGAAGAGTACCCAATTGTCTAATACCTCCATATTCTCTAGACAGACCACAACGCCAACTGTATCGATGTAATTCCCCTAGTCCAGTGATGACCCAATGAAGCATAACCCAATTGTCTAATACCTCCATATTCTCTAGACAGACCACAGCACCAACTGCATCGATGTAATTCCCCTAGTCCAGTGATGACCCAATGAAGCATAACCCAATTGTCTAATACCTCCATATTCTCTAGACAGACCACAGCACCAACTGCATCGATGTAATTCCCCTAGTCCAGTGATGACCCAATGAAGCATAACCCAATTGTCTAATACCTCCATATTCTCTAGACAGACCACAGCACCAACTGCATCGATGTAATTCCCCTAGTCCAGTGATGACCCAATGAAGCATAACCCAATTGTCTAATACCTCCATATTCTCTAGACAGACCACAGCACCAACTGCATCGATGTAATTCCCCTACTCCAGTGATGGCCCAATGAAGCATAACCCAATTGTCTAATACCTCCATATTCTCTAGACAGACCACAACGTCAACTGCATCGATGTAATTCCCCTAGTCCAGTGATGGCCCAATGAAGCATAACCCAATTGTCTAATACCCCCATATTCTCTAGACAGACCACAGCACCAACTGCATCGATGTAATTCCCCTAGTCCAGTGATGACCCAATGAAGCATAACCCAATTGTCTAATACCTCCATATTCTCTAGACAGACCACAGCACCAACTGCATCGATGTAATTCCCCTAGTCCAGTGATGGCGCAATGAAGCATAACCCAATTGTCTAATACCTCCATATTCTCTAGACAGACCACAACGTCAACTGCATCGATGTAATTCCCCTAGTCCAGTGATGGCCCAATGAAGCATAACCCAATTGTCTAATACCCCCATATTCTCTAGACAGACCAGAGCACCAACTGCATCGATGTAATTCCCCTAGTCCAGTGATGGCCCAATGAAGCATAACCCAATTGTCTAATACCTCCATATTCTCTAGACAGACCACAGCACCAACTGCATCGATGTAATTCCCCTAGTCCAGTGATGGCCCAATGAAGCATAACCCAATTGTCTAATACCTCCATATTCTCTAGACAGACCACAGCACCAACTCCATCGATGTAATTCCCCTAGTCCAGTGATGGCCCAATGAAGCATAACCCAATTGTCTAATACCCCCATATTCTCTAGACAGACCACAGCACCAACTGCATCGATGTAATTCCCCTAGTCCAGTGATGGCCCAATGAAGCATAACCCAATTGTCTAATACCTCCATATTCTCTAGACAGACCACAGCACCAACTCCATCGATGTAATTCCCCTAGTCCAGTGATGGCCCAATGAAGCATAACCCAATTGTCTAATACCCCCATATTCTCTAGACAGACCACAGCACCAACTCCATCGATGTAATTCCCCTAGTTCAGTGATGGCCCAATGAAGCATAACCCAATTGTCTAATACCCCCATATTCTCTAGACAGACCACAGCGCCAACTCCATCGATGTAATTCCCCTAGTTCAGTGATGGCCCAATGAAGCATAACCCAATTGTCTAATACCCCCATATTCTCTAGACAGACCACAGCGCCAACTCCATCGATGTAATTCCCCTAGTTCAGTGATGGCCCAATGAAGCATAACCCAATTGTCTAATACCCCCATATTCTCTAGACAGACCACAGCGCCAACTCCATCGATGTAATTCCCCTAGTTCAGTGATGGCCCAATGAAGCATAACCCAATTGTCTAATACCTCCATATTCTCTAGACAGACCACAGCACCAACTGCATCGATGTAATTCCCCTAGTCCAGTGATGACCCAATGAAGCATAACCCAATTGTCTAATACCTCCATATTCTCTAGACAGACCACAGCACCAACTGCATCGATGTAATTCCCCTAGTCCAGTGATGGCCCAATGAAGCATAACCCAATTCTCTAATACCCCCATATTCTCTAGACAGACCACAGCACCAACTGCATCGATGTAATTCCCCTAGTCCAGTGATGGCCCAATGAAGCATAACCCAATTGTCTAATACCTCCATATTCTCTAGACAGACCACAGCACCAACTGCATCGATGTAATTCCCCTAGTCCAGTGATGGCGCAATGAAGCATAACCCAATTGTCTAATACCTCCATATTCTCTAGACAGACCACAGCACCAACTGCATCGATGTAATTCCCCTAGTCCAGTGATGGCCCAATGAAGCATAACCCAATTGTCTAATACCTCCATATTCTCTAGACAGACCACAGCACCAACTGCATCGATGTAATTCCCCTACTCCAGTGATGGCCCAATGAAGCATAACCCAATTGTCTAATACCCCCATATTCTCTAGACAGACCACAGCACCAACTGCATCGATGTAATTCCCCTAGTCCAGTGATGGCCCAATGAAGCATAACCCAATTGTCTAATACCCCCATATTCTCTAGACAGACCACAGCACCAACTGCATCGATGTAATTCCCCTAGTCCAGTGATGGCCCAATGAAGCATAACCCAATTGTCTAATACCTCCATATTCTCTAGACAGACCACAGCACCAACTGCATCGATGTAATTCCCCTAGTCCAGTGATGGCGCAATGAAGCATAACCCAATTGTCTAATACCTCCATATTCTCTAGACAGACCACAACGTCAACTGCATCGATGTAATTCCCCTAGTCCAGTGATGGCCCAATGAAGCATAACCCAATTGTCTAATACCCCCATATTCTCTAGACAGACCAGAGCACCAACTGCAGCGATGTAATTCCCCTAGTCCAGTGATGGCCCAATGAAGCATAACCCAATTGTCTAATACCTCCATATTCTCTAGACAGACCACAGCACCAACTGCATCGATGTAATTCCCCTAGTCCAGTGATGGCCCAATGAAGCATAACCCAATTGTCTAATACCTCCATATTCTCTAGACAGACCACAGCACCAACTCCATCGATGTAATTCCCCTAGTCCAGTGATGGCCCAATGAAGCATAACCCAATTGTCTAATACCCCCATATTCTCTAGACAGACCACAGCACCAACTGCATCGATGTAATTCCCCTAGTCCAGTGATGGCCCAATGAAGCATAACCCAATTGTCTAATACCTCCATATTCTCTAGACAGACCACAGCACCAACTGCATCGATGTAATTCCCCTAGTCCAGTGTTGGCCCAATGAAGCATAACCCAATTGTCTAATACCCCCATATTCTCTAGACAGACCACAGCACCAACTGCATCGATGTAATTCCCCTAGTCCAGTGATGGCCCAATGAAGCATAACCCAATTGTCTAATACCTCCATATTCTCTAGACAGACCACAGCACCAACTGCATCGATGTAATTCCCCTAGTCCAGTGTTGGCCCAATGAAGCATAACCCAATTGTCTAATACCCCCATATTCTCTAGACAGACCACAGCACCAACTGCATCGATGTAATTCCCCTAGTCCAGTGATGGCCCAATGAAGCATAACCCAATTGTCTAATACCTCCATATTCTCTAGACAGACCACAGCACCAACTCCATCGATGTAATTCCCCTAGTCCAGTGATGGCCCAATGAAGCATAACCCAATTGTCTAATACCCCCATATTCTCTAGACAGACCACAGCACCAACTCCATCGATGTAATTCCCCTAGTTCAGTGATGGCCCAATGAAGCATAACCCAATTGTCTAATACCCCCATATTCTCTAGACAGACCACAGCGCCAACTCCATCGATGTAATTCCCCTAGTTCAGTGATGGCCCAATGAAGCATAACCCAATTGTCTAATACCCCCATATTCTCTAGACAGACCACAGCGCCAACTCCATCGATGTAATTCCCCTAGTTCAGTGATGACCCAATGAAGCATAACCCAATTGTCTAATACCCCCATATTCTCTAGACAGACCACAGCGCCAACTCCATCGATGTAATTCCCCTAGTTCAGTGATGGCCCAATGAAGCATAACCCAATTGTCTAATACCCCCATATTCTCTAGACAGACCACAGCGCCAACTCCATCGATGTAATTCCCCTAGTTCAGTGATGGCCCAATGAAGCATAACCCAATTGTCTAATACCCCCATATTCTCTAGACAGACCACAGCACCAACTCCATCGATGTAATTCCCCTAGTTCAGTGATGGCCCAATGAAGCATAACCCAATTGTCTAATACCCCCATATTCTCTAGACAGACCACAGCGCCAACTCCATCGATGTAATTCCCCTAGTTCAGTGATGGCCCAATGAAGCATAACCCAATTGTCTAATACCCCCATATTCTCTAGACAGACCACAGCGCCAACTCCATCGATGTAATTCCCCTAGTTCAGTGATGGCCCAATGAAGCATAACCCAATTGTCTAATACCCCCATATTCTCTAGACAGACCACAGCACCAACTGCATCGATGTAATTCCCCTAGTCCAGTGATGGCCCAATGAAGCATAACCCAATTGTCTAATACCTCCATATTCTCTAGACAGACCACAGCACCAACTGCATCGATGTAATTCCCCTAGTCCAGTGATGGCCCAATGAAGCATAACCCAATTGTCTAATACCTCCATATTCTCTAGACAGACCACAACGCCAACTGCATCGATGTAATTCCCCTAGTCCAGTGATGGCCCAATGAAGCATAACCCAATTGTCTAATACCCCCATATTCTCTACACAGACCACAGCACCAACTGCATCGATGTAATTCCCCTAGTCCAGTGATGGCGCAATGAAGCATAACCCAATTGTCTAATACCCCCATATTCTCTAGACAGACCACAGCACCAACTGCATCGATGTAATTCCCCTAGTCCAGTGATGGCCCAATGAAGCATAACCCAATTGTCTAATACCCCCATATTCTCTAGACAGACCACAGCACCAACTGCATCGATGTAATTCCCCTAGTCCAGTGATGGCGCAATGAAGCATAACCCATTGTCTAATACCCCCATATTCTCTAGACAGACCACAACACCAACTCCATCGATGTAATTCCCCTAGTCCAGTGATGGCCCAATGAAGCATAACCCAATTGTCTAATACCCCCATATTCTCTAGACAGACCACAGCGCCAACTGCATCGATGTAATTCCCCTAGTCCAGTGATGGCCCAATGAAGCATAACCCAATTGTCTAATACCCCCATATTCTCTAGACAGACCACAACGCCAACTGCATCGATGTAATTCCCCTAGTCCAGTGATGGCCCAATGAAGCATAACCCAATTGTCTAATACCCCCATATTCTCTAGACAGACCACAACACCAACTGCATCGATGTAATTCCCCTAGTCCAGTGATGGCGCAATGAAGCATAACCCAATTGTCTAATACCCCCATATTCTCTAGACAGACCACAGCACCAACTGCATCGATGTAATTCCCCTAGTCCAGTGATGGCCCAATGAAGCATAACCCAATTGTCTAATACCTCCATATTCTCTAGACAGACCACAGCACCAACTGCATCGATGTAATTCCCCTAGTCCAGTGATGGCCCAATGAAGAGTACCCAATTGTCTAATACCTCCATATTCTCTAGACAGACCACAACGCCAACTGTATCGATGTAATTCCCCTAGTCCAGTGATGACCCAATGAAGCATAACCCAATTGTCTAATACCTCCATATTCTCTAGACAGACCACAGCACCAACTGCATCGATGTAATTCCCCTAGTCCAGTGATGACCCAATGAAGCATAACCCAATTGTCTAATACCTCCATATTCTCTAGACAGACCACAGCACCAACTGCATCGATGTAATTCCCCTAGTCCAGTGATGACCCAATGAAGCATAACCCAATTGTCTAATACCTCCATATTCTCTAGACAGACCACAGCACCAACTGCATCGATGTAATTCCCCTAGTCCAGTGATGACCCAATGAAGCATAACCCAATTGTCTAATACCTCCATATTCTCTAGACAGACCACAGCACCAACTGCATCGATGTAATTCCCCTACTCCAGTGATGGCCCAATGAAGCATAACCCAATTGTCTAATACCTCCATATTCTCTAGACAGACCACAACGTCAACTGCATCGATGTAATTCCCCTAGTCCAGTGATGGCCCAATGAAGCATAACCCAATTGTCTAATACCCCCATATTCTCTAGACAGACCACAGCACCAACTGCATCGATGTAATTCCCCTAGTCCAGTGATGACCCAATGAAGCATAACCCAATTGTCTAATACCTCCATATTCTCTAGACAGACCACAGCACCAACTGCATCGATGTAATTCCCCTAGTCCAGTGATGGCGCAATGAAGCATAACCCAATTGTCTAATACCTCCATATTCTCTAGACAGACCACAACGTCAACTGCATCGATGTAATTCCCCTAGTCCAGTGATGGCCCAATGAAGCATAACCCAATTGTCTAATACCCCCATATTCTCTAGACAGACCAGAGCACCAACTGCATCGATGTAATTCCCCTAGTCCAGTGATGGCCCAATGAAGCATAACCCAATTGTCTAATACCTCCATATTCTCTAGACAGACCACAGCACCAACTGCATCGATGTAATTCCCCTAGTCCAGTGATGGCCCAATGAAGCATAACCCAATTGTCTAATACCTCCATATTCTCTAGACAGACCACAGCACCAACTCCATCGATGTAATTCCCCTAGTCCAGTGATGGCCCAATGAAGCATAACCCAATTGTCTAATACCCCCATATTCTCTAGACAGACCACAGCACCAACTGCATCGATGTAATTCCCCTAGTCCAGTGATGGCCCAATGAAGCATAACCCAATTGTCTAATACCTCCATATTCTCTAGACAGACCACAGCACCAACTCCATCGATGTAATTCCCCTAGTCCAGTGATGGCCCAATGAAGCATAACCCAATTGTCTAATACCCCCATATTCTCTAGACAGACCACAGCACCAACTCCATCGATGTAATTCCCCTAGTTCAGTGATGGCCCAATGAAGCATAACCCAATTGTCTAATACCCCCATATTCTCTAGACAGACCACAGCGCCAACTCCATCGATGTAATTCCCCTAGTTCAGTGATGGCCCAATGAAGCATAACCCAATTGTCTAATACCCCCATATTCTCTAGACAGACCACAGCGCCAACTCCATCGATGTAATTCCCCTAGTTCAGTGATGGCCCAATGAAGCATAACCCAATTGTCTAATACCCCCATATTCTCTAGACAGACCACAGCGCCAACTCCATCGATGTAATTCCCCTAGTTCAGTGATGGCCCAATGAAGCATAACCCAATTGTCTAATACCTCCATATTCTCTAGACAGACCACAGCACCAACTGCATCGATGTAATTCCCCTAGTCCAGTGATGACCCAATGAAGCATAACCCAATTGTCTAATACCTCCATATTCTCTAGACAGACCACAGCACCAACTGCATCGATGTAATTCCCCTAGTCCAGTGATGGCCCAATGAAGCATAACCCAATTCTCTAATACCCCCATATTCTCTAGACAGACCACAGCACCAACTGCATCGATGTAATTCCCCTAGTCCAGTGATGGCCCAATGAAGCATAACCCAATTGTCTAATACCTCCATATTCTCTAGACAGACCACAGCACCAACTGCATCGATGTAATTCCCCTAGTCCAGTGATGGCGCAATGAAGCATAACCCAATTGTCTAATACCTCCATATTCTCTAGACAGACCACAGCACCAACTGCATCGATGTAATTCCCCTAGTCCAGTGATGGCCCAATGAAGCATAACCCAATTGTCTAATACCTCCATATTCTCTAGACAGACCACAGCACCAACTGCATCGATGTAATTCCCCTACTCCAGTGATGGCCCAATGAAGCATAACCCAATTGTCTAATACCCCCATATTCTCTAGACAGACCACAGCACCAACTGCATCGATGTAATTCCCCTAGTCCAGTGATGGCCCAATGAAGCATAACCCAATTGTCTAATACCCCCATATTCTCTAGACAGACCACAGCACCAACTGCATCGATGTAATTCCCCTAGTCCAGTGATGGCCCAATGAAGCATAACCCAATTGTCTAATACCTCCATATTCTCTAGACAGACCACAGCACCAACTGCATCGATGTAATTCCCCTAGTCCAGTGATGGCGCAATGAAGCATAACCCAATTGTCTAATACCTCCATATTCTCTAGACAGACCACAACGTCAACTGCATCGATGTAATTCCCCTAGTCCAGTGATGGCCCAATGAAGCATAACCCAATTGTCTAATACCCCCATATTCTCTAGACAGACCAGAGCACCAACTGCAGCGATGTAATTCCCCTAGTCCAGTGATGGCCCAATGAAGCATAACCCAATTGTCTAATACCTCCATATTCTCTAGACAGACCACAGCACCAACTGCATCGATGTAATTCCCCTAGTCCAGTGATGGCCCAATGAAGCATAACCCAATTGTCTAATACCTCCATATTCTCTAGACAGACCACAGCACCAACTCCATCGATGTAATTCCCCTAGTCCAGTGATGGCCCAATGAAGCATAACCCAATTGTCTAATACCCCCATATTCTCTAGACAGACCACAGCACCAACTGCATCGATGTAATTCCCCTAGTCCAGTGATGGCCCAATGAAGCATAACCCAATTGTCTAATACCTCCATATTCTCTAGACAGACCACAGCACCAACTGCATCGATGTAATTCCCCTAGTCCAGTGTTGGCCCAATGAAGCATAACCCAATTGTCTAATACCCCCATATTCTCTAGACAGACCACAGCACCAACTGCATCGATGTAATTCCCCTAGTCCAGTGATGGCCCAATGAAGCATAACCCAATTGTCTAATACCTCCATATTCTCTAGACAGACCACAGCACCAACTCCATCGATGTAATTCCCCTAGTCCAGTGATGGCCCAATGAAGCATAACCCAATTGTCTAATACCCCCATATTCTCTAGACAGACCACAGCACCAACTCCATCGATGTAATTCCCCTAGTTCAGTGATGGCCCAATGAAGCATAACCCAATTGTCTAATACCCCCATATTCTCTAGACAGACCACAGCGCCAACTCCATCGATGTAATTCCCCTAGTTCAGTGATGGCCCAATGAAGCATAACCCAATTGTCTAATACCCCCATATTCTCTAGACAGACCACAGCGCCAACTCCATCGATGTAATTCCCCTAGTTCAGTGATGACCCAATGAAGCATAACCCAATTGTCTAATACCCCCATATTCTCTAGACAGACCACAGCGCCAACTCCATCGATGTAATTCCCCTAGTTCAGTGATGGCCCAATGAAGCATAACCCAATTGTCTAATACCCCCATATTCTCTAGACAGACCACAGCGCCAACTCCATCGATGTAATTCCCCTAGTCCAGTGATGGCCCAATGAAGCATAACCCAATTGTCTAATACCTCCATATTCTCTAGACAGACCACAGCACCAACTGCATCGATGTAATTCCCCTAGTCCAGTGATGGCCCAATGAAGCATAACCCAATTGTCTAATACCTCCATATTCTCTAGACAGACCACAACGCCAACTGCATCGATGTAATTCCCCTAGTCCAGTGATGGCCCAATGAAGCATAACCCAATTGTCTAATACCCCCATATTCTCTACACAGACCACAGCACCAACTGCATCGATGTAATTCCCCTAGTCCAGTGATGGCGCAATGAAGCATAACCCAATTGTCTAATACCCCCATATTCTCTAGACAGACCACAGCACCAACTGCATCGATGTAATTCCCCTAGTCCAGTGATGGCCCAATGAAGCATAACCCAATTGTCTAATACCCCCATATTCTCTAGACAGACCACAGCACCAACTGCATCGATGTAATTCCCCTAGTCCAGTGATGGCGCAATGAAGCATAACCCATTGTCTAATACCCCCATATTCTCTAGACAGACCACAACACCAACTCCATCGATGTAATTCCCCTAGTCCAGTGATGGCCCAATGAAGCATAACCCAATTGTCTAATACCCCCATATTCTCTAGACAGACCACAGCGCCAACTGCATCGATGTAATTCCCCTAGTCCAGTGATGGCCCAATGAAGCATAACCCAATTGTCTAATACCCCCATATTCTCTAGACAGACCACAACGCCAACTGCATCGATGTAATTCCCCTAGTCCAGTGATGGCCCAATGAAGCATAACCCAATTGTCTAATACCCCCATATTCTCTAGACAGACCACAACACCAACTGCATCGATGTAATTCCCCTAGTCCAGTGATGGCGCAATGAAGCATACCCAATTGTCTAATACCCCCATATTCTCTAGACAGACCACAGCACCAACTGCATCGATGTAATTCCCCTAGTCCAGTGATGGCCCAATGAAGCATAACCCAATTGTCTAATACCTCCATATTCTCTAGACAGACCACAGCACCAACTGCATCGATGTAATTCCCCTAGTCCAGTGATGGCCCAATGAAGAGTACCCAATTGTCTAATACCTCCATATTCTCTAGACAGACCACAACGCCAACTGTATCGATGTAATTCCCCTAGTCCAGTGATGACCCAATGAAGCATAACCCAATTGTCTAATACCTCCATATTCTCTAGACAGACCACAGCACCAACTGCATCGATGTAATTCCCCTAGTCCAGTGATGACCCAATGAAGCATAACCCAATTGTCTAATACCTCCATATTCTCTAGACAGACCACAGCACCAACTGCATCGATGTAATTCCCCTAGTCCAGTGATGACCCAATGAAGCATAACCCAATTGTCTAATACCTCCATATTCTCTAGACAGACCACAGCACCAACTGCATCGATGTAATTCCCCTAGTCCAGTGATGACCCAATGAAGCATAACCCAATTGTCTAATACCTCCATATTCTCTAGACAGACCACAGCACCAACTGCATCGATGTAATTCCCCTACTCCAGTGATGGCCCAATGAAGCATAACCCAATTGTCTAATACCTCCATATTCTCTAGACAGACCACAACGTCAACTGCATCGATGTAATTCCCCTAGTCCAGTGATGGCCCAATGAAGCATAACCCAATTGTCTAATACCCCCATATTCTCTAGACAGACCACAGCACCAACTGCATCGATGTAATTCCCCTAGTCCAGTGATGACCCAATGAAGCATAACCCAATTGTCTAATACCTCCATATTCTCTAGACAGACCACAGCACCAACTGCATCGATGTAATTCCCCTAGTCCAGTGATGGCGCAATGAAGCATAACCCAATTGTCTAATACCTCCATATTCTCTAGACAGACCACAACGTCAACTGCATCGATGTAATTCCCCTAGTCCAGTGATGGCCCAATGAAGCATAACCCAATTGTCTAATACCCCCATATTCTCTAGACAGACCAGAGCACCAACTGCATCGATGTAATTCCCCTAGTCCAGTGATGGCCCAATGAAGCATAACCCAATTGTCTAATACCTCCATATTCTCTAGACAGACCACAGCACCAACTGCATCGATGTAATTCCCCTAGTCCAGTGATGGCCCAATGAAGCATAACCCAATTGTCTAATACCTCCATATTCTCTAGACAGACCACAGCACCAACTCCATCGATGTAATTCCCCTAGTCCAGTGATGGCCCAATGAAGCATAACCCAATTGTCTAATACCCCCATATTCTCTAGACAGACCACAGCACCAACTGCATCGATGTAATTCCCCTAGTCCAGTGATGGCCCAATGAAGCATAACCCAATTGTCTAATACCTCCATATTCTCTAGACAGACCACAGCACCAACTCCATCGATGTAATTCCCCTAGTCCAGTGATGGCCCAATGAAGCATAACCCAATTGTCTAATACCCCCATATTCTCTAGACAGACCACAGCACCAACTCCATCGATGTAATTCCCCTAGTTCAGTGATGGCCCAATGAAGCATAACCCAATTGTCTAATACCCCCATATTCTCTAGACAGACCACAGCGCCAACTCCATCGATGTAATTCCCCTAGTTCAGTGATGGCCCAATGAAGCATAACCCAATTGTCTAATACCCCCATATTCTCTAGACAGACCACAGCGCCAACTCCATCGATGTAATTCCCCTAGTTCAGTGATGGCCCAATGAAGCATAACCCAATTGTCTAATACCCCCATATTCTCTAGACAGACCACAGCGCCAACTCCATCGATGTAATTCCCCTAGTTCAGTGATGGCCCAATGAAGCATAACCCAATTGTCTAATACCTCCATATTCTCTAGACAGACCACAGCACCAACTGCATCGATGTAATTCCCCTAGTCCAGTGATGACCCAATGAAGCATAACCCAATTGTCTAATACCTCCATATTCTCTAGACAGACCACAGCACCAACTGCATCGATGTAATTCCCCTAGTCCAGTGATGGCCCAATGAAGCATAACCCAATTCTCTAATACCCCCATATTCTCTAGACAGACCACAGCACCAACTGCATCGATGTAATTCCCCTAGTCCAGTGATGGCCCAATGAAGCATAACCCAATTGTCTAATACCTCCATATTCTCTAGACAGACCACAGCACCAACTGCATCGATGTAATTCCCCTAGTCCAGTGATGGCGCAATGAAGCATAACCCAATTGTCTAATACCTCCATATTCTCTAGACAGACCACAGCACCAACTGCATCGATGTAATTCCCCTAGTCCAGTGATGGCCCAATGAAGCATAACCCAATTGTCTAATACCTCCATATTCTCTAGACAGACCACAGCACCAACTGCATCGATGTAATTCCCCTACTCCAGTGATGGCCCAATGAAGCATAACCCAATTGTCTAATACCCCCATATTCTCTAGACAGACCACAGCGCCAACTCCATCGATGTAATTCCCCTAGTTCAGTGATGGCCCAATGAAGCATAACCCAATTGTCTAATACCCCCATATTCTCTAGACAGACCACAGCGCCAACTCCATCGATGTAATTCCCCTAGTTCAGTGATGGCCCAATGAAGCATAACCCAATTGTCTAATACCCCCATATTCTCTAGACAGACCACAGCGCCAACTCCATCGATGTAATTCCCCTAGTTCAGTGATGGCCCAATGAAGCATAACCCAATTGTCTAATACCTCCATATTCTCTAGACAGACCACAGCACCAACTGCATCGATGTAATTCCCCTAGTCCAGTGATGACCCAATGAAGCATAACCCAATTGTCTAATACCTCCATATTCTCTAGACAGACCACAGCACCAACTGCATCGATGTAATTCCCCTAGTCCAGTGATGGCCCAATGAAGCATAACCCAATTCTCTAATACCCCCATATTCTCTAGACAGACCACAGCACCAACTGCATCGATGTAATTCCCCTAGTCCAGTGATGGCGCAATGAAGCATACCCAATTGTCTAATACCCCCATATTCTCTAGACAGACCACAGCACCAACTGCATCGATGTAATTCCCCTAGTCCAGTGATGGCCCAATGAAGCATAACCCAATTGTCTAATACCTCCATATTCTCTAGACAGACCACAGCACCAACTGCATCGATGTAATTCCCCTAGTCCAGTGATGGCCCAATGAAGAGTACCCAATTGTCTAATACCTCCATATTCTCTAGACAGACCACAACGCCAACTGTATCGATGTAATTCCCCTAGTCCAGTGATGACCCAATGAAGCATAACCCAATTGTCTAATACCTCCATATTCTCTAGACAGACCACAGCACCAACTGCATCGATGTAATTCCCCTAGTCCAGTGATGACCCAATGAAGCATAACCCAATTGTCTAATACCTCCATATTCTCTAGACAGACCACAGCACCAACTGCATCGATGTAATTCCCCTAGTCCAGTGATGACCCAATGAAGCATAACCCAATTGTCTAATACCTCCATATTCTCTAGACAGACCACAGCACCAACTGCATCGATGTAATTCCCCTAGTCCAGTGATGACCCAATGAAGCATAACCCAATTGTCTAATACCTCCATATTCTCTAGACAGACCACAGCACCAACTGCATCGATGTAATTCCCCTACTCCAGTGATGGCCCAATGAAGCATAACCCAATTGTCTAATACCTCCATATTCTCTAGACAGACCACAACGTCAACTGCATCGATGTAATTCCCCTAGTCCAGTGATGGCCCAATGAAGCATAACCCAATTGTCTAATACCCCCATATTCTCTAGACAGACCACAGCACCAACTGCATCGATGTAATTCCCCTAGTCCAGTGATGACCCAATGAAGCATAACCCAATTGTCTAATACCTCCATATTCTCTAGACAGACCACAGCACCAACTGCATCGATGTAATTCCCCTAGTCCAGTGATGGCGCAATGAAGCATAACCCAATTGTCTAATACCTCCATATTCTCTAGACAGACCACAACGTCAACTGCATCGATGTAATTCCCCTAGTCCAGTGATGGCCCAATGAAGCATAACCCAATTGTCTAATACCCCCATATTCTCTAGACAGACCAGAGCACCAACTGCATCGATGTAATTCCCCTAGTCCAGTGATGGCCCAATGAAGCATAACCCAATTGTCTAATACCTCCATATTCTCTAGACAGACCACAGCACCAACTGCATCGATGTAATTCCCCTAGTCCAGTGATGGCCCAATGAAGCATAACCCAATTGTCTAATACCTCCATATTCTCTAGACAGACCACAGCACCAACTCCATCGATGTAATTCCCCTAGTCCAGTGATGGCCCAATGAAGCATAACCCAATTGTCTAATACCCCCATATTCTCTAGACAGACCACAGCACCAACTGCATCGATGTAATTCCCCTAGTCCAGTGATGGCCCAATGAAGCATAACCCAATTGTCTAATACCTCCATATTCTCTAGACAGACCACAGCACCAACTCCATCGATGTAATTCCCCTAGTCCAGTGATGGCCCAATGAAGCATAACCCAATTGTCTAATACCCCCATATTCTCTAGACAGACCACAGCACCAACTCCATCGATGTAATTCCCCTAGTTCAGTGATGGCCCAATGAAGCATAACCCAATTGTCTAATACCCCCGTATTCTCTAGACAGACCACAGCGCCAACTCCATCGATGTAATTCCCCTAGTTCAGTGATGGCCCAATGAAGCATAAGCCAATTGTCTAATACCCCCATATTCTCTAGACAGACCACAGCGCCAACTCCATCGATGTAATTCCCCTAGTTCAGTGATGGCCCAATGAAGCATAACCCAATTGTCTAATACCCCCATATTCTCTAGACAGACCACAGCGCCAACTCCATCGATGTAATTCCCCTAGTTTAGTGATGGCCCAATGAAGCATAACCCAATTGTCTAATACCTCCATATTCTCTAGACAGACCACAGCACCAACTGCATCGATGTAATTCCCCTAGTCCAGTGATGACCCAATGAAGCATAACCCAATTGTCTAATACCTCCATATTCTCTAGACAGACCACAGCACCAACTGCATCGATGTAATTCCCCTAGTCCAGTGATGGCCCAATGAAGCATAACCCAATTCTCTAATACCCCCATATTCTCTAGACAGACCACAGCACCAACTGCATCGATGTAATTCCCCTAGTCCAGTGATGGCCCAATGAAGCATAACCCAATTGTCTAATACCTCCATATTCTCTAGACAGACCACAGCACCAACTGCATCGATGTAATTCCCCTAGTCCAGTGATGGCGCAATGAAGCATAACCCAATTGTCTAATACCTCCATATTCTCTAGACAGACCACAGCACCAACTGCATCGATGTAATTCCCCTAGTCCAGTGATGGCCCAATGAAGCATAACCCAATTGTCTAATACCTCCATATTCTCTAGACAGACCACAGCACCAACTGCATCGATGTAATTCCCCTACTCCAGTGATGGCCCAATGAAGCATAACCCAATTGTCTAATACCCCCATATTCTCTAGACAGACCACAGCGCCAACTCCATCGATGTAATTCCCCTAGTTCAGTGATGGCCCAATGAAGCATAACCCAATTGTCTAATACCCCCATATTCTCTAGACAGACCACAGCGCCAACTCCATCGATGTAATTCCCCTAGTTCAGTGATGGCCCAATGAAGCATAACCCAATTGTCTAATACCCCCATATTCTCTAGACAGACCACAGCGCCAACTCCATCGATGTAATTCCCCTAGTTCAGTGATGGCCCAATGAAGCATAACCCAATTGTCTAATACCTCCATATTCTCTAGACAGACCACAGCACCAACTGCATCGATGTAATTCCCCTAGTCCAGTGATGACCCAATGAAGCATAACCCAATTGTCTAATACCTCCATATTCTCTAGACAGACCACAGCACCAACTGCATCGATGTAATTCCCCTAGTCCAGTGATGGCCCAATGAAGCATAACCCAATTCTCTAATACCCCCATATTCTCTAGACAGACCACAGCACCAACTGCATCGATGTAATTCCCCTAGTCCAGTGATGGCCCAATGAAGCATAACCCAATTGTCTAATACCTCCATATTCTCTAGACAGACCACAGCACCAACTGCATCGATGTAATTCCCCTAGTCCAGTGATGGCGCAATGAAGCATAACCCAATTGTCTAATACCTCCATATTCTCTAGACAGACCACAGCACCAACTGCATCGATGTAATTCCCCTAGTCCAGTGATGGCCCAATGAAGCATAACCCAATTGTCTAATACCTCCATATTCTCTAGACAGACCACAGCACCAACTGCATCGATGTAATTCCCCTACTCCAGTGATGGCCCAATGAAGCATAACCCAATTGTCTAATACCCCCATATTCTCTAGACAGACCACAGCACCAACTGCATCGATGTAATTCCCCTAGTCCAGTGATGGCCCAATGAAGCATAACCCAATTGTCTAATACCCCCATATTCTCTAGACAGACCACAGCACCAACTGCATCGATGTAATTCCCCTAGTCCAGTGATGGCCCAATGAAGCATAACCCAATTGTCTAATACCTCCATATTCTCTAGACAGACCACAGCACCAACTGCATCGATGTAATTCCCCTAGTCCAGTGATGGCGCAATGAAGCATAACCCAATTGTCTAATACCTCCATATTCTCTAGACAGACCACAACGTCAACTGCATCGATGTAATTCCCCTAGTCCAGTGATGGCCCAATGAAGCATAACCCAATTGTCTAATACCCCCATATTCTCTAGACAGACCAGAGCACCAACTGCAGCGATGTAATTCCCCTAGTCCAGTGATGGCCCAATGAAGCATAACCCAATTGTCTAATACCTCCATATTCTCTAGACAGACCACAGCACCAACTGCATCGATGTAATTCCCCTAGTCCAGTGATGGCCCAATGAAGCATAACCCAATTGTCTAATACCTCCATATTCTCTAGACAGACCACAGCACCAACTCCATCGATGTAATTCCCCTAGTCCAGTGATGGCCCAATGAAGCATAACCCAATTGTCTAATACCCCCATATTCTCTAGACAGACCACAGCACCAACTGCATCGATGTAATTCCCCTAGTCCAGTGATGGCCCAATGAAGCATAACCCAATTGTCTAATACCTCCATATTCTCTAGACAGACCACAGCACCAACTGCATCGATGTAATTCCCCTAGTCCAGTGTTGGCCCAATGAAGCATAACCCAATTGTCTAATACCCCCATATTCTCTAGACAGACCACAGCACCAACTGCATCGATGTAATTCCCCTAGTCCAGTGATGGCCCAATGAAGCATAACCCAATTGTCTAATACCTCCATATTCTCTAGACAGACCACAGCACCAACTCCATCGATGTAATTCCCCTAGTCCAGTGATGGCCCAATGAAGCATAACCCAATTGTCTAATACCCCCATATTCTCTAGACAGACCACAGCACCAACTCCATCGATGTAATTCCCCTAGTTCAGTGATGGCCCAATGAAGCATAACCCAATTGTCTAATACCCCCATATTCTCTAGACAGACCACAGCGCCAACTCCATCGATGTAATTCCCCTAGTTCAGTGATGGCCCAATGAAGCATAACCCAATTGTCTAATACCCCCATATTCTCTAGACAGACCACAGCGCCAACTCCATCGATGTAATTCCCCTAGTTCAGTGATGACCCAATGAAGCATAACCCAATTGTCTAATACCCCCATATTCTCTAGACAGACCACAGCGCCAACTCCATCGATGTAATTCCCCTAGTTCAGTGATGGCCCAATGAAGCATAACCCAATTGTCTAATACCCCCATATTCTCTAGACAGACCACAGCGCCAACTCCATCGATGTAATTCCCCTAGTTCAGTGATGGCCCAATGAAGCATAACCCAATTGTCTAATACCCCCATATTCTCTAGACAGACCACAGCACCAACTCCATCGATGTAATTCCCCTAGTTCAGTGATGGCCCAATGAAGCATAACCCAATTGTCTAATACCCCCATATTCTCTAGACAGACCACAGCGCCAACTCCATCGATGTAATTCCCCTAGTTCAGTGATGGCCCAATGAAGCATAACCCAATTGTCTAATACCCCCATATTCTCTAGACAGACCACAGCGCCAACTCCATCGATGTAATTCCCCTAGTTCAGTGATGGCCCAATGAAGCATAACCCAATTGTCTAATACCCCCATATTCTCTAGACAGACCACAGCACCAACTGCATCGATGTAATTCCCCTAGTCCAGTGATGGCCCAATGAAGCATAACCCAATTGTCTAATACCCCCATATTCTCTAGACAGACCACAGCACCAACTGCATCGATGTAATTCCCCTAGTCCAGTGATGGCCCAATGAAGCATAACCCAATTGTCTAATACCTCCATATTCTCTAGACAGACCACAACGCCAACTGCATCGATGTAATTCCCCTAGTCCAGTGATGGCCCAATGAAGCATAACCCAATTGTCTAATACCCCCATATTCTCTACACAGACCACAACGCCAACTGCATCGATGTAATTCCCCTAGTCCAGTGATGGCCCAATGAAGCATAACCCAATTTTCTAATACCTCCATATTCTCTAGACAGACCACAGCACCAACTGCATCGATGTAATTCCCCTAGTCCAGTGATGGCCCAATGAAGCATAACCCAATTGTCTAATACCCCCATATTCTCTAGACAGACCACAACGCCAACTGCATCGATGTAATTCCCCTAGTCCAGTGATGGCCCAATGAAGCATAACCCAATTATCTAATACCCCCATATTCTCTAGACAGACCACAGCACCAACTGCATCGATGTAATTCCCCTAGTCCAGTGATGGCCCAATGAAGCATAACCCAATTGTCTAATACCCCCATATTCTCTACACAGACCACAACGCCAACTGCATCGATGTAATTCCCCTAGTCCAGTGATGGCCCAATGAATCATAACCCAATTGTCTAATACCTCCATATTCTCTAGACAGACCACAGCACCAACTGCATCGATGTAATTCCCCTAGTCCAGTGATGGCCCAATGAAGCATAACCCAATTGTCTAATACCTCCATATTCTCTAGACAGACCACAGCACCAACTGCATCGATGTAATTCCCCTAGTCCAGTGATGGCCCAATGAAGCATAACCCAATTGTCTAATACCCCCATATTCTCTAGACAGACCACAGCACCAACTGCATCGATGTAATTCCCCTAGTCCAGTGATGGCCCAATGAAGCATAACCCAATTGTCTAATACCTCCATATTCTCTAGACAGACCACAGCACCAACTGCATCGATGTAATTCCCCTAGTCCAGTGATGGCCCAATGAAGCATAACCCAATTGTCTAATACCTCCATATTCTCTAGACAGACCACAGCACCAACTGCATCGATGTAATTCCCCTAGTCCAGTGATGGCCCAATGAAGCATAACCCAACTGTCTAATACCCCCATATTCTCTAGACAGACCACAGCACCAACTGCATCGATGTAATTCCCCTAGTCCAGTGATGGCCCAATGAAGCATAACCCAACTGTCTAATACCCCCATATTGCAAACAACCAAAAAATTGCTTTCGGAATTCATTAAAAAGATATAGCTTTATCATGATGGCACACAATTTCTATGCATGTATCTAACTACCATTGCTATGTAACCCCGATTCGCGCCGCAGCCTGTCTTTTTCGTTAGCCACGTAATAATTTTAATATTTTGTTGTTTACCGACGCTGTCAATTGCTAGAATTACATCAGCACCGTCGGTGTGCCGGAATTTCGTCCCGCAGGAGTTCCATTACATGCCAGTAAATCTACTCACATGGAGCTGTCGTTTTTAAGTATACTTAAAAACCATCGGTCTTGGCCGGATTTGAACCCGCGTCTAACCAACTGAGCCACCCAGACGGACACCATTAGCCACGTGTACAAGCCGGTGACATCTCCAATTAGGCAAAGTGGGTAATTGTTCCTCATTTTGTTCAAGGATCACAAGCAGCGAAAATGTTCATGGTTTCATACACCTTGCTGAAAGATTCGCACTAAGATGAGCCAAAGCATATGGATTATGAATGGGTGCCTTGTTTGTTATGGAAATGCTTTCCTCCGTCCGAGCACTGAACTGAGAACTGGACCTCTTCTTATTCTCTAGACCTTTCAGTTCTCCAACAGAAATCTAGGCGAGGGCCGCGCCCCTCCCCCCTTGGAGGTTGGTGAACTTAATGTGCAATCAATTACGGACTATTAAACTATTATTTTAATTTGTGTTATTTAGCACAAATCAATACGGTTAACTGCAACAAATATAAATTTTGACAATAAAATGACGAATTAATAATATCTGATTGCAAACTTCCAACATGTGCCCCCCCCCCCCCCTGGAGAAAAGTCTGCCGACGCTCATGCCAGTTGAACTTGAGCGATCTGAATATGTGTTCTGTGATCAGAAGTGAGGTTATAATACCGGTGTCGTTTTGTTTACTTGCAAGTTTGCGCAAAATAAATGTGAAACGTTAGTTCTCATAGCTGGAAGAGGAATGGATTACTGATTTTGTTCGGCAGAATTAACTTCTCTATAATTGCAGCATGCAGAGTATAGAAATAGTGAGAAAAACAGAGGCTGTGGAAGGAACTGACGGAGGAATTGGGGAAAAAAAAGCATTTTTATAACTTTCATTGTCATGTATTCAATTCATTTTATGCAGCATGAGCTTTCAATACAGAAATATCAGCTTTGTCAAATCAAGTAATGTAATAATACATACTGAATCGACACATAATCATGTAATATCGCCATGAAGAACATGTACGAGTACATATATTAGGTAAAATATGTCTTTTGCTTTATTTTAATTGCCACTGTTTAAACCATTTGCCCACTAAAGCAAGGTACAGATATGTAAAAAAATGTCATTATGCTCAAATATGTAAAATATGTAACAGTGACGTGTCATATGATTTTTGTTTGTTTGTTTTTGTTTTATTAAAGGAAACTCTTCTGTACAATTAGGTGCAATATAGTTGAGCTAAGCTAGACACAGAACAACAATGATACTTGTAATAGGGGTGCCATCCAGCCATAGTCCCAATAATGTTACACAGAAATAGGGAAAACAGTTACAGAAAAAGCATTTGTATAGATTTAAATGTCCAGTCGCAAATCAGAATGCCAACGGCGCTTCAGTCTTCGTCGTAGAGGTTCAGGAGGAAGATACATATGTCGCAGCAGCGGATTGCGATGGCGCAGACAGGATTGATGCAGATGCGGAGGATAGACATCACCTCCGGTAAACCTATATCAGCATGCGCACGTGCCAGGGAGCACCGGTCATGAGGCGCAGAAAACGATTCTGTGTACGCTGGATCCTCAGGACCTGCAGAACCCCAAATGGCACAGCTATACTGCCACAAGGGTCGAATTAAGGAAGTATAAACCAGGCGCTTGTACCGCAAAGGTAAGGGCGAGGAACCAGACACAAGATGATGGACTTCGCGGATACGGTGACGAATCCTCTGCACTAGAATACAGAGATGGCGACCCCGTGTTAGCCGGCTGTCCAAGATAAGGTCGAGGTATCTTATGGAAGTCGCTGTGGGTATCTCCGTCCCATTGAGATAATGGGGATGATTGGCCCCTTTTTTTGTAAGTGAACTTCACAACTCGGGACTTACAGTCACTCTCCAACGTCGGCACCAAGACTGAATTTGATTGCAGAAGTCCTGAAGGTGGCTAGCAGTCACAGCACAAGTACCCACACACAGAGCCGCCACGTCATCGGCATAGTGAGCGATGGTGAGTTGAGGATGACTAGGAAAATCCGAGGTATATACCAGATATAATAAGGGGCCTAGTACGCTTCCTTGCGGTATACCAGAGAAAATAGGAAAGGCCTTGGAGAAGGCGCTTTCATATTTAACGGAAAAGGTGCGATTATGCAAATAGGACTGTAGGAGGCGAAAATAGGTGTCCGAAAGATACGGTTAGAGTTTGAGTAACAGACCATTGTGCCAAACCTTATCAAAAGATTTCTCCGTATCCAAAAACCATCCTAAGCACACAGATAGATGTCCATGTGTATCAAGAATAGTGTCAACTACGCGATGTAGCTGCTGAGAGCAGGAGTGAAGAGGGCGAAATCCAAACTGAGTATCGGGAATAATTTGTATGAGCTGAGATAAGAGGCGAGGCAGAAGGAGACGTTCGAAGATTTTGGAGAGTAGGGAGAGTAAACTAATAGGACGATAATTGTGGGGATCATTCTTAGCTTTGTCAGGTTTAGGAAGAAGAATAACAGTAGCATGCTTCCATTGGTGAGGGATATGAGCAGTGCGGAGGATAGCGTTATAGATCTGTGTTAGCAGGACTAGCGCATTCCGGGGAAAATGAAGTAATAAGGGTTGCGCAATAAGATCAGGACCTAGAGATTTGTGAGCTGAGGAGCGAACGATGATATTTTTAACTTCAGCAGGGGTAAAGTAGTGTCGAAAAGGAGTGAGTAATAAAGGTTGCGTGACTTCTTGCTCCACTCGATGATTAAATTCCGCGTCGAGCACAGAATTGGGTGAAAACTGTCGTGCCAGGAGTTCAGAAAACAGGTTGACCTTCTCAAATGGCGTAGACAACCAAGTATTGCCAATCTTAAGAGGCGGTATGGCAGCAGAATGGCGTGTGAAAGTTCTAGTCTTCTGCCATAAGGATCCATCGCGGGTGTTTAAGGCTCGAAGTTCGTTTTCAGCAGCATCACGGCGTGCAGCATGTAGGGCAGCCTTCAGCTCCCGAGTAGCGCGGTTAAAATTAGTTTTATGAAGTGGACCATGCGTACGTTCACAGAGTTTCCTACAGTCCTTCTTGATGGAATACAGAAGACGAATCTCAGGAGAGCAGAAAGTCACAGACCGAGGACGGAGATCGTGGATGTTGCTGCTGGCAAGGTTGGCTGCACACTGTATATTACGAGTCAGGGTAGAAACAGCCACATGAACATCACGGGGTGACTTAAGCGGCACAGAGGTCAGCAAGCAAAGAGGTGTACAAAGGCCAATCAAAAGGATACCGTACCAGGGACGGAAAGAAGAAGAAGGTAAGCAGAACTGGTAAATGATCGGAGCTCAGATCGTGAAAAACGGAAACATGGGAACAATGACGGGAAATATTACGTCCGATGAAGAAATCCAGCACGTCCGGAGTCCCACCATTGTGCGGGTAGAACGTGGGTTCAGCAGGACAGATTACATCTAGGTGTAACTGATGAATTGCAGTGTGTAAAAGTTTACCTCTAGGATTTGAGAGGTTCGAACCCCAAAGAGGATGTTTGGAATTAAAATCGCCTCCGATTAGAAAGGGTACCTTAAAAGCATGAGTAATACCTCAGAAATCGGCGAGACCAACATGATTCTGAGGAGCAGAATAGAAAGATCCAACTTGAATGTTTACGGAAGTAGTGGACAGTTGAATCCGAGCAACCTGGAAGGAATCTTCCGAAATGGGCGGAAGGGCATGGTGAGCCAAACGGTTTTGATAAACAAGGCAGAACCACCCGTTCTAGTCAAGTTGGGGTGATATGCACGATATATATCATAGCCAGGAATGTGGAAATATATGTGAGGAGCCAATTTGAGCAGGATATCTACTTCATAAACCGTAAGGAAGTGTAATAATTCGTGAAACTTATTGGTGATACTCTGACAATTGCAAGTGCAGATTCGAATGCAAGTGGGGACAAAATTAGCCATGAATGCGAAGCAGAACAGGAATCAATTGTTGCAACGTAGTAAGAAGAGGCTGTAGAATAGCAAAGACAGAATCCAGTCGAGCCATCAAACTGTCCAATGGAGAGCGGTTTGGTTCACACTGACGAGTTGCAGCTGCATAGGACTGCGAAGCACCTCTCGGGAGGTGAGCCTCGAGAATCTGGATGCGACGATAGAGGCTGTACATTAGATACAGGAGGACGAGTATAGGCAGCTCCAGTAGAAGTAGATAAGGTAGACTACAGACGAGGAAAAATATGAAGCGGAGGAACAGTAGCAGAAGGTACACCAGAAACGGTACCTACGTTGAGGATAAGAGTGAGGCCGCTGGGTAGCTTGGAGCCGTCGATGTACAGGGCAGCCCTTATATGTAGTTCGCTGTATGTGGACCTTTACAATTCACACACAGAGGAGCCTTAGAGCACTGCGCAGTAGGATGGTGGCCATCACATTTGACACAAGGTGGTTGTTTGTGACAATAATTACGACTGTGTCCAAATATTTGACAGTTCAGGCACTGAATAACACCCCGTTTGGGTTTCGGGGGCTCCACTTTTACCGTCGTGTAATATAAACGATTAAGTTTATATATGTCGTCGTTAAGAGGATTGGGCTTTAGATCCACGAAAAAGAGGGGCAGTTGCACTTTTGTTACGGGATGGTAAACAGGAGTCATTTGGGCAGGTGAATACCCAAGAGAGTTTAATTCTTGTATTACCATAGAAGTGTCAATAGTGGAGTGAAGCCCACAAATAACCACCAGAAGATTACGATCATGATGCATTTGGTAGGTGTGAAATTCTGCCTTCTGTGTCTCAAAACAATGTATGGCTGCCCGATAACCGTCTATAGTCTCGAAAGAGAATTTGACCTTGCTGCTGTCCAGTGTAACAAGCTCGTAAGCGCCTACATTGGGTGTTTGTAAGTGTTTGATAACAGTGTTCATATTAGAGACATAAATGGGAGGTGGCTTTTGGGATGAGGAAGCAGAAGCAGTAGGCGTAGGTGCACTATGATTTCCATCTTCAGAATCCATGGTAGCCAAGGGTGCAAAACGGTTGGTAGTAGCGAAAGGAGAATCAGTTGTGACGGAACCCAGTTTCTTCCTCTTGGTGTCACGTGGACAATCATCCTGGCTGCGTGGTTTAAAGGCGGCAGAGGACAAGCTACAGTCCATAGGCTGCACTTTACCAGAACGATGTGAAGAAACGGGTACGGACTGAGTTTGCTGGCAGTGTGTGAAGTGGAGGCTTCTCCCCGGGAGCTTGAGGAGCTGGGGTTGGTCCCGGTAGAGGAGATAACTGATCCTCAGATTGGTAACACGGCTGCATCACAGAATAAATAAGCTGCCCCGTATCAATGGGAACAGCCATTGTGTTTAAGGAAAGTCTTAACACTACGCAGTTCACTCTTCGCTTTTTTTTTAAACGCCTCCAACATTGTGTCATATCGGACGAATGAATGAATGAAATGGGTGAAATGATGCTCAAATGAGCCCGAGGTCCATGGAGCTTTAAGTTACCCGACATTTGTCTTCTCAGGGTAGGGAAAACCTCGGAGAAAACCTTACCCGGATAACTTACCCTAAGCGAGATTCGAACTCGCGACCTCTTGAACGTGAGGCAGACACGCTAACCATCTTGCTACCGAGGTGGGCAATCACTCTTCGCTGCCTATCGGCAAACTTGGAAGTTATAAAGTCTTGTCATACATAGCAAAAGAAGTAAATAAAACATAAATGTAGAGCACGGTGCAATAACTTAAATCACAGCAGTAACTTTACAGTGTGCCAAAAGTTAGGATTATTTTATATTAAGGGCTAAGGAGATCTAGGAATGGTCTTTTCATATCATGTCTATTTGCACAACATAACATAGTTACAATAAAATATAGAATTGCATTTATTTTATTTCACCTTTTCACAATAAAACAAAGTGCGTACATTCACATGACTTGCTCTGCCAACATTATTGCAGCATTAAAGAAAAATAGTGTTCAGGTGTGTCATTGTACCTTTGTCTTACTTGTTTAATCTGCATTTATGAAGCAACTACAGCAGCAAATCATATTACTCATAGATGTGTCACTTTTATTAATTAGTAATTTTTTTCAGTTTTATTTTTCTTTTTTAAATCTCTATTCACAAACTTTAAGGGTACGGGTATCCTTCCTGTTTACCTTGTATTCCTGGTCAAAATACATTAACAATTATGCACACATTGCCATGGGCGTCGCGAAGGGGGGGGCAAGGGAGGGCCGCGGCCCCCCCCCCCCTTGGAAATTAATGAACTTAATGTGCTGACTATTAAACTATTATTTTAATTTTTATGTAAAGAATAATTTCTATTTAGCGCAAATTTATATGGTTATCCGCAACAAATACTATAACTTTTGACAACAAAATAATGAATTAATATTATCTGATTGCAAAATTCTAACATTTGCCCCCCCCCCCCCTGGAAAAAAGTCTGCCGACGTTCATGCACATTGCTGTGAATCTGAAATAACACTTAACTAATAGCAAGTTATAAATATATAAGGCTGTTCACTTACCGTTGTTCATCTTCTGGAAAGCTGAAAAAGTTTATTTCCCTGTTTGCATGTGAACTATTTCTGCAGTTTGGTGTCCAACACCATCGGTCGCATTTTCTGGTACTGCTGCTCATTATAACCACGTCGAAACTTAAAATACATTAAAACATATTTATACCTTTTACAGGAGGCATATAAAACAATTTTTCAGTTGTAGATGTGCCCAGCAGCTAATATGTTCAAGGTAAAATAAACGCAACGTGTCCATTCGCTTTGGCTCCAACAACAGCTGTTTACCAAGGTAACTAGAGAAACCAGCTACTCGGTTTACTTCACGCATGCGCACTAAATTTTCAGCTGAGTTTCTTTTCTATATACTCTATTCTGTGGCTAGGTTCTAATTGATGGACATTTATCATTTTTAGTTTTGTCTAAACAAAGGGAAAGAGTATGTAATTACATAAAAATCCTAGCTCTATTTAATAAGAATTATAAATAAGCACTTATACATTTTGGAACGCAATTACCATTAAATTGAGTAGTCCCACACTGGGTCATCTTCAACTATTTTCCGAAACCATGTATTTCGTGGCTCATTGCATGCACAACTGCTAATCGTGAAACTCAATAAACTTACACAATAAAAACTTATTTTAATTTCGCGGGTATTTGGGATGGTACTTTTTAATTAAAAAATTATTTTTGAAAATTAGCCTTGATTGCTAAACGTGCAGTGATTCTGGTCCAGTTATATGTGGAAAGCGAAATGTACTATTTGCTATTCATATATACAAATGAAAGTTGTTACATACGATAAAATCTACAACTATAACGAATTTCCAAACGTGCTCTGCATTTGGAATCTTGCTCAGGCGTAGGAGAATTTTTGTCTTGACGTGTGATGGTTGGCTATACTGGTGCCTAGCAGAAACAGTTTGCACGTGTGTGAAAATGTAGTTTCCTCGGCTTTCTGATGTCAAATAGTTTGTGTGAACTGTGGAGGAGTATTTTTTCAATAATAAATATTGATATCTTGAGCGTTAGACATCATGAAACTCAAAGGCTGTGATATGTAAGTATCAATAAGAGATTGAGAAGAAAGTTGTCATTTTGAGGTTAGACCAAAGTTGTATTTTAAACTACAAAATTGTATTAATATTAAAAAGTAGGGAATGTGTGGTAGCAAAGACACACTTAAGGAGCATTTCACTTATTGTTTCGAAAGAATTAACCTTTAGCTCAACTAAAATCTAGCTAAGCAGTTGTGTTTTCTGAAATGATTTTGAGCATGCTGTATGTGTTTTACAAACATAACACACATTGTGCATTTAAGTTACCTGTTGGTTACTGACCATAATAACTATCAAGGAACATTTTATTTCTTATATGGGTTTGATTCTGTGCTTGTGAAAGGCCTCGGTCCTTTCTGGTAGCATGAAAGAATGAGTGCATAGATTTGGTGACAAAAACTAAAAAACTACTACTTCGTAAATAGTTTTGCATCAGAAAATTCAAGATATACATTTCATTTGTCATAAAAATATCTTAAACATACGGCATATCTTAAACATCATTAGAGCTATTTTCAAGAAAATAGACATTTTTGAAACATTTTCCATGCAAAGGGAAGTTTAGGGTGGATGAATTTTCTTCAAAATCTTCGTGTCGCATCCTTAAAAGACATTAAACCTGAATACCAACTTTGGTTTTTAACCAACTTTTCGTTTTTGAGTTATGCTGTCCACAGGCTGACACACACATGGACCTTTTTCTAAACATACTTGTTTTGGATTCAGGGGGTCTCAAAACATATATTTCTGGTGAAATCTTGACATCAAATTTTTGGATGGAATACAATAGTTCCTTCTACTCACCAGTAGACAGTAAAAATGGAATGATATAAAGGTATATGTGGCATTATATTTCAGATGTATTTACAGCATTTTAGGTTTGTTCCAACAAGTATTTCTGAACACATTTTGTACTAATACCAACATTTTTTATGCACATGCATCAGTTGAGTACGCCCTCAGAACCAGTTTCGAATTTTGTATCATTGCAGCACTACTTGAATTGCTCTGTCATGTCCTTTAAATTCCACCTTTACAAGAAAAAAAAATAAAAGATAGGAGTTTTCTGTTTAACACAGAGAGTATTAGATAAAGGGCCCTTATGTGGCCACCCTATGTAAACTCTCCAGCAAGTGGCACACTTGCAAAGTACTAGCGTGAACTACAACAGGACACTAGTAGTGCGAGAAAGAAGCAGCTTTACTAGTAGCAGTCCTAAATATTGTGCTCAGTCTTGAGTTTTCGACATGATTTTGATACAAAACATATTTTACCTTGAGATATAACTATTATAAACCAGCATTTTGCGCCACAGAAGTCCAAGATTCTTTGCTTTATCATAGAACAGTTTACTATCTTATATAGTAAACATAACCTTATCAAACAAGCACCATATTAAAGCACTTTCTCCTAATATGGCCTCCTTGGTGGTGCATACCACATATGGTGCTATTCCATGTAAAACTGCATTTATTTGCACTACTTGTTTGAAGAGCAATTGTTCATATTAAAATACTTTCCAAAATTAATTCATATTTGCAAAATTATGTGCGTTTAAATATGTACATATGTAACTCACTCTCACCTTTTTATATGTATTTCATGATAGTGGCCATATTTGGAACATTTTTGTCATGAATAAAGAAATGCTATTTTATTTCATCACTATTGGTAACCTCTAAATCAAGTACTGCCCATCCATTAATTAGCACATTCAAGAAGTTTTAAACCTTCCACACATTAGGGATTCCTCTCAGTTTAGTCTGTTGTTGCCATTCAATGTTAGATTCTGCTTATACATCACACGTCAGAGCAACTGAAGCAGAAGACGTGACAGCAAGGAAGGTCTTAAAGCCCTGGACGATACTATATTATTACAGTGACCTTATATCTAATTGTAAACTTGCAGGAGTGTATAACAAAGCATTCATTGATCAAATTGCATAAGCTTTCACAGCTGGTGTCATTAAATAGAAAATGATTATGTGGGCCATGGTCTAGTGGAAAATGTCCTTCCAGACGTTTCGTTCGAAGTTGTGTCAAACATCCTCAGTGGTGTGACCGTAGTCCTCTGTTAGTCTCAGTGGCGACTGATATGGAGCCGTTTGGTTTCACAGGTTTTATACACTTAGCATGTGTGGGCCTATGACCGTTGGACCAGTCTTCGTCTGCTGCTTGGGCTGGGCTAAAGTGGGGGCTGCTTCCATTGTGTATGATTGTTGTCAATGGGCTGAGGCTGTTAATGGGTATAATCTTGAATTTGTCTCTGGTCAGGTTTCTTGCGTGCCTTCTATAATGTTGGATATCAAGCTTTACTTAACCCTTTCACTGTATTTGCCGCTACATAGAAATGGAGCATTTTCCCTTTCACTAATGAGATATGTTCCACTTTCTCGTTATGCTAACCTAAATAAATTGAATTCAAGTAATTACAGCCATTTCCTGTTGTAAAAATATTAATTTAAAGTACTAAAATTTTGCAATAAAACTGTAGTGTTTTTTGTTGTTGAGAAAAAAAGCAAAATCCATGCAACTGCAGTCAAATGCAACCCCATGAGCTTCCAACTGTGCCTTACACCAATTATTTTACTTGGGCCCTTCCCGACCTTTACCTTAGGCACCTTTGACTGCAGTTGCTAGGAGCCAAACTCGCGGTATTTGGCATTGCATTAATGGCCATTTCATTGCGTATTGCCTTAACTATCACAGCTATCCGAATCACTTCAGCCGAGGTGCCTTGGAAAGGGATATGAAAACTGGTTTAGGAATTAGAGGATGAACAGCATATTAGCAAAGTAGTGAAAGGGTTAAGCACTCTGTTTCTTCCTTTCTATTGAAGTTCTCCTTATGTTTGAAAATCTCTGTAGCTTCACGACTTAACTGGGCATAATAATGAACTGTGGAAGACAGGATAGCTGTGTCTGATTACTGTACAATGTGTTCCCCTGTGGCTAGTAATGCAGGTTCTGCAACTGCAGACATTCCTGTCTTCCACAGTTCTTCATTACGCCTGTTTAAGTTGCAAAGCCATAGAGAATTTCAAACAAAAAGATAACTTGAATAGGAAGGAAGAAACAAAGTGCTTAAATAAAGCTTGGGATCCAGCACTATACAAAGCACTCGAGAAACCGGACCATAGACATATTCAAGGTTATATGCCATCAACAACTTCAGCCACAGTAAATGCCAGCTCATCCACAGCAATGCAAGCAGCCCCCACTTCAACCCATCATAGGCCCACACATGCTAAGCGTTTAAAACCTGTGAAACAAAACACTGTATCAGTTGTCACCGAGACTAGCAGAGAACTACGGTCACACCACTGAGGATGTTTGACACAGCTTCAAACGACACATCTGGAAGGAGATTTTCCACTAGACCATGGCCCACAAGCCTAGATAATCATTTTCTATTTAAAGCTTTCCATTGTTTTTCTTGCAAACTATGCAAGAGAGTTATAAGCAAAAATAAAAAATTCTGAAGTGTTGCACTCATATGACTTTCTCTACTCTTGTACTAACCATTCTTACAAACTCTTATTCCTATATCTTCTTTGTGTTAGTCGAGATAAACGTCTGTATAAATTATCTTATTACTTATTTCCTTGTAGGTACAAGAGGAATATTAAAATACAGTAGGCTTTGTGCGATAGTCAAATCTTTTAGACCTTTGAGATCCTATTCTCTTTGCACGCTTAACATATAAAAAAATGAACAACAATGCTCCACTTCACGAAAGTTTCAGGTTTTCCAAAATGACACAAATAACAAGGAAAATCTCCGAAATGGTTCACTCTACAAAAAAAGTTATTAAGACATAAATTATGTGCTTTAGTGACATCTACATTTTTTTAATATTAAGATTTTGTCTATCCCTTATGGTTTACGAGTTATTCAAAAGTCATCCAGAGTAGACAGGTTTACATAGGCTATAGCCAGAAAATTTAAAAGACCTTTTTCTAAAAATGCTTTTTTTGATTCAGGGGTTCTCAAAACATATATTTCCGATGAAATCTCGACAGCAAAGTTTTGGGTGGAGTACAATACTTCCCCTACTTACCAGTAGAGAGAGTAAAAATGCTTGTTTTGGATTCAGGGGTTCTCAAAACATATATTTCCGATGAAATCTCGACAGCAAAGTTTTGGGTGGAGTACAATACTTCCCCTGCTTACCAGTAGAGAGAGTAAAAATGCTTGTTTTGGATTCAGGGGTTCTCAAAACATATATTTCCGATGAAATCTCGACAGCAAAGTTTTGGGTGGAGTACAATACTTCCCCTGCTTACCAGTAGAGAGAGTAAAAATGCTTGTTTTGGATTCAGGGGTTCTCAAAACATATATTTCCGATGAAATCTCGACAGCAAAGTTTTGGGTGGAGTACAATACTTCCCCTACTTACCAGTAGAGAGAGTAAAAATGCTTGTTTTGGATTCAGGGGTTCTCAAAACATATATTTCCGATGAAATCTCGACAGCAAAGTTTTGGGTGGAGTACAATACTTCCCCTGCTTACCAGTAGAGAAAGCAAAATTCCAATATTATAATCACACGACTTCTGCCCTCTGTCATTTATTAGTGGGTGTAAATTATTCACTACATTTCCATGGGTAATTGAAATTGATTTGAGTCTAATCCCATTCTCAATATGATCTGTGTTTCCATGTTAAATTCAATCCAGAGTGAGGGCGTTTTGTATACACAAAGCTCAAACTTAAATAATTCAACCATTTATGTTGGTCCCTTGGTTTACGTTTGCGAACCTGTGAAAATATGTTTTCCGTGCATTTTAGGAAGGTTTTGGGTTTAGTGAATGTTTTTTAGACGGATATATTCTGAGGTTAAAGAAACAATAAAAGTGGCTCTGTTGTGTTTTATTACACCACTTTCACTGACAAAACCAAATGATGAGCTTGTAGTACATTGACGAGTACAGCGGAAGTTGGATTCTTTGGCGGATTCAAATAGATTTGAATCTAGTAGCTGTTTCCATGCAGCAACATTTCGATCTGATCCCACTTATAGGAGGACCAAATCCAAGGATTCAGTTCGATTTGAATCCATATTTCCATGCAGTATTCAATCCAGAAGCAGAACTGAAATCAGTTTGAATTTCCTATGGAAACAGCAATTTTTAGTGTTTAGTACTTTCTCTACTGCATATAGTAAGTAGAAGAAGTATTCCACCCAAAAATTCGATGTTGAGATTTCACCGGAAATATATGTTTTAAGCACCCGTGAATCCAAAAAAAGCATTTTGAGAAAAAGGTCTCTGTGTGTGTGCTTACCTGCATGCACAGCATAACTCAAAATCAAATTTGGTAGGGATAAGAGGAGAAGTGCTATGTTGCAACTGTTTCCCCATCTTTCTCAGGAAGTATTTGCAGACATTATACACCAATTCCCTGGCTTGACTGTGAATAACACATTTTTTGTTAGTGCCATCGTCAGAACTCGTAATAAACCTATCAGACAATGCAGTGGATTTATTTCTCTGAATTACCCAATTTTTCTGTTAAACTGTTGGCAAGTAATCTCACTTGCACGCTGAAACAGACTGCACCTAATGGGCTAAAATATACATGACTGTGACGTTGTTGGATGTTTGTCTTCTGCGCAACTGCCTTCGTTCGCGGTGGCTACTATAGTTCATCTGGTAGAGGAACAGCGAAAGATGAGTTGAGGTAGTTGTCAACAGTTTCGGGGTGACTTTAGTGAAATAAAAGTATCTTTCCAGTACTTACATTAAGAACTCCAATCAACTGGCAATTACTGATAGGTAAATTAAATAATTTTAATGGTTTTTCTAGTATAGTGTCTTGCCTTAATTGGTTCAACTTTTCCATTACATCATGCTCTTTAAAACAGTAAATGGAAACTATAAAACAGTGTGAACATTGTAGGAATACATAAAAATCTAACGTCAAATTAATGATCTAAGCTGTGGCTAGAGACACAATTTTATGGTGAATGATAATCGTGAATGTTGGCACAAAGTGGGACAAAAGCTGTGAAATAAAATATTAAATATTACTTTTATAATTTAAATTTCAAATGTTTTATTTTGCATGTTCATTGAAATAACAAGCGTGATTTCTAAGTTTACTCCTGTATTGCTGATTCTTTTATCTGACAAAATATCATTGTTTTCTGAAAGAGCTACTTCAAAATCAATGTTAAAAGTTTAAATATTTGTAGACAGGAGACATTTTAAACCAACCACCGGATAATCTTGTATTAATCCTTGTACAACTTATTCTACATCACTTTCCTGACAGGAAGATTTTTGACTATTTGCAGCTGCACATAGAATTTAGCAAAATCATGAACATGTGCGTTATCAAAGGTGGAATCGTTTTCACTTTGTCTACTAAGTAGAGCAAGTATTGTATTCCATCCAGAAATTTAATGTCAATATTTCACTGGAAATATTTGTTTTGAAGCTCCCTGGATAAAGAAAACCATATCTAGAAAAAGGTCCATCTGTGGGTGTGGATGTCTGTGAACAGCATAACTTAAAAACAAACAAAAATATGATTTGAAGTTTTCCTGGCGGCAAACATATTCAAGATGCTCTCGGGCTTCGAGCCAGGTGTAGTGATGAAAAGACATCGACATTTGGGGAGTGTACATCTCTCCCATCTTCAGGATGAATGAACAGCAAGAGTGAAGGGACCAGTATATGTACTGTCCACTAGTGCGTACCGGGTAGAAAACACCCAGTCTAGTGTGGAGGTGGTTCACCGCTCTGTTGGAATCTGTGTACAGTCCACACTAGACTACCCGGTACGCACTGGCTGACAGTACATATACTGGTCCCTTCACTCTTGCTAGTCATTCATCCTGAAGATGGGAGTAATGTACACTCCCCAAACGTCGATGTCTTGTCATCACTACACCTGGCTCAAAGCCAGAGATTTCTTGAATATAAAAACAAACAGTCGATTAAAAACCAAAGTTGGTATTTAAATTTAATGTCTTTCAAGGATGCGACACAAAGATTTTGATGAACATTGCTGCACCCTAAACTACCCTTTACATGGAAAATTTGTCTAAAATTTTGATTTTCTTGAAAATGGCTGTAACGATTTTGATTAAAATGTCATATGTTTAAGGTATTTTTGTGACAAATGAAAATATGTATATTTTGAATTTTCTGGCTATAGTCTATGTAGTCCTGTTTACTCTTGATGACTTTTGAATAACTCTTAAACCGTAAGAGATAGACCAAATCTTACTATACAAAAAATGTAGATCTCATTAAAACACACAATCTGTGGCCAAATATTTTTTTTTGTAGAGTGAACCATTTCAGAGATATTCCTTGTTATTTGTGTCAGTTTCTGAAAACCTAAAGTTTTGTCAAATGGATTCTTATATGTTAAGCGTGCAAACAGAACGGGATCTCAAAGCTTTAAAAGATTTGACTATCGCACAAAGCCTGCTGTATTTCCATATTCCCCTTGTACCTACAAGGAAATAAGCAATAAGATAATTTGTACGAATGTTTATCTCAACTAACACGAAGAAGATATAGGAATAAGAGTTTGTAAGAATAGTTACTACAAGAGTAGAGAAAGTCGTGTGAGTGCAACACATCAATTGCACTGTGTCCTACATTTTCATAAAGCAATCTGGTAACCTTAGTTAGAGCTTTGTGCTTCAAAGTAGGAGAAACACTTTATTTGTATTCCATGTTTTTATTGTTAATATGTCTTTTCAGTCCTGTGTTTTATACATGGAATTTTATGGCTGAAGAATTGCATAATTTTATAAAATTAAAAACCAAGAATTCTTTTCCACTTCCTGGTGTCCTTAAAGAATCAGAAATGTTATGGCTCTGTGTATAGAAAATGCATGGTGCTACCCTTGGAAATGCTGGAAATCTCCCTGAATTTAAAATTGCACCTGGAAAACCTGGAATTCACCTTGATTTTCAAGAATTATCCGTCAGTCATTATTTATTTATGCCAGCAAATTTACTGCTGGTGTTTTTAAACACACAAGCCGTCTGTTGGCATTGTTTAAGAGGTGGAGTCAGAACTGAAAAATTCAATGCCATATGTGGGATTTGAACCACGGATCTTCCGCTTATCGAGCAGCTCTCTAACCACTAAGCTACCATGATCAACCTGCAGTAAGCTTGTGGGCATAAATAAATAATAATTACCATCTAAAGATTACTTAAACCCAGGACATAAAGTACTTACAATTGTAAGTCACCCTTGCGGTATTTATCTCTGATGTGAGATTTCCTTGTGGTCTAACCAGGAAAAGTACGAATCAGCTGGCAAGTTGGCCATGGTAGCTTAGTGGTTAGAGCAGCCGCTCAAAGAGTGGAAGATCCATGGTTCAAATCCTGCCTATGGCATTGCATTTTTCAGTCCTGATTCCACCTCTTAAACTGCCCTTGAAGTTTTGCTAAAGTGATACTCACGTGCTGCCCATAGGTTGTCAATTGATATTTGTTTTTTAAGAAACAAGTGGTTTGTTATAATGATTTGTAGCACTGTAATATCAACCAACCACAGGTTTACAGCAAACGAGTAGCACTTTCCTTTTTGTTGAATGGAATATGATACAATGAAGCACAACATTAATTTTGAGTCAAACTAATACAGATTCTAGGTAAATATAGTAATTAATGGAACAAAGAGTATTAGTTCAACTCAAAGTAATTACGAGCGCTGATCAGCAAACACTGAGACTGATTTTTACTTTCTCTACTGGTAAGTAGGGAAGTATTGTATTCCACCCAAAAATTCGATGTCGAGATTTCACCGGAAATATATGTTTTGAGGCACCTTGAATCCAAAAAAAGCATTTTCAAAAAAAGGTCCTGTGTATGTCTGTCAGTCTGTGGACAGCATAACTCAAACACGAAAAGTCGGTTAAAAACCAAAGTTCGTATTTAAGTTTAACGTCTTTCAAGGATGCGACAGGAAAATTTTGAAGAAAATAGCCCCACCCTAAACTACCCTTTACATGGAAAATGTTTAAAAAATTGTGATTTTCTTGAACATGGCTCAAACGATTTTGATTAAAATGTCATATGTTTAAGATATTTTTATGACAAATGAAATGTATATCTTGAATTTTCTGGCTATAGCCCCTGTAGTCGTATTTACTCTGGACGACTTTTGCATAACTGGTAAACCGTTAGAGATAGACCAAATCATACTGTACAAAAAATGTAGATCTTGCTAAAATACACAATTTATGTCTCAATAAATTTTCTTGTAGGGTGAACCATTTCGGAGATATTCCTTGTGATGTGTGTGAGTTTCGGAAAACTTAGAACCTTCGTGAAACGGAACATCGTTGTTCATTGTTTTATATGTTAAGTGCGCAAAGACAACAGAATCTCAAAGGTTTAAAAGATTTGACTATCGCTCAAAGCCTACTGTATTCTGATATTCCCCTTGTACCTACAAGGAAATAAGCAATGAGATAACTTGTACAAATGTTTATCTCAACTAACACGAAGAAGATTTAGGAATAAGAGTTTGTAAGAATGGTTAGTACAAGAGTAGAGAATGTCATGTGAGTGCAACACATCAGATTTTTCCCTGTAGCTTCCGTGATAGTTTCGTATCTGTAACATAAATATTTTAAAAGAGCGGGGTTTTGTGTATAATGTAGGTAGGTGGCAGCACTCTCGTAGCAATGCTCTATTTTGTAGACCCTATGTGCATTTCGCATACCAGACAATAGAGGTGACGCGAGAGGAGCAGTACAGTGCAATCAAATTCTGTTTTCGTTTAAACCATACACAGCACAGTGTGGAAATCGTCAGGTTCTCCTGCACCAAAAACGACAAAAGTTGTTCCATCTGCAGGGAAAGTGATGGTGATCACATTTTTTGACTGTAATGGAATGATTTACCAGCATCCAGTTCCCCCTCACACTACTGTTACAGCAGCATACTGTACGTCAGTATTGGCTACACTGAGGAAGCACATTGCAAAGAAACAACCAGAGCTTTCTCGGACTGGGTGGCGACTTCATCATGACAATGCACGGCCTCACGTCGCAAATAAAGTCATGCAGTTTCTGGCTCGATTCAACATTACCTGTCTACCACATCCACCTTATACCCCCGATCTTGCAACCTGCGACTTTTTTTTTATTCCCATCACTAAAGGCAAAGCTTAGGGGAGGGGGGTATTCTGTTTGAGAACTCTGAAGCAGTGCTCAAGAAAAGTGAGGCGATTCTCAAGGACCTGCAGCACGTGCTCAAGGACTGGCAGAGATGCTATAAAAAGTGTATTGAAGTAGGAGGTGACTACTTTGAAAAGATCATGTAAACATTGAATTGGAGTAATAAACATCTGTGAAAAAAAAAAAAAAAAAAAAATCAGTGTCAGTCTTTGTTGATCAGCCGTCGTATATTAACATTATTTGTTTATTTTCAAGTGCCCCAGTTTTTATCGGAATGGAATGGCAGATAGAGTAAGTTTTTTAAATTTTTTTTTGTAACTATACTAAAATTCTTCTGATGTGAGACAATTTATTTTTAACAGGGGTGGCATGATGTCCGGTACCGCCGAAGCAAAGCCGGATGATTGGTGTGGGCAGGTCAAATATCATGGCGGATGCCCTGACTTGTGGCATACGTGTGTGGAACTGGGGCACCTATGGGAAATCTGGGGAGTGTGAGAATGTCATGCATCTGGTTGACTGTAGTCTCCAGAGTGGTGGTGTCCTTTGTTTTCTGTGTGTTGCGGTAGATGGTCTCTGTATGTTGGCGTAGTCGGGCGAGTTCTTCGCGTGTTTTGGTGAGGATCTGTAGGAACTCCGTGAGGTGTCTCTGGTTTGTTGCCAGGGAATTGGTTGTGGCGCTGTAGGAGCGCAGTGATATTGGTGTTTGCCTGCGTGTTATGTTCTGTGATAGTTTCCAGCCGAGAGCCAATGTTCAGAACCTCTGAATTGAGGTCTTGAACCGCGTCTCGAAGGGTGCTATCGGCGACGGCGGGTGCTGGGACTGTTACGGTCTGTGTTTGCGGCGACTGGTGCTGATGTTTCTGTAGTGGTTGGGGCCGCTCGTGTGTACGGCCGTGGAGCTGCGTTAAGAGGTGCTGGTGTGTATGTGTGCCCATACCGGGGATACAGTGGGCACTGTGCTTATCCCGTAAAGTGGCCAAAGCCACTGCAGGAGGCACAGTACCGTGCGCTGTGCAGTCGCTGGTGAGGTTCTGGGCGCCACAGTAGGAGGGGCGGAGCAATGGGTGTCTTCTTGTCCGTAGGCACAGCAGCGGCGACAGGGTACTTGGCGTTCCGCTCGGCTCGCCTCAGCGCGCAAGCACCACCCTAACAAGGGCAGGCCCGTGCGTAAGGCAGCTTCGCGGTCGCGTGCATCGGCGAAGACTAGTCGTAAGAGGCTTGATGGCCCTCTGCGAGTGATGATATCAGTGGCCCTCATTGCTGTGCGGCGGTGAGGACGTAACGTGCTGGAAGGCCTCTGGGAACTCCGTAGACAACCACACTGAGGCCCGATTGGGCCACAGGCACCCTGACTGCGATGGTAAGTTGGTCGAGTCATTGCTGCTATAAGCAGCCGTGAGGCCGTATCGGCTGTAGATGCAGGAGCCAGTGCTGTGCTGCCAGGTTTCTTCTTGGCCATGCCGAAGAACCGGTTCTGACGAGCTCTCAGATAGGTCCTACTTGGTCCGCTGCCAGGTGTAGACTCTTCCCGTAACAGGAATTCTATTTGTATTTTCATACAAGTCTGAGAAAAAGGAAAATTTGTGTAGGTCACATCTTATAAGTGTTCCTTAGAAAGAATATTGTTCATATGAGGATTACATTTCAATTTTGTTCTGATAAAACCTTTTTACTTTGTCTACTAGTAAGTAGAGGAAGTATTGTATTCCACCCAAAAATTCGATGTCGAGATTTCACTAGAAATATATGTTTTGAGGCCCCCTGAATCTAAAAAAAGCGTGTGTGTGTGTGTGTGTGTCAGTCTGTGGACTTTTAGAAACGGTGATTGACAATAACTATTAACTGCCTGCTTTTAACCCTTTCACTGCGTTTGTCGTCACATGGACGATGGTGCGCTTAACCCTTGCACTGTTGAGATATTTTGCACATTCTTGTTATGCTAACCTAAATAAATTGAATTCAACTATTTGCAGCCATTTCCTATTGTAAAAATAATTAATTTATTAAATTTTTGCAATACAACTAATTTTTGTTGTTGATAAAAAAGGCAAAATTTATGCAACTGCAGTCAAATATAACCCTGTCAGCTTCCAAGCATGCCTTACACCGATTATTTTACTTGAACCCTCCCCTTCCTTTACCACAGGCACATTTGACTGCATTTGCTAGGATTCAAACTCATGACGTTTGGTTTTAAATGATGGTCAGTTCATTGCCATAACCAGCATGGCTATTCAAGTTGCTTCAGCCGAGATGTCTCGGAAATAGCAAAATATCAGCAGTGAAAGGGTTAATCAAAAAATTAAGATAAAATCTAAAAAGTTAAAGAAAGAGGGCATAAAGTAGCCCCCCTTAGCAATACAAGGGTTAAAGATCAGCAGTAGTTTCTCGTGTTTAAATATATGATTATTGATTCTGTTTCCTCTATCCCACTTTCTTTTACCTGCAATAAATAATGAGGCTGTTTCTGAAAAGGTTTTTTGTTGAATAATGTGAAGTATACAGCAAAAGAAACGTTCATGGGAATAATTTGTTGAAAACTATCTAGAAGTAGTTTGAAAGCCATATGAATGTAACACATCTGATTTCATATGTTTAGATACAGCATACATCCAAAAAGAAACCAGTTAAGAGTTTGGGCAGAGAACTGTCTGTTTAAGAATTCTCATATTTGGAAAAGTAGTTAAGAAACAGGGTTTGCTTATTCAAGGGTGTAACTCAAACTTGAGTTTGTAATTCTCAAAACTATTGAAGATCATATGCATGTGTTACAGAATGGTAGACGGTCAGGTGGAACCCTCACTGAAGAACTTGACATCTGATTTTGGGAAGATACCAGATAAACAAAATCCATGCTTGCAGTCCCTGGGCACTCCACATTTGGAATCTTTCAACTTCGTGCTAAAGGAAGGTCTTTCAAAAGCAATAAAGTTAATCAAACCTGTCACTTTCGCACTAAAGAATGAAGACAAGCTGTCCTTTTGGTTTGGAGATGCTCGTATTCTTGCACCACAGACGCCACAAGGTACTGTTGGGAAAGTACCAAAAATATTTCCCAGTGAATGTCGCCAGCGTGGCTGTACCTACAAAGGGACATTTGTAACCAAAGTGCACTGGAGCATTAATGGAATTCCCCAGAACCCAATTGAGAAAACCTTGGGCGAGGTTCCTATTATGGTGAAGTCAGATTTGTGTCATCTGTCAAAATTAAGTCCTGCTCAGCTGATAGCTAAAGGTGAGCATGCTGATGAATGGGGAGGCTACTTCATTGTCAATGGTAATGAACGACTAATAAGAATGTTGATGATGACAAGACGTAACTATCCTGTAGCACTATGTAGATCATCTTGGAAACAAAGAGGAATTCTGTTCTCAGATCTTGGAGTACAAATACGTTGTGTGACTGATGACCACACATCAACAAACAATGTATTACATTATGTGACAAGCGGAACCATGAAGCTGATGTTCAGCAATGAACGAACACTGTACTATGTGCCAGTTGTACTCATACTAAAATGTTTGCTTGATGTATCTGACAATTTTATTTTCCAGCAGATGACCGCTGGTTTCCAAGATGTTACCGTTTTCAAAGGTTGTGTCAGAAACATGTTGACTGAATTGCATGAAGAAGGGATACATACACACATCCAAGCTAAGGAATACATTGGCAAGATGTTCAGAGTGAGGTTCAGGAACCAACCCAGCTGGGCTACTGATGTAGAAATCTGTGATCATCTGATAAAGAACTGCCTTGCAATTCATCTGGATGACAATAAAGACAAGTTTAATCTGTATGTAATGATGGCCCAAAAGCTGTTTGTCCTTGTAAAGGGCAAGTGTTCCTTAGATGGTGCAGACAGTGTTATGATGCAAGAAGTGCTACTTGGAGGATATCTGTACATGCAAGTGATCAAGGATAGGCTGCAGATCTGGTTGAGCGTCTTAAAGAGCCTAATTCTAAAGAGGGACAATTCAATGCCAATGTATATCCCCAAAATAAATGATTTATCTCGGGATATGAGGAAGTGTGGTACCCTGGAGTCAACGCTTGAGCACATCCTCGCAACTGGAAATGTCCACAGCAATTCATCGTTGGGACTCATGCAAGACAGGGGTTTGACGATAGTGGCAGAAAATATCAACCGTCAGAGATACATGTCACATTTCAGAGCTGTGCACAGAGGATCATTCTTTCAGGAGATGAGATCAACTGAACCTCGGCAGTTACTTCCTGATGCTTGGGGTTTCATATGTCCAGTCCACACACCTGATGGCAGCCCTTGTGGGTTACTGAACCATCTAGCAAAATACTGTCAGATATCAACAGCAGCTCAACCAGAACTTATTGCCAATGTTTCCCCTGTTTTGGCTTCACTGGGCATGATTCCTATTGATGCTGTGAACTCAGCAGACCTGAGTTACTCTGAGCAGTATGTGGTGATGCTTGATGGTAAGGTTCTGGGATATGTAGAAAAAGTATTAGCTCCCACATTAGTGACTCAATTGCGATTTATGAAGATAGATGGGAAGAAGATTCCAAATACAATGGAGATTGTGCATGTACCTAAAGGTCGCAAGATTGGCCTTTACTCTGGGATATTTCTGTTTACTGGACCATGCCGTATGATGAGGCCTGTAATAAACCTTCAGGTTGGACAGATTGAGCTTATTGGTACCTTTGAGCAGGTTTATCTGGACATCTGCATCTGTGCAGAAGAGGCTTATGAAGGAATCACAACACATCAAGAAATATCAGAGACTGGATTTCTCAGCAACCTAGCATCACTTATTCCAATGCCTGATTGCAATCAAAGTCCTCGTAACATGTACCAGTGTCAGATGGGTAAGCAAACAATGGGGACACCATGTCACACTTTTGGTCTACAGTCTGAAACAAAGTTGTACCGTCTGCAGACTCCTACAGCACCTCTGTTTCGTCCTGGACATCATGACCTCATTACCTTAGATGACTTCGCTATGGGTACCAATGCTATAGTTGCTGTTATTTCTTACACAGGCTATGATATGGAAGATGCAATGATAATCAATAAATCTTCCTATGAAAGAGGTTTTGCTCATGGTTCAATCCAAAAATCAGAATTCATAGATCTGAAAAACAATGAATCATTTTTTGGGCTGAATCCAGAAGAACCAAATTTGCTAAACTTCCTTGACCAAGATGGCTTTCCCCAACCAGGAACTATAATAAAGGAAGGCAACCCATTTTGTTGTTATTTTGATGGTGATAGTGCAAAATACAGAGTTGAAAAATGGAAGAATAAGGAAGATGCAGTTGTTGATAATGTACGGTTGTGTGCTACACTAACAGAGAAAATTAAGAAACGAGTTTGTATTACATTTAGAGTGACTAGAAATCCAACTATTGGTGATAAGTTTGCTAGCAGAGCCGGCCAGAAGGGCATTTGCAGTCAACGCTGGCCAGCAGAAGACCTGCCCTTTACTGAAAGTGGCCTCGTCCCAGATATTGTCTTCAATCCACATGGGTTTCCTTCACGGATGACAATAGCTATGATGATAGAGATAATGGCTGGAAAATCAGCAGCTCTTCATGGACTGGTGCATGATGCAACTCCTTTCAAGTTCTCAGAAAAGAATACAGCTTTAGACTACTTTGGGAAACTTCTGGAAGCAGGTGGTTACAACTATTATGGGACAGAGAAAATGTACAGTGGAATTGATGGTAGAGAAATGGAAGCTGGTATATTTTTTGGGATTGTTCATTATCAACGGCTGAGACACATGGTGTCCGACAAGTGGCAAGTCCGAAGTACAGGTCCTATTGACATTCTGACGCATCAGCCAGTGAAGGGACGTCGAAGAGGAGGAGGTGTAAGATTTGGTGAAATGGAACGTGATTCATTGTTGTCCCATGGTGCATCTTTCCTGCTACAAGATAGACTGCTGCACTGTTCAGATGAAGTGATTTCAAAAGTGTGTTTGAAGTGTGGATCCATCATCTCGCCAGTGCCAGTGAAGACGCAAAGTGATAAATCCTCTATTGAACATTTGAGTTGTAGAATGTGTGGACTGAAAGACTGTACTACTTCTGTATCCTTACCATACATATTTCACTTTCTTGTAGCTCAGTTAGCAAGTTTCAATATCAATGTAAAATTAAGTGTTACTTCAGGTGAAGCCTTAACTAAGCCTTGAAACTTACAAGGTGTTGTAATATTACTTTTGTAAATGCAATTCTCATGTTATTGAAGAAAATAAATATACATTTTGTTTATCTACCTTTACTTATTTTAAACAATTATTTTTGTATATTGGGTGTCCCAAAAAAACACTGATAATGCACAGTATGTTTTGCGGTACTGCAAACTGGTTTTCAAACAGGAACCCGTGTCCGGAAATACATGGTTTGGACGCTGGAGAGCATCGAAGTGTGCGAATGAACGGTTGTGACAATTTTTTAAGATTCGTTTTGGTACCTTAATATGGAAGGTAGGCAACCCTTTAGCCGTCTGTGTACTGGGATGAATGACCTGAGCATAATAACATTCCTACACATGCACTAAATTCCTCCACAGAGTCCTGGGTGCGCATCCTACTGCGTTAGTTGTGTAGTTTCCAGTACAGTAACGTTTTTGAATAGCAATGCGATACGTACCAGTACATGCTGAAATAACCAACATGAGCTCCAGTACACTTTCATGTAAAAGTGTGGAATCATCTCAACGTTGCATATTCAAATCAATGGATTGGCAGAGGTGGACTAGTTCCATGGTCAACACGGTCATCAGGTCTGACACTTCTCGACTATTTTCTGTGGAATTGATGAGTATGGTATATGAAACTCCTATAAGAACAGCGGAGGAGCTTAGACTCGATTCCACAGAATGACTGAAAACCTTAAAAGACAATTGCATATATTGGGTGAAGTGCATGAGGCTCACCACTGCCGATATAGGCTCTGCAATGACGTAGGAGAGACAGCTCTATGTTGGGTTTATTGATGAAATGTGGATGTACACCCATCTCACACTTCAATGTACTACAGTATATAAACTATGCATTTCCGGACAGGGGTTCCTATTTGAAAACCGATCAGTTTGCCATCCTGCACAACTTACTAAGCATTGTCGGTGTTATTTTGGGCCACCCTGCATGTATAATATGGTGTATTTGTATTAAACTATACATACTTGAGTATGATGGGCATTTAGCCTAGGCTCTTAGTCCGTCATACCCACCCAACACAATTATTTACAATCTTAACTACCAAATCTAACAATATTTCATAAAAATATATCTCAGCTACTGGATTCCAACAGCTGTTTCCAACTGGAAATTAGCTAGAATTTACACCCATTTCAAACTCCTCTAAAGCTATCTAAGGCATGTTGTACATTATAATTCCGTTTGAACAGATCCATTCTATTTTTTTTAACTTTGCTTAAAACTGACCCAAACTCCAGCCCTCCTTTTTAAAAATCAACCCTTAATGCTGCTTTCCTATCCACCTTCCCCTATTTTTGCTCCAAATCTTCCTTCCCCCCACAAACAGGACACTGATGCCCCTTAATTCCCTCAGCCTCCAAACCTCTCTTAGCCATGCTATTTCCTCCCTTCTCCACATTTCCTTCATTGATACACAATCTACCAAAGACCTTTTCTTCCACTATCCCACCAAAAGGTTTTTGGATCTCTATATCTTCAAATTTGTTTCTTATTATTTTCCAAAATTTATTATGATTGAGCGGTAGAATCGGAGCTTAAAAATGCAATACCTCAGCTGGGATTTGAGGATCTGTGATTCAGATCCCAGCTGTGGCTTTGAACTTTTCAGTTTCGATTCTACCTTTCAAACATTGCCCACACATGGCTTGTGTGTTTGAAAACATGAGCAGTAAGTTTTTTGGCATAAATAAATTATTTATGATTATTCCCCCCTCTCCTCTAGTATTTCTCCATCCCATTCACTTTCAGGTTCTTTAGGATGCTATTCGTCCACACAGATTCCCTGAGACTCTTTTCCTGATACTCCATACTCTACCATAACAAATTATTTTTATATAAATTCAGAATCCTAAACCAAAATTTCAAAGTTCTTTCTATAATCATACCCTTCCTCAACACCCTTCCCCTCTCCATCTGTGCAACTTCTCTTGCCACTGTGCTTGGAGCCCACCGCGGTAGTTTGATGGTTGGCATGTCTGCCTCACTTTCAAGAGGAGTCATCCGGGTAAGTTTTTTCCGAGGTTTTCCCTTATCCTGAGAAGACGAATGTCAGGTAACTTAAAGCTCCATGGACCTTGAACTCATTTGAGCATCATTTCACCCATTCATTCATTCACTGCTCGATATGACACAATGTTGGAGGACCTTAATAAAAAAAAAAAACTTGGAAGACCCAATACTTACCTGCAAAACAAACCTAAGGACTGCATCAATGGGTCCATTCAAATCCCATATTTCTATACCACATAGTATTTCTAGTTCCAGCACCATACTATAAATATTTTCCAACCATTTAACATCAATATTTGGTACTCTGTACTTATAATTTCTTATTGCTGACATGGCTTCTTTTATTTTATCAAAGCTAGTTTCTTTTTTAACTATTTTAAGGAGAAGCAAATGTTTTCTTACCAACAAATATAATAAATATTTTAGAGATTAATATTTACTTATCTTTAGTAGGAATATTTGAAATGACAGACCAATTCATTAACTGTATCACTTTGCTTATTATAGTCGCCATCGTTACGGACAGAAGGTGATGGATTTATCATATTACCAACTATAGAAAACAAAGAAATTTATTGACAAAATCAATCTGCAATATTTCAAAATTCATTATGTGACCCTCATTCTTCAAAGTTAATATCTTTTCTTATACTATTTTATATATATATGTGTGTGTGTGTGTGTGTGTGTGTGAGTCCATTTAATTGTTTTAATAATTTAGCCTCTGGATTTATTTCATGGTTAAATACCAGAAATGACCTGCCACAGCTGATTTTTCAATATGTATATACTTAGTATTTCTGAAATGTTTTGTTCTGGTTTCCAAATGCCATTCAGTTTTACTGATGTAAGCTCTGTCACAGTCCAAACAGCTAAATTCATAAATGCCAGATTTGATTTTTATATGTATTTATTTATATTAAATTTATTATGTGGAATGAAACTTATTCTGTGTTCGTTAAACATTTTTGTAAATTTCGTATTAGCCCGAGTGGTAAGTAAATTTTTTAAATTGCAACATTTTTCATTTTCTTGAGGTTAGAAACTTCTTTCACAGTCTTCTGATATTTAAATTTCTATATCTATTTATATAGAAAAGCTGTATTAAAACCATTAATGCATTGTTGATCATGTGCTTACATTCTGTATTAAATGCTTTCTTATTTAGGAGTATATTAAACTATAAATTAGACTATTTAAAACATAAAATTTATGTGAGAAAGGATTAAGACCTTTATTGTTTATGTAACTATCAATATGGCTTGAATTTCTGTAAGTGCCAAAGTTCAATTTATTATGTTTTATAATCTTTAAATCTAGGAGTGGAAGACAACCATTATTTTCAGCTTCGAATTTCAATTTTATGACTTTTACCTTGTGAATTTAATAGTTTTAAGGCATCATTTATGTGTATATCAGGAGCCATGGCAAAATATCGTCCAAATATCAATATCAATTTTTTAAAACTAAAGGAAATGCTTTTGTGACTTGTGTTTTAAAAAAGCTCCTTATTTGTGCGAGTTTTGGAGAACTTATGCTTCTGTCAAATGGAACATCGTTATTCATTTTTGATATGTTAACCATGCAAAGATAACTATTTTAAAGCTAAAATATTTAACTGTCGCTCAGAGTCTACTGCATTTCCATATTCTTGATATTGAAGAAGATAAACAAGATCATTTCTGTAAATGTTTATCTCGGCTAACGTGAGGATATAGGAATAAAAGTTTGCAACAATGTTTAGTACAAGAATAGAGTCATCTGAGTGCAAAACATCAGATTTTTCTGTTTTGTCTAGGAATGTTAGTAAATAAACCAGTTATGTCAAGAGAAACAACTTTATCATAGGCAGACAATAGTGTATTGCTGATGTTTTCTACCAATTCAAAAGTATTTTTAATACTTAAACTCCCAAATTTATCAAAAGCAGTGAATATTTTATTCAACCATTTAGCTTGATTGTAACTAGGTGAATTTATAATAATTTATACAGGTGTCCTCAACCTTCAGGGACAAAATTTTACAGATGATAAAGACTTCTCAATTGACCATTTTGACATAAAGAACCATTTGTCTGAAATTAATATTTGGGCCACCACACGATGTTGAAGATCAAGATTTAATTTTGACACTCATGACCAACCTAGAGCTCACAGCAGATGTTCAAACTGGCAAACGTCTACCTCAATACATGAATTTGCATGCTGTCCCAAATTTGTGGTATCTATTGCACAGTGACATTGGCAGCTATGGCCCTAGCAAGCAGCTCGTTTTCGCTTTTTATTGGAGTTCCACACACCAATATCTGAACGTGACTCCATAAGAAAACCTCCTGAAGATTGAGATCTGGCAATCGCAGTGGTCACGGTACGGGACCTTTCCTTCCAATCCAGTGATTAGGAAAGGTGTTGTTCAGGTGACTGGGGACGTTATCGCATTGGAGCCAAATACTCCAGGGACAAGTGTTGTGTCATGAGGTATTGCTGACTTGCCAAATGGGGCAGCAGGAGATAGGCTCGTATGAGATGAACCTGTACAATTCCTGCCCACAGCATACATTAGATGCATGTCAGCAAGTTTCTGTGATAGTAACACTCTTTGACAGTCAGTCATGCAATCTAAACAAAACAAAAAAGTGAAGGGCCATGAATTTGTTATGCACAACAAATAATGAATAAAAGTGCCAGGCAGTTAGTAGTGAAAATTAAAGCAGTTTCAGAAACATGCCCTGTATTCACTTTCAAGACAGTGTGGTGTACAAAATATTAATTTTGGAGATAATTTACAAAAAGCTGTATTCCACTTAAATAATCGTAGGTAAAAAGTATGCATTAAACAGTTCTACAGTGAAAACAGAAGTTGTTGCATTCCAAGGGTCCAATACAATGAGAGTTAAAATTATTTTAAAGAAAAAATGATAAGACAAGTAAATAATTTTAATTATTTAGGCTGCAATGTTTCATATAAAAATATAATAAATTTAACTACATATGTGGAACAATAAAAAGAAATCTCACAGAAACTAAATTAAAATTCTATGAAGTAATGGCATTGCCCATGTTATGAAAAATAGAGGCCGCAGAAATTATTTTCTCAAAGAATACAGCAGGATACCCTTGTTAGACAAAAGGAGGGATGATGACATAAGAAAGGAATTAAGCTAGAGGCGTAGGTATATTGTGGGCTACCAAAACTATCAAGGAAGCCCATATATAAAGTAAACTATAAATTAATAGGTTAAATGCTATACTACCCCGTTTCCCTTATGAAGAATTAGCGCGTCGGATGGAATGTCTCGATGTCTATCACTACACAGGGGGGAGAGTAGGGCTTCGAATGCTTGCTGCCGCAGCCTGAAGAGAGAGGCGAAGTGACAGAGTGCAGGAATAAGCACACCAAGGCTTCGGAATCCCGTGTCGCTATACTCATGCAAGCGTTTCACAAATTTTGGCTAGCAATAGCACGTGGAGTTAGAGCGTGTTTTTAATTGTGCGATTGTTATAGTCCTTCCTCGCCCGTTACATTGCTTTTAGTACTATTTATTTCATAGTGTAGAGTGTACCAAGATAGTTGCTAGTGCTAATGCTCGAAATGTGTCATAAAACAATTAGTGAAACGACCATTCTTGCAGTTGAAACACGAGGGTAAATTAGTGATAGTAAAACAGGGACGGCCTACTCCAGTTCTTCCACACTTGCAGCGTTAGCAGAAGCTATAGAAATAAGAATCCTCACGAAAGGTATTTTAATATGAACGATTATGTGTGGCTGACTGGTTCATGTGAATTATATACCATTTATTGCTGCCCATGCTTGTCGTTTGCAACTGAGAAAACACCTTGGAGTACAGTGGGTTTCGCAAATTTACCGTTTATAATCTCAGCTTTGGATAAACATTTCTACTGCGAAAGGTTTCTGAGCTAACTCACCATGTCACATACATCTTTCTTGAATTGTGACCGACTGTTTGAACTCGATTGGTTCTTGTTTGAATGCGTACAACATTTATCTTATGTGCTTTACTTTTACAGCGTCTTTCAAAATAGTACTTCTTAATTCGTAATATACTGAAATTATACATGGCCGAGATAAGACCTTCTTCTCGAAGAAGTATATCGCGTCCGAATTGTTGCACTAAATGGTTTTGTATCGCACTTGGTGAGCGAGTTGTTTTAGGCATTGCACAATGAGTCGCTTGATCTTCAATGAGACAGGTAAACATACTAGGAATGGTGAGGTTAGGAGGGGATGAGAGGTACGTCACATTTCATGACGTCCGTATAGACAACTGCAATCGCCGTGTTGGGGTCCGCACTCCCGCGGTGCAATGATTATTTTATTAATACATCTTAAAAAACTCTTAAGAACTCTCAGCTAAGTACAACAATGTCGTGAATTTTATCAAAATGTTTAAATAACTACCCATTGCAGTGGTAATTTATATAGCTTGCCTATTATGCAGTTCTTTAGAGGAAGCACAGAACAGAACATATGAACGCTGGCCAATGCTCGCGTGGAGCGCTGTTGCCAAACATAGTAGACATGTAACTGTACATCAGAGCATGTTTCACATGCAAGCCACTGTGCCGCCCAATGTTTCCCGTAATTAAGCAGCACATTAAATATCCTTAAAACATTAAAATTTTACCTTAATGTAGTTAACCCAAGGATAGTCTCTTTCAAAATCGTCCAAACCGGTAACTCGCTTTCCAACTTTGTGGGGTTTTCCTGGAGATTGAAATACACGTTCTTTTAGTTTGACTGAAGCAGTTTCACAGAAGCTGAGTCACAATGCACAACTCGTCACGTTGCAACTCACAGCTGTTCTGTTCTATCGTCCGTGCCGACTCGCTTATAGAGCCCAGAATTAGGTACCGGAGAGTTTTCTGGAAATCAACGCTTCGCGAAGCTTCTCATAACGAGCTCTACACTTGAAGCTTCTAGATTTGTGTGCGAACGGGCTTTCTTCTTACTCGCCAGTCGCGTGTTGCCTAGCGAGGTAGTGGTGTAGGTAGGTGACCCTGAACCTCCTTTGAGGCTCTAGTCCGTCGCGACAATATTTTTATGACAAATGAAATGTGTATCTTGAATTATCTGGGAATAACCTCTGAAGTCATCTGCATTCTGAACTACTTTTGGATTAACAGAGAAACCGTCAGCGGTAGACAAAATGTTACTACACAAAAGAACGTAGATCTAATTTAAGCAGTTTGTACAACAATTTTTTGGGGGGAGGGGGATATTCCTTCTTATTTTTTCAGTTTTAAAATACTTATTTTATCAATTGGGAGTGTCATTCTAGTGTGTGTATTTGTGTTCGTGTTCCATGGGCACCCAGAGAGAAAAACATTTTAAGCCATCATATAGCGAACAGTTCTTTAAATATTTGACTATCGCTCAAGCCGATTCTCCTATTGTCATTGTACCTACAAGGAAATATGTAACAAAGCCGATTCCACAAATGTTTATCTGGATTAACATGTAGGTAGCAGATAAACTTAAGCAAGAGTAGTTTGTTGAAGAATGGGTAGAAAAAGTCATGTGAATATAAAAGAGAGGGAGATATTTCGTATTCAGAAAGTCCTTCTGTTTCTTTTTAATTTAATTTAATTTTTTTTTTTCATTACTTCAACTGCTTAGTATACGTAAGAGAGAAACGGAAAATATTCGACTTTATTACTCAAAATAATGAAATAATAAGAGCTTCTCGGGTTACCAGTCGTGCGATGTTGATAAAGTTGCTTGAATTTCGGTCTAGGGTTGCCAGGTCTCCCGTATTTCAGCCTTATTTTATTGAGTCTCCCGGCTCCCGTATTTTGGACCATTTCTCCTGCATTTCATACACTGCCATGAATTCTGAGTTTTAGAAGGATATTTGGAATGTGCGATATATCGAAGTGGTAGTTCCTTTTTCCCAATATTGGTAGCAGTATTTTAATTAGCTGTTGGTAGCAGTGGGCATTCTTTTCTTATTGGCTGATAGAGTGTAGCCAATCCGTTACTGTACCTGTGGTCATGTGATGTGTGACGTCAGCATGCGCCTCGTTCACTTGCGTCTTTGAATTGAAGAGAGGAACACGTGTTTTGTTTATTTGTGGTTCTATAAAGCAAGTAAAATCATGGAAGGCGATGGTCGGCCGTAATGAACTGAACAAGGGGAAAGACAACTTCCTGACGAAGGCCATAGAGTGAACATTGTCGAGAGCTGGAACAACTTTATCAACATCGCACGGCTGGTACTCCGAGAAGCTCTTGTTAATAATCATCGCCGTGAAACCTTCAAATCCTACATAATGAAATGTGTTTCATGATCACCAGTAAGGGTAACGGTAAATAGAACGAGAAAGTTGAAATGCATGTGTTTAAATGGAGGTGCTCACAACCAAGAAGCATTCCAGTGCCTCGGGAAAGTCAGAGAAGACTTGCCAAGTTTTAACTTTCTCGTTCTCGTTAGATGTTAGATTCGTACCGTGCATATTAGTCTATTTGCTTTAGCATTTATTGAAGGTGGCCGGCCTATGAAACAGCCTCTAGAGCTCGCTCTAGTGGAAATCTAGAAAAATATTATTGGCCAGTTCAAAATAAACGAATTCCCAATACGCATTATCGACCTGCACCTTCTATAAGCTGATCGATAATATGTCTTCAACTAACACGAACAAAGTGCCAATTCCATTCAACTGGAAAACCTACATATTGGCCGACAGATGTAAATAAAGCACCAGATTTAATTGATTTTTTCATAACGAAGGGTATATCTAACAATTATGTGCACGTAAATGAGGATTATGATATCTTTTCGGATCACTCCCCAATTATATTAACAGTAAGTGATAATATCATAGCAAAGGATAACCCCCCAAGACTAACTAATAAAAAAACAAATTGGGAAGGGTTCAAAAAAGAATTACAGAGCACTATTGAACTTAATGTTCCTTTAAAAACTCCGCAACAACTGGAAGCAGAGATAGATCTCTTTGTTACTAATATTCAACAAGCAGCATGGAACCATACTCCAGAAAAAAGTAGGAAAAATGTGAATGATATCTCCTATCCAATGGAAGTGAGGGAGTTAATTAGTGAAAAACGAAAACTGCGTAAAAAGTGGCAGAGGTCACGGGCACCAGAAGATAAAAAGCGATTAAATCAAATCTGTAATAAGTTAAAGAATTTGATCAGTAGTATCAAAAACAAATCATTTACTATCTATATGAAAGGACTAACAGCAGACAAAGATACTGATTACTCTTTATGGAAAGCAACAAGCAGTATCAAAAGACCTATAAATCAAATTCCACCAATAAAAAAAGGAGATGGATCATGGACAAGGAGTGATAAGGATAAAGCAGATCTATTTGCCAACTATCTACAAGAGATTTTTCAACCTTTATCTGGACAAACTTCTGAAGAGGACATTAAACATGGTAAGAAAAGGGAAGGCAAAGATCTTAGGCGTGTAACGCTCAAAGAATTAAAACGTGAAATCCACCAGAATATAAATGCAAAAAAGCGCCAGGATATGATTTAATCACCGGACACATTCTTAAAGAATTGCCACAAAAAGCTCTTATCAAGCTATTACATATGATAAATACTGCATTAAGACTTAAACATATCCCAAGTCAATGGAAGGTAGCAGAAGTACTCATGATCCTTAAACCTGGAAAAAATCCTAATGAAAAGGAATCATACAGACCGATTTCACTCCTATCCCAATTAGCTAAACTGTTTGAAAAGTTATTGTTAAAGCAATTAAAACCTATAATAGAGGAATGTAAATTAATACCAGAACATCAGTTTGGATTTAGAAATAAACATTCAACAATTGATCAAGTACATCGTATAGTCGATGTCATTGAAAGAACGTTAGAGGAAAAGAAAATATGTTCTGGAGTATTCCTGGACGTGGCCAAAGCGTTTGATAAAGTCTGGCACAAAGGTTTAATTTTTAAGCTCCAACGAGATCTACCTGACCACTTCTATCAAATATTGTTATCATACATTGAAGGGAGATATTTCCGAGTTAAATATGGAAATGAATACTGTGAATTAAAGAATATAGCTGCTGGAGTACCCCAAGGAAGCGTCTTAGGGCCAGTACTATACCTCATATTTACTAGGGATATTCCAAACCTAGATAATACAACCATGGCCACCTTTGCTGATGATACCGGAATTATGGCAGTTGGACATACAGTAGAGGAATCTACAGAGAAATTACAGAAAGCTGTCAATAAGGTTAACGAGTGGACGAAGAAGTGGCGTATAAAATTAAATGAATCTAAATCTGTACATATTAACTTTACAAATAAGAAAACTCAGATACTACCAATAAAAATAAATAACGAAACTATTCCCCAAGCACAAACAGTGAAGTATCTAGGAATGACACTAGACTCAAAATTAAATTGGAGAAAAAATATAGAAACTAAAAGAAAAGAATTAAATATCAAATATAAGAAACTTTATTGGCTCATTGGGAGAAATTCCGAACTTGACATATACAATAAGTTATTAATTTACAAGCAGGTGTTAAAGCCAGTCTGGACCTATGGGATACAGCTTTGGGGCTGCGCTAAGTCGACCAACATAAAACACATACAGACTTTTCAAAATAAAGTTTTGAGAACAATAGTTAATGCACCATGTATGTACGAAATGATGACATACATAGAGATCTCAAAATCGACACTGTTATACAAGAAATAAAAAAGACTGCAACGAAACATCATTTAAAAGTGCAGCACCATGAAAACAAGGAGATGTTGAAAGTTCTTAGTAACTGTGAAGTTCGAAGACTGAAAAGAAAAAAGCCAGAAGACTTAATGTGAGACCGCAAGAACTATGTGTAAACTATGGGAGCCTTCAATGAAAGACTCGCCTTTATATGTGAACCTATTTAAGAAGAAAATATTACTAGATAAGCCTTTGCTTAGTTGTAATTTGATTTAAAAAAAAAACTAACACGAAGAAGATATAGGAATAAGAGTTTGTAAGAATGGTTAGTACAAGGGTAGAGAAAGTCATGTGAGTGCGACACATCAGATTTTTCACCCCACTTTGCTTTAACACTGACTTATCAGCATCTGATACCACGTCATATAACTGGACTGTGCTTAGCCGTGGATCGTACATTGTCCATCTCAAATTACTTACATCAGTCACATTTACAACCTCACAATTTTTTGGTGACCATTAACATCGTTTATGAATTAAATCCGTTACCTATTTACCTGGAGAGCCGCGTAAACCAGGACGAATCCGTATTTACATTCGGTGATACACTGGATTTGAGCTGGCATACTCCCAAATATGGATCATCTGAGTCACCTGCGTGAGTTTCACAATTACTGCGTTTCCATGGCGAATTCAATACGTATTGAGTTCTTTTTCTTCATTGCATACCGCATGGAAACGCGGATTCAAACGAAGTTCAACCCCTGGATCTGATCCGCTGATTTCGTGGGATCGTATTGAAATCGGTTGCATGGAAACGCGAATGGATTTGAAAAGATGCTAACTTTTACTATGCTCGTAACATGCTGCACATTCATAATTTTGTTTTGTTAGTGAAAGTGGTGTAATAAAAGCAAACAACAAAGCCACTTTTATTGTTTCTATAATCTCACAGTATATTCTTCTCAAAAACATTCAGTAACCTCAAAACCTTCTTAAAATACGCAGAAAACATACTTTTACAGGTTCGCCAACATAAACCAATTGACCACCATAATAGCATGAATTATTTCTGTTTGAGCCTTGTATATCCAAGGCGATGTCATTTCCGGATTGGATTCAACATGGAAACGCGGAAGCGAGAATGTACTCAGTGCATATTGAATTCGCTATGGAAACGTAGTATGTATTGTGAAAGAGAATTCTTAACCACAATTGTATCGCGGGCTGTTTCACGTTCTTGACTTGCCTTATTTGGGGTTATGAGTACATCATGCAACTTGGAGCTAGCCAGTCAGCTTCACCTTCAGGCCACGAGTATACATTACAGCGATAGTATCAAAGTTGCTAATGGATCACCTTTGGTATAGCAGAACCCCAAAGGCAATGCTGAAAGTAAGGTTTTATGAAGTGGTCATTATCGCAGTTTACAGAAAGTCGCTGTATGGGAAAATAGTTCTAACGTTAAAATTAAGTTGGTTAACTTCTTACTAGGCTGATATGTTGCACTCATATGACTTTCTCTACTCGTGTACCAACAGTTCTTACAATCTCCTATTCCTTTATCTTCTTAGTGTTAGTTGAGATAAATTCTCATTCCTTACTTCCTTGTAGGTGCAACAGGAATATTGGAATACGGTAGTCAAATGTTTTAAAGCTTTCAAATTCTGTCCTCTTTGCATAGCTAACGTAAAGAAATTAATAACGATGTTCCATTTGACGAAAGGTAGGTTTTCCAAAACACACAAATAACCAGCAATATCTCCGAAATCGTTCACTCTGAAAAAAAATTGGACATAAATTGTGTATTTTAGCAAGATATACCTACATTTTTTCTACAGTAAGATTTTATCTATCTCTTGCGGTTTACCAGTTAAGCAAAATTTATTCAGAGTAAACAGCACTACATAGGCTATAGCCAGAAAATTCAAAATATATATTTCATTTGTCAAAAAAAAACATATATATATATATGGGGTTTTAATCAAAAATTTTACCGCCATTTTCGAGAAAAGCACAATTTTCGAAAACATTTCCATGTCAAGAATAATTTAGGGTGGAGCAATTTTCTTCACAATCTTCATGCTGCATGCTTTAATAACGTTTAAAATGAATACCAACTTTGGTTTTTAACCTACTTTCGTTTTTGCCCACAGACTGAAAGACACGCAGACACAGACGCGCGCGCGGACCTTTTTCTAAAAATGTCCAAAAGGAGATGGCTCAGATAAGGTCTGGGTGCGTTCTCAAGAGCTCGAAGGTTTGGTTCTGTCTCCCACGCTTTTTAGCGCTTACATGCCCGACCCATCGACAGAGCAGTACGTCAACATAACACAATATGCCCACGATACTGCTGTACCACAAACACCTCCGTCTCCTCCAAGAATGGTGCAGGCGTTGGCGATTGTCCATCAACGCAGAGAAAAGCCACTCCATTGTCTTTACAAAGCGCCGCTTCCCCACATTCACCTATGCCAGGAGAGGATAGAATGGACGAATACCATAAAATACTTAGTAGTGAAAGTCGATGGGGGCCTAACTTTTGGGGATCACGTCAGTTCCGTCTTTATAGGACCCTCGTAATCCCCGTCCTTTGTTACGCTTGCGAGATCTGGTCCTGACTGCAGACTCAGACAAAATCGTAATACACAAATAATGTACATCTTGCTTAAACATAGAATTTGTCTCAATAAATTTTTTTGGTAGGGTGAACCATGTCGAAGATATACATTGTTATTTGTGTCCGTTTCGGAAAACTTAACTTTCGTGAAATGGAACATCGTTGTTCACTTTTTTATATGGAAGAGAGAACGGAATCTCAGAGATTTAGAAGATTTGACTATCGCTCAAAGCCTACTGTATTTCCATAATCCCCTTGCTCCTAGGAAGAAATAAGTAATAAGTTAACCTGTACAAATGTTTATCTCAACTAACACGAAGAAGATATAGGAATAAGAGTTTGTAAGAATGGTTAGTACAAGAGTAGAGAAAGTCATGTGAGTGGAACACGTCAGGTTTTTTAAGGTAGTGCCATGACACAGGGGCTCTACCCCGAAGCGTCTCCTGTTCATAAACGCAGCCATTTGTATTTACAGAAAAGAAGTAGCCTATGCTATGAAGTAAAAGCAGTTGCTGCTTATCATTATGCATATCTAGGGAGCCTTTGCTAAATTTACGTACAAATTTGTAGCTAAAGCTAGTGCTTTAATTTTTGAGCGTATCACCCATTGAGTATAAGGGGACGCGGGCTGTCACCCTGCTAAACGACATTTGTTTCTGTAATAGATTTCGATGTCGTCAGGGTGTCATCAGATCTGAGTCTGTTCTGCACAACTTGCTCATTGACACCCACTCAAGCGATCCTTTTCCGTGCGGAATTACTCTTCTACTTTCAACAGTAGATTCCACTGTTCCTCCTAAGAAAGCTGACTGGTTGCTGTCTACCCGCCTGGCCCGGTTTTCTCACTGCGAATTCTCCAGTGTAGATCTTATGGTGGAGCACTTCCGTAGGTAATTTTAACTACACCCGAACACCCATACCCCCCTCGTCTTCCTACCCCAAACGTTTACCTGTACCCTAGTAATCTACCCGTCTTTATATATGAATTCATGCGCGACCGAGTTTTTCGTGTGCTTGTGTGTTTGGTTTTATCCAATGTTTTTACTCAAGAGAACGGAGTAGTTTAGCGTTCAGTACTCACTGTCACGCTTTTTGCTGTTTCTATCAACCCCATAGTTGATTCTTTACCATCCGGCACTTCATCGTTCCTTTTTGTAGACAATTTCGTCGTTTACCTTACCCCTCGCCGCACCTGTCTTCTGGAACAGCGATTCTAGTGGTATCTGTACTCTCTTTATTCTTGGAGTGTTCCCAGTTGGTTCTATTTTCCATGGAGAAGACATTCTATGTGAAGATCTGGGGCCGAAAAGAGTTTTCTTCGCACTTCGGGGTCACCCTCGTCACTTTTGCCGAAGAAGCAGAGTTCGTCGGGTTGATCTTGGATAGAACGTTGTGTTGCAGCTCGCATATCACCTACTTGAAGACGGGGTTAACGTCGACTCTCCGTTTTAAGAGCAGATCCTACAGTTCGTCTGAACCTTTATCGATCACTGGTCCGTTCTAAACTCGATTATGAATGCATTGTTTACTGGTATCCCCGGCTCTCCTACGTCACTTGAATCCTATTCATCATGAGGGCAGCCGTTTTGGCTGCAGGTGCCTTTTGTACTAATCCTGTTTTGAGTCTGTGTGCCGAAGCTCCCGAACCTCCGCTGTCTTATCGACGTGACATTCTCTTTTGCAGCTATGCTTGTGGTCTGGCTAGTGTGCCACATATTCATCATTTTTTGAGGATTCACTATGAATCTCGTCCTCTCGCACTGCCTCCACCAGATGTACCCTAGTGGATTATAGACATAGAATTGTAAGTTAGTGAACCAATGTTCTTAAGAAAGGTTGAAATGGGATTTTTGGACGAATATTTTTTTTTATTCGAGGGAAGACCTTTGTCGAATTTTACTTAAATTCGTTAAAATTTAATGAGTTATTAGAAACTAAATTTGTGATCCTTAAATACCTTAGTTCCGTAGGCTACTTCGGCATTTGCACATCGTTGTACTTTCCAGGGGAGAAACTCGCATCCCCCCCGTTGGCTGCTCCCAGACATCGTAAATCATTTGGATTTGCCATTCATGCCGAAGTTCACAATCCCCGACGCGGTCCTGCGTTCGGCTTTTGTCAAGATTCAATCGTAGCTCGGGGACTGCGTGCTTCTTTACCCTGACGGCTCAAAAGACGATCGTGGCGTTGACTGTGTGTTTGTGTTTGTTACGTAACGCTTTGCCTTCCGTATCCCTGAGCACTAAAGATCCAGGATTATACTCACCAGCTTGTAAATGCCAGGATGTCTTTTGTTTTAGTTCCTACCCACGTTGGCCTACCAGGTAATGAGGCAGAAAAGAGTGTCATTTTAACATTGACCCATTTACTTCTTAATACACGCAAATGATTTTAAACATGTTGTACTACTTGGGGTCATTGTTTCTTGTTGGTCTTCCGAATGGTCCTACATCCTGGGTACTAAACTAAGGGAAGTCAAACCGTTTACCTATGTTTGGAAAACGTCTTCTCGACCATCCTGTGGAGAGAAGGTTCTTTTGTGCCGTCTCCTAATTGGCATTGCGTTGTTAGCGATCGCCATTTGTTGTCTCATTACGGTACGGCAAGTTTTAGTGCATTTTCTATCTTTAGCCTTTCTCCACTTCCTTGTGCGCTTGAGTACTGCATTCTTAGCCATTTTACAGGTGACCTGGTGGTAATGCAATGCGTTTTAACCTTTCTTCGTCGCGGCAGCATGATTGCCCACATACTCTTACTCTTACCCGGATTGCAAAATGCTTTGTTCCTGTTTCCTTGTAGTTCTCGTTTTAATGTCGCGTTCTCCAGCCACAAACCATTGGTTTACTTACTTAAGGTGTGGTTTTAAATTAGCTTCTTCCTTTTCAGATTCGTTGTTTTAGGTACTTTCATGTGCTAGTTACCGTTTGTTTTAACTTCCGACCGGTCTAATGACCTTCCCGGTTTTGCGCCCTAAAACCTTAACTAATTTTGCTCAGAAGCCTAGAAAACTCTAAGAAGCTCTGTGTACAAATCAGTACTTTTTTGTCTTCTAATTAGTAATTCCTTTTCTTTAGAATGTCATATTTTTAGTATTTATGATACAGCCTTGCTGCCATTCCGCTCATTATTCACGTTATACTATTCACCATAATTATTTTTTATATAAATAACTTCAAAGCAACATGCACAAAGAGCTTCCACAAGTCGGTTTTTATTGGGACCCAATTAAGCGATACAATGGAAAAAGGGAAGAAGAAAATCCAGTTAAGTACTACAACATTAAAAAACATGTAGGAATACAGCAAGGAATATTTCTAAAAGTGCTAATTCTACGAGAAAAGAAGCCTTAGCGATATGTACAATTTTTCTGCAGTAAGCTATTCTCAGTTGCTAATGGATTTTCTGTTGTGCAACATTATAAAAATGAATTTGTAGGCGGTTCATAGAAAAGTTCATATATAACTACATTTTAATGGCGACGCCAATATCTTAAATTTAGGACATTTCAGTCACAATCTTCACACTTTGTTTTTTAAATTTAAAAACAACGAAACTCTTCGCTTTTCTTAAATATTAAGTTTGATATTTATCCTGATTTTGGTTTATTTGTTACCTATCCACAAACATGAATCTCTAAATTGCCCAATTTGTGATTCAAGGTCCTCAATAAGTGTATTCCCACTGAAATTTCGATATAGAAATTTTGGGTGGAGTAAAATAACTGGTCTACCCACCATAAATAATCGACAGAGAAAGTAAAAATAATGTAATGCAGCTAAATTCCAGTAAAATACCAATGACAAGCTAAAGCTTATCTTTCATACAGAACCGTGCACATTATTTTGTTAAATAATATTCGGATATTTAAAAGTGGCGCCGGAAAACACGTGCTATGGGTCCGGTAAATTCATGCAGTGTTTCAATCGCAGAACAAACGAGTTGTAGACGTTGCATTCAGCCAATGCGTGAATCGATACTAGGTTTCATTATTCGATAGCGACATTTCACAGTTACTTAGCATATGCCTAACACTAACAGTTCCTCTAGCATTATAACCACCAATAAGCTTTAGTATTAATTGAATACACCCTACGATATTTCACTTTGTTGAGTTGGTTATCGATATTGAAAAGATATGACGTAATCATGGCGCACAGAACTTGTCTGCTTCAAGCACAAGTCAGTTTCAAACAACTTTTGGTGTTGAGGTTTAAATTGACGAATCTACAGAGCAACAGGTGTTAATAGTGGTAGGTGTTGTTAAGTAGGTGTTTTTATATCTGGTATCCACCATTGTTTAGTCCTGGTTAAGACTGTCACTCGAATTATTCAGATTTGTAATTGTTTTCTTTATTATTACTGATTTAGGTTAAGCTTTTTTTCATACTTCGCCATAATTCCCCCAAACTATTTCGATTATACGGAATTGCTAGGAATCAATTAATATCTGTAAAGTGTGAAATTGTTTGGTAGATTGCATTATAATGAGGCAATATTTTCGGAAGAGTAATCTAGCCCATGTTTGTCACATAATTACTGTCTGCGGCAGCCAAAGAGTGTTAAACTTTCGAAATGCCTTGAATTTCTTTGCTAAACTACAGACGGCATCGGTAAGCATTTATTCACTTGAAAAGCAGAACCCATTGCTTCACTGGTGAATTGCATTGCTTGGCTAAGGAAATACGTATATTTCAGCCACTCCAGTTGGTTTTGAAAACCAATAAAAAACGTTTTTCGTTTTGGAATGTTCCTCAGGGGCTAACGGAAAAGAAAGGAAGTAACACTTTTATCTCTTCTGTTTCTTCTGCCATAGAGAAAGATAATATAAGTGTGTATGAATTTTCCTTTTTTTACCTTTCTTCTTCTACTTCTTCTTCTTCTTCTTCTTCTTCTTCTTCTTCTTCTTCTTCTTCTTCTTCTTCTTCTTCTTCTTCTTCTTCTTCTTCTTCTTCTTCTTCTTCTTCTTCTTCTTCTTCTTCTTCTTCTTCTTCTTCTTCTTCTTCTTCTTCTTCTTCTTCTTCTTCTTCTTCTTCTTCTTCTTCTTCTTCTTCTTCTTCTTCTTCTTCTTCTTCTTCTTCTTCTTCTTCTTTTTTTTTATTTATTTATTTATTTATTTTTTTTTTTTTATTTTTTTTTATTTTAAAGAGAAAGGGAGAAGAAAGAAGCAAGGTTTAATGCTATCAGATTTATAGGTCTCTCTTAATTTTTTTGTTTATTTTATAATTTTTAAACTTTAAACTGCAGTTGTAGTTATGTTTGAGAGTTCTGATGATTTCTCAGATACAGGAAGTACAAGGCTAGAGTGAGAGATTTTTAAAAAGCAGATTTCCTGTCATGCAAGCCAACACAATAGAGAGAACAAGTAGCGACTTCCCTACTCACCAGGGTGCAAAATCATTAAAAGTTGGTGGGGTTGGGAAGCATATTAGTACTGTATGTATTGCTGTTTGTCTCATATAAACCACACCACTGGAATATTTAAGTGGGGAGAAATTCTGGGTATAAAATCACTGGTGGGGGAATCCTATCCCTCCACCCAGGCTTTTGCTCACTGCTACTGACAGCCTGAGCTAGTTTCTGTAAGTTCATTTTCCTGTAGGTTAAATTCTATTTTCTTACATAGTTACACAGTTTGTTTCCACCTCATTCTGCGTCGTGCTACTCTCGTCCAGTGACCTCCAAACACTTCACTAAATTCTTGGGACCATCCCTGTCATGGACATCCTCTGCTTCTTTTTCCAAGCCTAGGATCGCAGGTCGTTGTGGCATAGGCCCACCCTGGCCACATGTCCTCCCCATTGCCATTTAAGGGTTCTTGTTCTAGTGGCTGCACCTTCCATTCCACTCTTTTTTCTTAGCTCCTTATTTCATACTTTGTCCCTGAGTTTGATCTCCAATATCTGCCTCTCCCATTTTCTGTTGGCAGACCTGTATCATCTCAGTCTGTTTTCTTGTAAATGTCCAAGTCTGGCTGCCATAGACAAGCACAGGAATGATGTAAGTTTGCAGAGTTTCATATTTTGTTGCGAGGCAATCTTATTTTTTCCTTTGGAAAACGTTCTAAGCTCCAGACTTTTCCCCCAGGCAAGTCTTATTCTTCTTTGGAGCTCATTTTCCGTTTTCTCTGTTATGCTAATTGTTTGTCCCAGATAGATGTATGCACTACAATACTGGTTCGGTGTACCCTCAATTAAAATTGGTATCTCTCTTGAATTGGTCATGACTCAGGTTTTTGTCGGGTTCATCTGCAGCCCTACTTCTTTGGTCCTTGCATTCAACTCTTATGTCATATATTGTACTTCTCTCGCTGATTTGGCAAGTAATACGATGTCGTCTACAAATCCGAGGTTTGACAGTCTTCTTCCGTTAATATTAATACACCGTCTTTTTCTAGTCCTAGTTAGTCTCCTGAATACAATTTTGAGGATGCATGTAAATGTTTTTGGTAGTGTTTAATGCTAGCTTTTCCTAAATGTGGCACTGCAGACGGTGACATTGATAGGATCCTAATAACTCGACTCTTGATAACCTGACATTTCGTATAACTCGACGGCCCTTTTTATTTTAATGTTTTTCTTTATTTTATAAGAATATAAACTTGGCTGTAATAATCTCTATAATCCAATGTGCAGTATAAACAGTATAGGTAAATTTTAATTTGTGAACATATACAACCTACCTCATTCACCCTCACAGGAGTTTGCCGTATTATGTTATGGGTTATGAATAATAGACTCCTTATTCAATAAAATTGGACATTTCGATAACTCGACTCCCTCTTAGTCCACGTTAGGTCGAATTATTAGGGTTATACTGTACATGGAATGAAGACGGAGCACCAATGGAATGAGATTGCTTGGGAAACCGGAAAACTGGGAGGAAACTCACTCCTGCACCGCGTTGTCCACCACAAATACCACATGTGGTTGTCTGGGATTGAACCCAGGCCACTTTGGTGAGAGGTTAATGGTCTAAACACTCAGCCTTGGCATGGCCATACAAATTACTGAAAATACAATTACTGTTTTAGCTATTTTTTTGGAAAATAAAAAGCAACAGAAAATTTCCCCTGTAAGAGTAGTTAGGGATTTATTTAAAAACCATGTAGGATCCTTAGAAGATTGAACTTGAATACCAGCTTTGGTATTTAACCGACTTTTCATTCTTGAATTATACTGTTCATGACACACACACACACACACACACACACACACACACACACACACACACACACACACACACACACACACACACACCTGCTTTTAATACCTGATGCTTTTGTCTTTGAATTCAAGGTTCTCAGAGTATTTTGCATATCAAATTTTGTATTTTCAAGGTAACAGTATTTTATTTTGTTTCATTTACAGATTTTGCCAAAGGTTGAAGCAATGCAGCAAATATTGCAAGAAGGACCTTTGTCTAAACTACACATCAAAACAGAGACTGAAGAATTTGAGGAGGAAGGGGTAAGTATTTTAATTAGCGGCAGTAAAATAGTTACATTTAAAGTAGAATTTGGGTAACTGGATAACTTAAGTGGCTATCCTGTAGCATAGTGGCCCCACGTGGTTCACTGAATACTGTTGTCTGCTACGGAGGGAGAGGGTGTGGTCAACATAACAAAGGTGAACACACTGATAATACCAACATTGCGTCAAAAGACGAATAAGTAACATCATTTTAAAAAATCTGATAACTCAACTCTTGTACTAACGATTCTTACAAACTCTTATTCCTATATCTTCTTTGTGTTAGTTGAGATACATTTGTACAAATTATCTTATTGCTTATTTCCTTGTGGGTACAAGGGGAATATTAGAATACAGTAGGCTTTGTGCGATAGTCAAATAGGATTTGCCCACATAAAGGGTGCACAAAATAAAAAGGCACATGAGTATCTCCAATTGCTAATCAGCTGTGGTGCGCTGTTGCTGGAGCATATCACAATGCCGAAGAAAAAGAGAGGAGATATACATGTGAGACAGTAGCGAAGGAAGTGAAGTTGCAAGGTGCCGAATTAAAACCACTCGTAGCAATTTCTCTCTCCTTAAAACGAGACAATAGCTATGTAATCCTATGATTTGCTTCAAATATAAATTCCTCGTCTAAATAGCCAATTTTCATTCACAATCTATAACAGTTTAGTCAAGGGTGTTTACATCCGTCATGATGGAAGATGGGCCTAAGTGATTAAAGATTACAATTGTGGCTTTTTAATTTTGTTATTATATCCAATTTTCTTGGAACCTTTTCGTGTAAATATTTTACTTAGCAGAGTGAAAATGAAAGAGTTGCGTGCGATTTAAATAAATTTTAAGGGAAGGGTGTGGTTGCGCATTTGAGCCATTTCTGATATTTCTCATATTTTTCTAAAAGTGTTATGCACATATGTTAATCAGTTTCTAAATTTTGTATTCTAAGTAAAAATATACATTATTTATTAGCAAATGCCTAAGCACAATTTCAGGCCGGTTTTTACAATTATTTTTCCAGTGTGGTTTTCTCGGTTGTGTATTTTAAACATTTTTCAGCATTTTCAGAGTGAAACTATGGAAATACTTTCCCCAATATGTGCTAACTAAAACTTTCTATTCAGTTATTAATGTAAGGCAAGTGTATTACGACAACATGCTCATCAAAGATAAGTACAAAGCGAAACCCACAATTGAACAAATTTATTTTTTTAAAAACCCAATTTTGTTAAAACTGTATTTCTTAGAAAGCTTATTTTACAGTTCAATAAGGAAAATAAGCATGCAGTATTGTTTAAAAGTTGTGAACATTACATTGTGAGGACAACGTTTTTATAAAACACCCTACATTTGTGGTTTAAAACACATAATCCAGGAATGGCGTAACATACATGCACCAAACGTTGCATGCCCCCCTCGGTAGCGTGATGATTAGCGTATCTTCCTCATGTTCAAGAGGTCGCGAGTTCGAATCTCGCTTAGGGTAAGTTATCCGAGTAAGGTTTTTTTCAAGGTTTTCCCATATCCTGAGAAGACGAATGTCAGGTAGCTTAGAGCTCCATGGACCTCAGGCTCATTTGAGCATCATTTCACCCATTTCAGTCACTCACCGTCTGATATGATATGACGGAAGACGTTTAAAAAAAAGAACACCTGCGAAAGCACTTGGGATTTTTGAAAATTAACCTAAAATACAATACCTAACACTATATATTGTAAAGAACATATACTTGAAATCACAAAGTGTACTTACATTGCATGCCTTTTGCTGTTGGCACCTGACTCTTTTTAAATGCACTGTTTGCATGCATTTCTTTTGAGACCAACTCTTTTACAAACGTGTAAACACTGAAAATAATTGCCCGCGCATCTGAATGCAACACTTTCCCTTTTGATCAACTCGTCTGTAAATCACTAGGTTTCGATAATGCCATGTTTCTTAACAGCAAAACGAGTTGCAGTAACAATAAGCTAAACTCCTCAGAAAATGATTTCAGATGACTTAATAAACAACCATGCAAGGCATGTAGCGTTTGCTATCACTGGTGGCAGTGTTTATTTAATTACTGATATCTTGGGTTACAGCCCACCTAAAATATTGTTTCTTGGACAGTCGGCTTCAACATTTCCAGCTCTTTTCATTGGAATACTTCATAATAATGAGTCGTTATTGGATTTGTTGAGCGCAAAGGGAAAAGTGAAAAGCAAATATTGCGCTAGACAACGCGTTACCGAACTGGGCAATGTCGCCTCTCTAGGATAGGCTACTTGCTCTTGCCCATTTTCACCTAGCTCCGCCTCGTGGGCCTTCTTATTCCATGCGCCCTATAGCTGTGTTGATGCTGCCTGTTGCTTATTTTGACCATAATAAGATTCATAACTGTTATCAGGAGCATAAATATCATTGCCACTCTTTTTGGATTCCAATTAATGTGAAAAATCTGACGGATGAGATTAAAAGGCCTCTAATAATTCATCACTGGTAACATGTGATGTACTTCTTGAAGAAGAGTTGCTCATTGCCTTTGCAATGCCTTGATTATGTCGCTGAAATCACGTGATCAGCAGCATGCAGAAGAGCAAGTTGTAAATCTATACCCTGGGATAGCTAATGTGGCACTTGACAGCCACATCGTCGCTCACATGGCTTATAAGGGGTGGGCTCATAAGGAGGCTTGGCTTATCACATCCAATCACGTTACAAATGCACCATGTGACAAGAGATGTGTAGTCACTCATGTTGCAATATGTGCGTACATTCCTAGCTTCTGCCTTCCATGTGTTCTGCCACTCGCAACAATATAGTGTTTGTTTAATAAGTGCAGAGTGAAAGAAGGTGACTCGTGGACAAATTGCATACAACAGTGTATCTGGTAGGCATTGTAGCTTTATTGTTTCATATACTTTATATAGTTTCCTGCTGCATATTTCGTGTTTTGTTGCATTCGTAACAAATTTTAGTGGTCTCGTTTACACTGAATTTTGTTTAAAAATGACTTATAGTCCTGGTAAAGCCAAAAGGCATGTATTGGGTACAGGAATAACCCTAAAAAGTCAGGCCCGGGAGATTGTATGTGCCGTAAGAGGATACTTTGAAAAACAAAAGGAAAATGGTGAACCTCTTATTATGGTGGCACCACTGGCTATGGACAGCGAGTGAAAAAGTGGTAACGCTGCAACAGAGCAGCCGGCAGGCAGCTGTAACGTCAAGTGCTAGGGTATAGTGCACTGGCTTGAGTTATTTTCCTTCAGATGGCACAGTCATGCAAGGAGATAGTTGAGAACCAGTTTTTCTTACTCCCAATAGATGTACCAACATGTTCTTGCACTTCAAATGCATTTGTGTGAAATTCCACAGCTTTTAGCAGTTCTAAGTTCTAACTGAGTTATCTCGATCATAGCAGTGAAAAGGTTAAGACTGTTCCAAAAGAAATGTTACTTTTCTGCAATAAAAGATCTGATGTCTTGGACTCACATGACTTTCTCTACTCTTGTACTAACCATTCTTACAAACTCTTGTTCCTATATCTTCTTCGTGTTAGTTGAGATAAACATTTGCAGAAATTATCTTATTAATTTTCTTGTGGGTACAAGGGGAATATAGTACACTTTGACCAACAGTCAAATCTCTTAAACCTGGTTGTCTTATGAGGGTTTTTTGAAATTCTGTTCTCTTTGCACAGCTAAGATATAAAAACAGAATAACGACCATCCATTTGAGAAAAGTATTGCAAAACTGACACAAATAACAAGGGATATCCCTGAAGTGGCTCACTTCACAAAAAAATTATTTGGACATAATTATGTGTTTTAATGGGATTTACATCTTTTGTGTACAGTAAGATTTTGTCTATGTCTTACGGTTTGACAGTTATGCAAAATTCATCAGGAGTACATAGGAATTATCCAGAAAATTCAAAATATACATTTAATTGGTCATAAAAATATCTTGAACTAACGGCATTTTAATGAAAATAGTTAGAGCCACTTTTGAGAAAATCAACATTTTGAAAAACTTTCCATGTAAAGGGTGGTTTAGATTTCTTCAAAATCTTTGTCACATCCTTGAAAAGTATTAAACTTAAATACCAAGTTTGGTTTTGGACCGACTTGTTTTTTAATTATGCTGTTCAGACACACACACGCACACGCACACACACACACACACACACACACACACACACACACACCCTTTCTAAAAATGCTTCTTTTTGAATTCAGGGGACCTCAAAACATATTTCTGGTGGAATCTTGACATGAAATTTTTGGGTGGAATGCGATACTTTCTCTACTCCCATACATAATAAAATTAAAAAATCTGATATGTTGCACTCACATGACTTTCTCTACCCTTGTACTAACCATTCTTACAAACTTATTCCTATATCTTATTCGTGTTACATGAGATAAACATTTACAGAAACTAACTTGTTGCTTATTTCCTTGTAGGTGCAAGGGGAATATTAGCATACGGTAGGCTTCGAGCGATAGTCAAATGTTTTAAAGCTATGAAATTCTGTTCTCTTTGCATGCTTAACATATAAAAAAATGAACGATGTTTCATTTCACCAAAGTTTTAAGGTGACTGGGTAGTGATTTGGGCTCAAAAGGTCAATTTTTTGTTTTTTCATCTTTAAGAAAAGTAAAAACCTTCCTCTTCATAATGATATATATATTGTAAGGGTACCAGCACGTTTAAGGCTTTAAATTACCCCATTTAAATATGGCAGAGTGCTGGGTCACGCTGGGTTAAAGAGGGCTTCAGAGATGACACACTTTTCTTTAAATGTAGTTTTCTGTAACTTGATATTTTCAAAACCACTGGACCTATTTGAATGAAAATTTTACAGTTGTTCCAAAAGCATGTACTCTACAAACATAATCCATTGTTATTGGAAAAATCCAAAACAGAAAATTTAAAAAAAAAATTGTGCAAAAAAATGTACTTTTTTTTTTACAAAGGTTAAATATTTTTTCTTTTGAATATAGCCAGAGATATTTAAGTAAATTTAGGTTAACAGTTATGAATACACATTACCTAGCGCACTACAAAAGTTTCGACACATATTCTTGAATGTTGTAGAAGGAATTTGTACCGTTAGTACTATATATATATTATATTTTTTCAAAAACATATCAGTTTTTGCCTTATTACATGCCCATTTTAAATAATTGTTTTGATGTTCTCTATATCAATGTAATGACAATGAATCACTAAATATTCATCCCAAATTAAATTTTGATCTGAGCAATAGAAGCTTAGTTATCGTCAACTAAAGTTATGTTTAGAAATACTGAAATTGTGTACGAATCACTACCTTGTTCCCATAAGTTTTTCGAAACTCACACAAATAACAAGGAATATCTCCAAAATGGTTCACTCTACAAAAAAATTTATTTAGACATAATATATTTGTGATAGACAAATCACTTCTGAATCAACTCTCCAGAATCAGAACTTCAGGGATCATGTCACTGATTATTTGCTGCCTGAAAAGAATGTTGTATGGAGTTAATACTTTGAAAACAAAATTCCCAAGGTAGGCATGGGAATGAGGGGTGCAATCTAGTATTTTCCCTCTCCACTTACTGACACAATTTGAAGTACTGGCTGGTTCTCTGAGGTAGAGAGACAATAGCAGGAGGCGTGGCCTGGTAGCTGAGCACTGTGAGGAAGTGGAAGGTGTTAAAACTACAAGGTAGGGGAAGTGACACAATGTGCTGGTTCTCCTCAGCTATGCCTTAAGGTAAGCCTCACAATCCCCAGTCAGTTATGACTAGCTTTGTGACTGACTTCCAGACGTGCTTCCAGCATTGACAAAAGTGCTGCGACAAGTACATCAACTCCCAAGTAAGTAAGTTGTAATATTTGTTGAGGTCATCAATCTTGTAAGTGGAGATAATAAACATCATCACTCTTATATTTTCATAAGTATTATAGATATTTTTATTGTTGTAGCGTTTGCTTTATGATGTACGATAATTTTGAATCCAAATCTATAATTTAGAGTGGCTGGTATGATAATTTTACTTTTAAATGTTGGCAACCCTGATGGTGATGTTTCCTTGGAGGTCTCCTCTAGTGGTGGTTCAAGGAACTTGCTGAAGATATCCGCCTGGAGAATGTCAAAATTGAATACTATTTGTATTTTTCAAAATGATTTCTTCCCACGTCAATAGCTCATTTTCCCATTGTGTGTTTGAGGAGTTTCGGTTTCAGTCCAAAAGTGAGTTGCAACATCTGATTTGTCCAACTGTTTGTGTTTTATGTTTCTAAAGTGTTCCTTGGATCTTATTTCTAAATTTCTTGTGGTTTTTCCTATATACACTTTATTACAGTCACAACTTGCCTACTACTACAAGTACAGAGTTGAAATTTTATAAACAAAATGTCAAGTTTAGTTGAAATTGGCCAAAATTAAGGGTGGTTTGGATAACAAACCTTAGAATTGATGTTGCAGCTGAGTATTTCCAACAACTAAAAGCTTTGGAACTTGCTACATGTTAGCAGCAGTAATAGTAATAATAAAATGAAATGGAATTAACAGAACAAATAATACAGAGTAGAGCAAAGTTAATACAAAATTTCAAAGGTTTCCTGTTAAAAAAGAGAAGAAAACGGTTACAATTTAGACAGAAGAAAAAGAAAAGAATCACAGTGACAGGATGAAGAAATATTGGAAACAAAAAAGAAAAGAACTAAAAATATAAATTCAGTGGGTTGCTTAATGTGGTCTGCAGATGGCCTAAACGAAGACACAAAAAAAAAAAAAAATAATAACTCAAGGCCCAGCGGTCCTTTCTAGGCCAACGCCTAATGCCAGACCATGGCATCCCCACCTCTGCCCATCACAGGCATCATAATTTATCAACAGAAGGAATACTTGTTCTGCTTTCAGTTTATAATAAAAACTCACTTTTCAAAATGTTGTAACTTGGCTGGTTTTTGATACCACATGACTCCTGTATATTCATATTGTAGGGTTATCTACTCTATCTGATACACAATTGCATGAGAATATGATTGCACAATTATTTCAGATTATACAATTTATACCTCCAAAATGCAACTTTACATTTCTTTCATAAACATATATCGGGGTTTTTTTTAATATGTACTTCATAGACACATTACAATAAAAAAAGTCTGATGGTATTTTCTTCTTTGATCAGCCAGTTTTGGAAAAATAAATGGTTTTTGTTCCAAATTGGATGCGTAATTCCACAAGAATGTACAAAGATAACAGTTTGCTACTTGTAAGATGATTAGATTAACTTATTTGTGACATAGCTTCGGTAATAATTATTGGTCATTACATAGGGTTTCAAAATAATTGTTAAAAGTATTAAAGAAATAATGTGAAGTAACTCAGTTGAGATTGGTCAGGGAATTGAACCGGCTTCTGGATGTAAATAGGTCAGTTGCTTGCAGGGTGATGTAATGTTTTGGGAGATAATGATTCTGATTGGTCTACACTTGCACAGCAACCACTGCAGACCAGCTGCAGGGATTCCAGGAGGATAAGCCACACATGGACACCTTTTGCGTGGTGATCTGGCACCTATCTGTGCGACGTGCAATGTTCCACTCTCCGTCGCACATGTCCTCCTTGATACGACCGTTAGCACCAGTCACTTGGCCTGGGTCTTACACTGTGCTCCATTTAAGGCAACAACCCAGTACTTGTAAATACAGTACTATGGTGTGTTGCCAATGTTGATTTTTGTAAGCAAGGGGAGGTTTATTTTATTTCAGAGGTTTTAGTATTTTAGGGTGTTTTACTTTTTGGTTTTTAACATTTTAATTCTTCTGTTTTAATTATTTTAAATTTTAGCAATTTTTAAGTTTCACTTTTTAGCTTTCTAAATGGGAATTTTTAATAGTCAAGTTTAGCTGGTTTTATCTATTTTAAGGGTGATGTTTTAACATTTGAACTTCGTGATTTTATCCTTGGAATCGGGACCCTAATGACCAAGTTGTCGAAGGGCTGTTAAGCATAACACACTCACTGTCTTCATGTCAAGTTGGCATGGCTTAGCAACATTGCGGATCAAGAAGGCCATATTCAGCAACATTATCTTCCACTGTACACATTTACAACCAGATTTAATGTTGATGCATGTAACGCAGGGAAAAACTACCCTGACTACTTTTCTACTCAAGTTTCTGCACATTGTTTCACTGTGCCCAGTTTACTAATGTGCATCGTGTCCCTTTCTGCAGGAGATTATTCCCAGCCTTGATAATGGAGGTAGGATAATGGAAGCCACTCTGATGGACGATGACGAGGAAGTAGACAGACTGCTGTATGAAGGTGCTGCAGGTGTAGATGGTTTTGGGTACGATGAGTCGTTGCTTCACGTGGCAGCGTGGCATGGCTGCACGAATGTCTGCAGACTGCTCTTGAACCGTGGCATCCCAACCACTGTTTTCAACAAGTACAAATGTACCCCACTTCACTTTGCCGCACATAACGGCCACTTACAAATATGCAAGATGCTGATCAACTGGGGTGCGCCAACAAACGTCGTTGACTTCTACAACTCCACACCACTTCATCTTGTAGCTTGGCGTGGCCATGTAGATGTTTGTAATTTGTTGCTGGAGTGGCATACACCAATAAATGTGTGTGATAATTATAACGCCACCCCACTCCATGTGGCCGTTGCTGGCGACAGGTATAAGATTTGTGCAATGTTGCTGGAACATGGGGCTAGTACCAAATTCATTGACAGAAATCAGCTTACGCCTTTGCAACTTGCTAAACTGAGAGGCAATCCCGGCATTATACATCTGTTGGAACAAGACGCTGGTTATAGATTTTTTATTTAAAAGTCACGGTTTCTGAAGCCAAAATGTTATTTCTGAAGAGTTTGTTACTAGTTAACACAACCTCATTATTTATCTCGGTTATGTTTAATTTTTATTTATTTTATTTATAAAAGACCCAGAAAAGATTTTCAGTGAAAATTTGCCTATAGATGGCACATAATGTAAGTTTTTATGGTTCTCTTTTGTTGGACCCAGTAACTAAAAACAAATGTTTAAAAACTTGAGAAAAATATGTTTACCTTGGTTCACCATTTTCTGTAAAACAAGCAATTTTTGCTAAAAACTTTTGGTTCTTGAACCAAAGTTGTCTGCCGTAATTTATCTTGTTTCAGTTTAAATATAAGACGGAACAAGTGTAGAACTTGGTTCCATAGAAATGGATATTTTGTTTTCTTTTTTTAAAAAAACATATTGCATAATTATTTCCTAGTTACTGCATTTATAAATATAAACAGTGGAAGGTTAAAGCAAAGTCGAATATGCCATCTGCATTAAAAACCAATTATTATTTTGCAAAATATGATGTTCAAAGTAATCTAGTCTAGATGTTCTAGTCCTCTAAAAAGATGCAGATATTAGAAGTTGATGTTCTATTTACCGCATTTAAGCTTTATTAAGTAGATACATTTATCAGGGTTACATTTAAATTTTGTTTGATTTCTAGGTCAGTAAGTTCTGACAATAGTATTTTTTTTTCTGTTGCTGAGAATTTAATGAAACTTTCAATGTAAGTAGAATGTCACAGATGGTACCAAAAAAAATTGGTTGTGAATTTCATTAGGAAAACTTAAGCTGCAAAAAGAAATTGGACTCAGAATTGATCCTGAATGTGTATTTTTTCACAATAAAACTTTACAACAAATATGGCTTTTTGAATACTCAGCATATTTTGAGTTGGTATAATTTTTCCTTTCTATTTTTTTAAGGAATCCTTTTTAATCCCTAAAAACCTTTTAAGAAAGTTGTGATGATTTTGTGAACGATTTGGTTTTTGCATTCTCTGCTACGTATAGTAATGTAGGGTATTGTATTTCACCCAAAAATTTGATGTCAAGATTTCACTGGAAATATCTGTTTTGAGGCCCCCTGAACCCAAAAAGGGCATGTTTAGAATAATGTCTGCCTGTGTCTGTCAGCATAACTCAAAAACAAAAATTCTGTTAAAAACCAAAGTTGGTATTTAAGTTTAATGTCTTTCAAGGATGTGATGAAGATTTTGAAGAAAATAGCTCCACCCTAAACTACCCTTTACATGGAAAATTTTGATTCTCTTGAAGATGGTTCTAACGATTTTGGTTAAAATGCCATATCTTTGGGAAATTTGTATGACAAATGAAATGTACATTTTGAATTTTCTGGCTGTAGCCCCTGTAGTCGTATTTACTCCGGCTGACTTTTGAATAACTCGCAAACCTTAAGAGGTAGCCCAAATCTTACTATACAAAAAGTGTACATCTTGCTAAAACACACAATTTATATCCAAATCAACTTTTGTAGAGTGAACCATTTGGGAGGTATTCCTTGTTATTTGTCAGTTTTGGAAAACTTAAAACTGCAAAGAGAACGGGATTTGAAATCCTACTGTATTTCCATATTCCCCTTGTACCTACAAGGAAATAAGCAATAAGATAATTTGTACAAATGTTTATCTCAACTAACAAGAAGATATAGCAATAAGAGTTTGTGAGAATGGTCGGCAGGTTATTTCGGGTAAACGGGGTTCTACTTTATCATGCTTATCATCATCATCATTATTATTATTATTATTATTATTATTATTATTATTATTATTATTATTATTATTATTATTATTATTATTATTGTTGTTGTTGTTGCTGTTACACTTTGCCTACCCTAAAATTTTGACTGCGAGCCGCCACTGCTTGTTTCCTCATCAGAAGTTACCTACCCCATCACTTGGCAAAGCAAAGAAGCGTGTAGGAAAGAAAGTGAAACTGCGCAGTTGTTTAAGCGAGGTTATCGCACAAATACGGCAAGACAGCGTGTGTATAATTCCAACGTCTCAGGCGCGAGAGATCTATTTGTGTTTCATCACTGACTATACTCCAAGTTACTGATATTTCGCTCTTCTAATAAACAAGATAAGAAGCGATCGCAGCGCTCGACAGCCGAGGTCAATGCGCCTCAACGCTTTACGAGGCAACACTTGCCCCACCTCAGTCGACTGACATGTGAATGTAAATAAACACGTGCAGTAACACCGCCCCAGGACAGACAGAACTACTCGCTCACAAAATTCCCATCCCGTTTCCCCTCAACACAATCCGACAACTTAGGAAGCCGGCTGTACATAATAAGTTGGTACTTGCTCCATAAAGCCACAAATAGAGCGAGCTTTGTACTTAGCTACAAGTGAATCTGACAGATTTGCCACACACACGTACACACATACACACAGACGCATACACAGACACACATACACACGCGCGCGCGCACACACACGCATACACACACACGCATACACAGACACACATACACACACGCGCGCGCACGCGCACACAGATACACACACGCATACACACAGACACACATACACACACATACACAGAAACACATACACACGCGCGCGCACAGATACACACACGCATACACACAGACACACATACACACACGCGCACACAGATACACACACACGCATACACACACATACACACACGCGCGCGCACACACACACACTTTTCATTGAAAGTGTGTAAATAAATTTGAAATACACCAACTTCCAGGTGGTTTTTGACATATAGTATTTAACAACCATATTCTACACATGTTGACGACTATTTTCTGGAAAAGTCGCACTTCTGGCAATTTTGGTACAAGTGTCCCTTTATGTAAGCTTATACAAGCTTCCTGGAACCGATTTATATAAACAATTACATTGACGATATACGTATATTCAGTTGGTGTTGATGGTCCTGGGAGTTTCGTGTGGCGGAAAGCTCGGTAATTGAACACGGCTCATCTCCAGCGAAGCTATAACTTATCCTCAGAAAATGATTGAGGACTTTGATTTTCTCTAGGAGTCAGCTGACCTAGGTCATGCCCATGTCTATTTCAAACGCGATACACCGCGTCACATTAAATGAGCAATTAACGTTACTGTGATTGCTGAATTAGTAATTAATATTTATTACGTTGTAATTAGGGAGGCTAATTGAATGCAGTCCGTAAATAGGCAGGTAGTATGCATGTATTAAATATATTTACTCACAAGCTTTGCGTTCGTCATACCAATTCACTGCTGCGATCTACAGGTCAAACAGCTTATTTACATTACCCGAGCTTTTTAAACCTGCTATGGACGACGATTTTATTAATTTCACTTTCCCCATATTCTGTAGACTTTGAAATTATCCCAGAGTCACAGAAGTCACACTATAATTTGTTAAGAAAAATTAAATTTTTTTAAATTTCTTGTTTTTGCACGTTTGTTATGTGTTGTTGTTGTTATTATTATTATTATTATTATTATTATTTATTTATTTACTTGTTACTAGCTGAAATACCCGGCGTTGTCCGTGGTTTGACGATATATCCCTACAACTTTTAGACTTAGGTTGTATTTGTCCAATATCCTTGTGTTTCTTTGTTACTAGCTGAAATACCCGGCGTTGTCCGTGGTTTGACGATATATCCCTACAACTTTTAGACTTAGGTTGTACTTGTCCAATATCCTTGTGTTTCTTTGTTACTAGCTGAAATACCCGACGTTGTCCGTGGTTTGATGATATATCCCTACAACTTTTAGACTTAGGTTGTACTTGTCCAATATCCTTGTGTTTCTTTGTTACTAGCTGAAATACCCGACGTTGTCCGTGGTTTGACGATATATCCCTACAACTTTTAGACTTAGGTTGTAGTTGTCCAATATCCTTGTGTTTCTTTGTTACTAGCTGAAATACCCGACGTTGTCCGTGGTTTCACGATATATCCCTACAACTTTTAGACTTAGGTTGTATAGGTTGTACTTGTCCAATATCCTTGTGTTTCTTTGTTACTAGCTGAAATACCCGACGTTGTCCGTGGTTTGACGATATATCCCTCCAACTTTTAGACCTAGGTTGTAGTTGTCCAATATCCTTGTGTTTCTTTGTTACTAGCTGAAATACCCGACGTTGTCCGTGGTTTGACGATATATCCCTACAACTTTTAGACTTAGGTTGTACATGTCCAATATCCTTGTGTTTCTTTGTTACTAGCTGAAATACCCGACGTTGTCCGTGGTTTGACGATATATCCCTACAACTTTTAGACTTAGGTTGTACTTGTCCAATATCCTTGTGTTTCTTTGTTACTAGCTGAAATACCCGACGTTGTCCGTGGTTTGACGATATATCACTACAACTTTTAGACTTAGGTTGTACTTGTCCAATAGCCTTGTGTTTTTTGTTACTAGCTGAAATACCCGACGTTGTCCGTGGTTTCACGATATATCCCTACAACTTTTAGACTTAGGTTGTACTTGTCCAATATCCTTGTGTTTCTTTGTTACTAGCTGAAATACCCGACGTTGTCCGTGGTTTCACGATATATCCCTACAACTTTTAGACTTAGGTTGTAGTTGTCCAATATCCTTGTGTTTCTTTGTTACTAGCTGAAATACCCGACGTTGTCCGTGGTTTCACGATATATCCCTACAACTTTTAGACTTAGGTTGTACTTGTCCAATATCCTTGTGTTTCTTTGTTACTAGCTGAAATACCCGACGTTGTCCGTGGTTTGACGATATATCCCTACAACTTTTAGACTTAGGTTGTACTTGTCCAATATCCTTGTGTTTCTTTGTTACTAGCTGAAATACCCGACGTTGTCCGTGGTTTCACGATATATCCCTACAACTTTTAGACTTAGGTTGTAGTTGTCCAATATCCTTGTGTTTCTTTGTTACTAGCTGAAATACCCGACGTTGTCCGTGGTTTGACGATATATCCCTACAACTTTTAGACTTAGGTTGTACTTGTCCAATATCCTTGTGTTTCTTTGTTACTAGCTGAAATACCCGACGTTGTCCGTGGTTTCACGATATATCCCTACAACTTTTAGACTTAGGTTGTAGTTGTCCAATATCCTTGTGTTTATTTGTTACTAGCTGAAATACCCGACGTTGTCCGTGGTTTGACGATATATCCCTACAACTTTTAGACTTAGGTTGTACTTGTCCAATATCCTTGTGTTTCTTTGTTACTAGCTGAAATACCCGACGTTGTCCGTGGTTTGACGATATATCCCTACAACTTTTAGACTTAGGTTGTACTTGTCCAATATCCTTGTGTTTCTTTGTTACTAGCTGAAATACCCGACGTTGTCCGTGGTTTGACGATATATCGCTACAACTTTTACACTTAGGTTGTACTTGTCCAATATCCTTGTGTTTCTTTGTTACTAGCTGAAATACCCGACGTTGTCCGTGGTTTGATGATATATCCCTACAACTTTTAGACTTAGGTTGTACTTGTCCAATATGCTTGTGTTTCTTTGTTACTAGCTGAAATACCCGACGTTGTCCGTGGTTTGAGGATATGTCCCTACAACTTTTACACTTAGGTTGTACTTGTCCAATATCCTTGTGTTTCTTTGTTACTAACTGAAATACCCGACGTTGTCCGTGGTTTGACGATATATCGCTACAACTTTTACACTTAGGTTGTACTTGTCCAATATCCTTGTGTTTCTTTGTTACTAACTGAAATACCCGACGTTGTCCGTGGTTTGACGATATATCGCTACAACTTTTACACTTAGGTTGTACTTGTCCAATATCCTTGTGTTTCTTTGTTACTAGCTGAAATACCCGACGTTGTCCGTGGTTTGACGATATATCCCTACAACTTTTAGACTTAGGTTGTACTTGTCCAATATCCTTGTGTTTCTTTGTTACTAGCTGAAATACCCGACGTTGTCCGTGGTTTGACGATATATCCCTACAACTATTAGACTTAGGTTGTACTTGTACAATATCCTGGTGTTTCTTTGTTACTAGCTGAAATACCCGACGTTGTCCGTGGTTTGACGATATATCCCTACAACTTTTAGACTTAGGTTGTACTTGTCCAATATCCTTGTGTTTCTTTGTTACTAGCTGAAATACCCGACGTTGTCCGTGGTTTGACGATATATCCCTACAACTTTTAGACTTAGGTTGTACTTGTCCAATATCCTTGTGTTTCTTTGTTACTAGCTGAAATACCCGACGTTGTCCGTGGTTTGACGATATATCCCTACAACTTTTAGACTTAGGTTGTACTTGTCCAATATCCTTGTGTTTCTTTGTTACTAGCTGAAATACCCGACGTTGTCCGTGGTTTGACGATATATCCCTACAACTTTTAGACTTAGGTTGTACTTGTCCAATATCCTTGTGTTTCTATGTTATTAGCTGAAATACCCGACGTTGTCCGTGGTTTGACGATATATCCCTACAACTTTTAGACTTAGGTTGTACTTGTCCAATATCCTTGTGTTTCTTTGTTACTAGCTGAAATACCCGACGTTGTCCGTGGTTTGACGATATATCCCTACAACTTTTAGACTTAGGTTGTACTTGTCCAATATCCTTGTGTTTCTTTGTTACTAGCTGAAATACCCGACGTTGTCCGTGGTTTGACGATATATCCCTACAACTTTTAGACTTAGGTTGTACTTGTCCAATATCCTTGTGTTTCTTTGTTACTAGCTGAAATACCCGACGTTGTCGGTGGTTTGACGATATATGCCTACAACTTTTAGACTTAGGTTGTACTTGTCCAACATCCTTGTGTTTCTATGTTATTAGCTGAAATACCCGACGTTGTCCGTGGTTTGATGATATATCCCTACAACTTTTAGACTTAGGCTGTACTTGTCCAATATCCTTGTGTTTCTATGTTATTAGCTGAAATACCCGACGTTGTCCGTGATTTGACGATATATCCCTACAACTTTTAGACTTAGGTTGTACTTGTCCAACATCCTTGTGTTTCTATGTTATTAGCTGAAATACCCGACGTTGTCCGTGGTTTGATGATATATCCCTACAACTTTTAGACTTAGGTTGTACTTGTCCAACATCCTTGTGTTTCTATGTTATTAGCTGAAATACCCGACGTTGTCCGTGGTTTGATGATATATCCCTACAACTTTTAGACTTAGGCTGTACTTGTCCAATATCCTTGTGTTTCTATGTTATTAGCTGAAATACCCGACGTTGTCCGTGGTTTGATGATATATCCCTACAACTTTTAGACTTAGGTTGTACTTGTCCAACATCCTTGTGTTTCTATGTTATTAGCTGAAATACCCGACGTTGTCCGTGATTTGACGATATATCCCTACAACTTTTAGACTTAGGCTGTACTTGTCCAATATCCTTGTGTTTCTTTGTTACTAGTTGAAATACCCGACGTTGTCCGTGGTTTGACGATATATCCCTACAACTTTTAGACTTAGGTTGTACTTGTCCAATAGCCTTGTGTTTCTTTGTTACTAGCTGAAATACCCGACGTTGTCCGTGGTTTGACGATATATCACTACAACTTTTAGACTTAGGTTGTACTTGTCCAATATCCTTGTGTTTCTTTGTCACTAGCTGAAATACCCGACGTTGTCCGTGGTTTGACGATATATCCCTACAACTTTTAGACTTAGGTTGTACTTGTCCAATATCCTTGTGTTTCTTTGTTACTAGTTGAAATACCCGACGTTGTCCGTGGTTTGACGATATATCACTACAACTTTTAGACTTAGGTTGTACTTGTCCAATATCCTTGTGTTTCTTTGTCACTAGCTGAAATACCCGACGTTGTCCGTGGTTTGACGATATATCCCTACAACTTTTAGACTTAGGTTGCACTTGTCCAATATCCTTGTGTTTCTTTGTTATTAGCTGAAATACCCGACGTTGTCCGTGGTTTGACGATATATCCCAACAACTTTTAGACTTAGGTTGTACTTGTCCAATATCCTTGTGTTTCTTTGTTACTAGCTGAAATACCCGACGTTGTCCGTGGTTTGACGATATATCCCTACAACTTTTAGACTTAGGTTGTACTTGTCCAATATCCTTGTGTTTCTTTGTTACTAGCTGAAATACCCGACGTTGTCCGTGGTTTGACGATATATCCGTACAACTTTTAGACTTAGGTTGTACTTGTCCAATATCCTTGTGTTTCTTTGTTACTAGCTGAAATACCCGACGTTGTCCGTGGTTTGACGATATATCCCTACAACTTTTAGACTTAGGTTGTACTTGTCCAATAGCCTTGTGTTTTTTGTTACTAGCTGAAATACCCGACGTTGTCCGTGGTTTGACGATATATGCCTACAACTTTTAGACTTAGGTTGTACTTGTCCAACATCCTTGTGTTTCTTTGTTACTAGCTGAAATACCCGGCGTTGTCCATGGTTTGACGATATATCCCTACAACTTTTAGACTTAGGTTGTACTTGTCCAATAGCCTTGTGTTTTTTGTTACTAGCTGAAATACCCGACGTTGTCCGTGGTTTGACGATATATGCCTACAACTTTTAGACTTAGGTTGCACTTGTCCAATATCCTTGTGTTTCTTTGTTACTAGCTGAAATACCCGACGTTGTCCGTGGTTTGACGATATATCCCTACAACTTTTAGACTTAGGTTGTACTTGTCCAATAGCCTTGTGTTTTTTGTTACTAGCTGAAATACCCGACGTTGTCCGTGGTTTGACGATATATGCCTACAACTTTTAGACTTAGGTTGTACTTGTCCAACATCCTTGTGTTTCTTTGTTACTAGCTGAAATACCCGACGTTGTCCGTGGTTTGACGATATATCCCTACAACGGCAGCACGGAAGGAATTTTTGAAATGTCTAATGAAACTGTGTATCTTGCTCATGTTAGAGATAAACATTTGCAGAAATTATCTTATTGCTAATTTTCCTGTAGGTACAAGGGGAATATGGGAATATAGTAGGCCTTGAGCGGTAGTCATATCTTTTAAAGCTTTGCAATTACGTTCTCTTTGCACGGTTAAGTTATAAAAACGTTCCATTTGACGAAAGTTTGTTCTCTAAAACTGTTACGAATAACAAGGAATACCTCCGAAATGGTTCACTCTACAAAAAACTTAATTAGAACATAAATTGTGTGTTTTAACAAGATCTACATTTTTTGTACAGTAAAATTTGGTCTATATTGTGTTCGAAGTGTTTTGGAACAGTGGAAGGGGCCGACAAGGATGTCGCGTGGCGGCGCGTGTATGGAAACCAAAACAGCCCAGGCAGAGTTGCAAGGTTTATGGAGCCATTCGGACACGAGTAGCGTCGCACAACAGAAGTTGTACAAACCTGTATAAATATGTGGCGGCCACATTCTACAGACGCACGTTTTCTCTCACGACACGCTCTTGCACCTAACTTTGGCATATTCACAAGATTGTATACTTTAATGAAGAAAATAGATTATAAACAACGAGAACACTAAACGATGCGTTGGTTATACACACGTGTTGCTCTGTACTCAGTGATCGCCACGCCGCCTGAACGCAGCACACGGACAACGAGAATGACAGAAAGCGAGAAGAGCGTATGTCTGTCTCATTCTTCTCCGATACAAGCGAGACATTGCTCCTTCTCTACCCGACACAGTGTTTACCCCCACCACTTTTTTTCAAGTCACACAAAAAATTTCGACACATTTTCCATTAAAGAATAGTTTAGGTTGGAGGAATTTTCTTCAAAATCTTCGTGTCGCATCCTTGAAAGGCATTAAACTTAAACTTCTTTACTTTTTAACTGGCTCTTCGCTTTTGAGTTATGCACACGCACGCACGCACACACACACACACACACACACACACACACCTACACACACACGTGGTAGAACAAGTGAACAGTAAGATATAAATCAGTTTTGCAATACTTGGTACCAGAAGCGAAAGGGTTTATCGGATCTAGATTGTAAAGAAAGCATCGCTTAGTGAGAGTAAATGCAATTTCTTCGACCGCCGACAGAGCGAGCAGCAGTAGCACATCTTGTCGATTTCACACCTGTTGACATTTACAAACAAGCATAATCTTGGTGAGTGAGTAGGACATCGAAGACGAACCTTGATTGCCTCTCACGTTTTAATTAATTCAAGCTTGAGATAATTAAATTTGCGCTCTGCTTCCGATGATGGGAAGACGCTACCGAGGGCTTTGTTTCAATATTGATGTTAACGGGAAGTGTTGCCAAGCTTCCCCCGCTAACCACCAACCTTGTCTGTGAAAAGACACACTTCGCCGGCGTCTCCCAGATTGATCAATGCAACATGAATATTTCAACTCATTTTCCAACTTGTTTCTTCTTCTAAGGAAACACTTCACTTTTTCTCTACACAACGTATGTGCATAGCACAGGCATGGACACGAGAGGAAAGGTAGCGATTGAACTTGCCTTACTTACGACACATTCTCTTGCTGATTGACAGAGGTTGTTTGGATACAACACGTGCAGTGGTGGGTTCGTTCCACCTGCGCGGTAGTAATAATTTCTACACTGTTTTTAACTATTTTATTTGTAAAAGTCTAAAAGTTGTAGGGATATATCGTCAAACCACGGTCAACGTCGGGTATTTCAGCTAGTAACAAAGAAACACAAGGATATTGGACAAGTACAACCTAAGTCTAAAAGTTGTAGGGATATATCGTCAAACCACGGTCAACGTCGGCAATTTCAGCTAGTAACAAAGAAACACAAGGATATTGGACAAGTGCAACCTAAGTCTAAAAGTTGTAGGGATATATCGTCAAACCACGGACAACGTCGGGTATTTCAGCTAGTAACAAAGAAACACAAGGATATTGGACAAGTGCAACCTAAGTCTAAAAGTTGTAGGGATATATCGTCAAACCACGGACAACGTCGGGTATTTCAGCTAGTAACAAAGAAACACAAGGATATTGGACAAGTGCAACCTAAGTCTAAAAGTTGTAGGGATATATCGTCAAACCACGGACAACGTCGGGTATTTCAGCTAGTAACAAAGAAACACAAGGATATTGGACAAGTGCAACCTAAGTCTAAAAGTTGTAGGGATATATCGTCAAACCACGGACAACGTCGGGTATTTCAGGTAGTAACAAAGAAACACAAGGATATTGGACAAGTGCAACCTAAGTCTAAAAGTTGTAGGGATATATCGTCAAACCACGGACAACGTCGGGTATTTCAGCTAGTAACAAAGAAACACAAGGATATTGGACAAGTACAACCTAAGTCTAAAAGTTGTAGGGATATATCGTCAAACCACGGACAACGTCGGGTATTTCAGGTAGTAACAAAGAAACACAAGGATATTGGACAAGTACAACCTAAGTCTAAAAGTTGTAGGGATATATCGTCAAACCACGGACAACGTCGGGTATTTCAGCTAGTAACAAAGAAACACAAGGATATTGGACAAGTGCAACCTAAGTCTAAAAGTTGTAGGGATATATCGTCAAACCACGGACAACGTCGGGTATTTCAGCTAGTAACAAAGAAACACAAGGATATTGGACAAGTACAACCTAAGTCTAAAAGTTGTAGGGATATATCGTCAAACCACGGACAACGTCGGGTATTTCCGCTAGTAACAAAGAAACACAAGGTTATTGGACAAGTACAACCTAAGTCTAAAAGTTGTAGGGATATATCGTCAAACCACGGACAACGTCGGGTATTTCAGCTAGTAACAAAGAAACACAAGGATATTGGACAAGTACAACCTAAGTCTAAAAGTTGTAGGGATATATCGTCAAACCACGGACAACGTCGGGTATTTCAGCTAGTAACAAAGAAACACAAGGATATTGGACAAGTACAACCTAAGTCTAAAAGTTGTAGGGATATATCGTCAAACCACGGACAACGTCGGGTATTTCAGCTAGTAACAAAGAAACACAAGGATATTGCACAAGTACAACCTAAGTCTAAAAGTTGTAGGGATATATCGTCAAACCACGGACAACGTCGGGTATTTCACCTAGTAACAAAGAAACACAAGGATATTGGACAAGTACAACCTAAGTCTAAAAGTTGTACGGATATATCGTCAAACCACGGACAACGTCCGGTATTTCAGCTAGTAACAAAGAAACACAAGGATATTGGACAAGTACAACCTAAGTCTAAAAGTTGTACGGATATATCGTCAAACCACGGACAACGTCGGGTATTTCAGCTAGTAACAAAGAAACACAAGGATATTGGACAAGTACAACCTAAGTCTAAAAGTTGTAGGGATATATCGTCAAACCACGGACAACGTCGGGTATTTCAGCTAGTAACAAAGAAACACAAGGATATTGGACAAGTACAACCTAAGTCTAAAAGTTGTAGGGATATATCGTCAAACCACGGACAACGTCGGGTATTTCAGCTAGTAACAAAGAAACACAAGGATATTGCACAAGTACAACCTAAGTCTAAAAGTTGTAGGGATATATCGTCAAACCACGGACAACGTCGGGTATTTCACCTAGTAACAAAGAAACACAAGGATATTGGACAAGTACAACCTAAGTCTAAAAGTTGTACGGATATATCGTCAAACCACGGACAACGTCCGGTATTTCAGCTAGTAACAAAGAAACACAAGGATATTGGACAAGTACAACCTAAGTCTAAAAGTTGTACGGATATATCGTCAAACCACGGACAACGTCGGGTATTTCAGCTAGTAACAAAGAAACACAAGGATATTGGACAAGTACAACCTAAGTCTAAAAGTTGTACGGATATATCGTCAAACCACGGACAACGTCCGGTATTTCAGCTAGTAACAAAGAAACACAAGGATATTGGACAAGTACAACCTAAGTCTAAAAGTTGTACGGATATATCGTCAAACCACGGACAACGTCGGGTATTTCAGCTAGTAACAAAGAAACACAAGGATATTGGACAAGTACAACCTAAGTCTAAAAGTTGTAGGGATATATCGTCAAACCACGGACAACGTCGGGTATTTCAGCTAGTAACAAAGAAACACAAGGATATTGGACAAGTACAACCTAAGTCTAAAAGTTGTAGGGATATATCGTCAAACCACGGACAACGTCGGGTATTTCAGCTAGTAACAAAGAAACACAAGGATATTGCACAAGTACAACCTAAGTCTAAAAGTTGTAGGGATATATCGTCAAACCACGGACAACGTCGGGTATTTCACCTAGTAACAAAGAAACACAAGGATATTGGACAAGTACAACCTAAGTCTAAAAGTTGTACGGATATATCGTCAAACCACGGACAACGTCGGGTATTTCAGCTAGTAACAAAGAAACACAAGGATATTGCACAAGTACAACCTAAGTCTAAAAGTTGTAGGGATATATCATCAAACCACGGACAACGTCGGGTATTTCAGCTAGTAACAAAGAAACACAAGGATATTGGACAAGTGCAACCTAAGTCTAAAAGTTGTAGGGATATATCGTCAAACCACGGACAACGTCGGGATTTCCGCTAGTATTTTTCTAACACGATCTCTTCCTTGTTGAATGAATGCTGTTACGTCAGCTATGTGGTAGAGAAATTAAAACTGGTCTGTGGCAACAAATGGTTTGTTTGCAGGAGGCCATGCTTGCAGTAACAGTTTACTGTACGTAATGATAGTTCGCATTTCAAACGAAATTAAATACGCCTTGAGCACGTTCTGTATCGGAATGTACGCTGCTCGCAATCAATATCGATTCGCTAAAATTGAATCCTGCTAAGAATTCTAATGAAGTGTCTCCTCTCTAATTGAACGTTACCATCTTACAGTTGCAATGTTCTCACCAAGTATATCTAATGTAATGTGATTTTGTTTACTAATGGCTCCAAGCCTTTTAACAGAAGCTTATGTTCAATGTGGATTGGAAAGCACAGCGAATATTTATGCAGGGTAACAATGCAACAAAAACTATTAGTAGATCCTATAATTTCCTTTGTTCACACACCACACTGATATTTCCACAGAAATATAAAGTAAGGGAAAAAATATTGCAATAATAAGTATACATTACATGAAGGAAAAAGGAATAAATAACTAAAATACGGGAAAATGTTTACAAAAATCATAATTCGATAGAATTTATAAATAAAAAGCAAAAGCACTGTGTGAGCATAGTGAGACATCGAGAACTGGATATAATTTTGTTGCATACTATTTTTTTTCAAGTGGAGGAAAAAGTCCTTGACGGACCAGCAGCGACTGGCACAGCCGCCCGAGTGAACTGCACCCGAATGGTAGTACTCCTCACTAAAACACCTTTACCAGAGAGAATTCATGGTAGGCAGTACTGCTATTGCACCTGCGGATTCAAGGAGCGAGTATATTGGCCGGTCTCAGGGGACCAAGCCAGGTGTAAACATGTTAGTTGAGATAAACATTTGTACAAATTATCTCAAAACATATTTCCGGTGAAATCTCGACATGGAATTTTCGGGTGGAATACAATACTTGCTATGCGTGGTACAGAATGTGATAAACATTGGTACAGATACCTACAGGAGGGAATGTAGTAAGGGCCGGGCCCATATACAACAACACTGTCACATCAACCTTTAGCTAGACCAAAAAACAACCGAGGATGGACTGATGCCAAGAAATTGTCTCGAGCGAGCGTGTTCGCGACGGGAGACGAAAATGAGGAACATGACCCGAAACAAGTGAGGCGCGGGCCACCCTACTTCTCTCTGTTATAACTCGTCCAATGAGACAGGAACGAGCGACCTCTGCTCTGTCAGTGTTTAAGAAAACGTCCCATTGTCAGGAAGAATTCCTTGAAATGTACCTCCACGTCCGGGCATTTAGACATTTTAACCATTTGCCCGTCCGGCGTTTGGAAGCAATTTTTAAAATGTCTAATGAAACTGTGTATCTTGTTCGTGTTAGTTGACATAAACATTTGCAGAAATTATCTTATTGCTAATTTCCTTGTAGGTACAGGGGGAATATGGGAATATAGTAGGCTGTGTGCGATAGTCAAATCTTACTATAGAAAAAATGCATTTCGTGCTAAAATATACAATTTATATCCAAATAAATTTTTTTGTACGGTGAACCATTTCGGAGATATTTCTTGTTAAAGCAGGCTCACACTTGGACGCGCAGAGGAGAAGCGCAGCGCGCCGAAAAATATCTTTTCCATGTTAATAAATGGAACGGCTCTCACCTAAGCGCGGCGCGACGCGTAGAATTCCAGGCTTCCGCTCGCAGAGAATACTTCCGCGGGTGAGGTTTCACAATCGGTACCAATCGTGTCTCTGTCGGGAGTCTTCGTGCTGATCAAGGTCATCTCCAATGCTGTGACATTTGTACCAGTAGCAGTAAATCATTCATTGCGCTTGATATATCTGCAGCAATAGAAGAGGAAAACATATCACTTTGGTTCAACAATAGATATACCTTTTTGTTCGATAAATGCCACAAATTATACAGTAATAACAATATAAGGGATAAGCTTGGGAACAAATACCTGCGGAAATTGGAAATATTCTAAGAAAATTAATATAAACGCTATAATTTAAGGAAGAGCTGTATGGAATTACTACATATTTGATGTTAAATTGCGCGTTCTTATTAAATAGTAATAGAAGAAAAACTATAATCATACCAGAACAAGCTTCGTAAGGGCTTGTGCAGTGTCTTGGTTACACACACACACACACACACACACACACACACACACACACACACCACACACCACATACACACACACCACACACACAGACACACACACACACCACACACCACATACACACACTACACACCACATACACACACACCACACACCACATACACACACCACACACCACATACACACACACCACACACACACACACATACACACATACACACACACCACACACACACACACAGACACACACACACGCACGCACACACACACATACACACACAGACACACACACACACCACATACACACACACCACACACACACACACCACATACACACACACCACATACACACACCACACACACACACCACACACCACACACACACACACACACACGCACACACACACACACACACACACACGTGTGAACAGTATTATACTCAAATTCATTTCTTATGGTAAAATGGATGCGAGGTCTGAACTTGAAAATAGTTTACAACTCTCTAAGGTAAAATAAAACACTTTCTGCGAATACACTGTTGCTCACTATAAATATTTAGTAACTGGGTGACCGAGCTTTGCGCAGCGATTTTCGCCTCTGTTTCTGTGAGTCTTGTTTTTTGTGGAAGAAGATACTTATTTAGGTAAACCTGAATGTTAACTATATGAAACTTTTTGTCACAATTGTTAAGAGTAATTTCCGAGATAAAAGAGATAAAGATATTCATATAAATATTTCATAACCACTATCATTTCAGCTGTAAAGCGTCCACTGCTGAACGCAGGCCTACCCCAGATATCCACCGAGTTTGAGGTTTTCGTCGAGCATTTGTTCCATTATGGAGTTCAGTTCTTTGGTGCTGCGATTGACTCCAGGGCGTTAACACATTGGCCAAGGTCCTTCATATTTCCGTCAGTTCTTCCATGGCTTGCTTAACCCCGGCCAGTCACTCGTATTCTCCGATAGATCTATCTTCAAGTTGGACGTTTCCGTCTTCATGTTTTTCGTTTTGGAATTTACATTTTCAATTTGGCTTCCATTTTTGTGTGAAAAATCACGTTTTTTGTGGAAAATTGTTTATAGAAGAGTGAGTAGAGAAAGAGATGTGATTGTGTTACCTAAAAGTGAGTAGAGAAAACGCTGTGAATGTAATACGCATGTATACAAAAATTTAATCAAATCTTTAGAGCCGTTTCTGAAATACCGTGAGTATATACAAGAATTGCTCTGTAGAAGCGGGAATAAAAAATGTTATTTTTTATGTAAAATCGCGTTTTTTCGGGAATTACACCTATATAGCTGAACTTAAAAAGCAAAACTATCTGAATACAAAATTTGATCAAAATCGTTAGAGCCGTTTCCAAGTAACGCGGAATATATATATATATATATATATATATATATATATATATATATATATATATATATATATATACACACAAGAATTGCCCGTTTAAATATATAAGATTTTCTACCATTAACAACTCCGAGCGGTAGTTTTTGCTATGGATAGCTTTTCCTAGGCTTAAAGCCCTATAAAAATGGATTCCCATGATGAAAAAATATTATATATAATTTAATTTCCATATATGGTGTGGTCTGGATCATTTACAGATTATACTAAGCTGATACATGACTGACAATGGTCATCAAAAGTATACCTTCCAAGTTAAAATTTGATAGTCTATAGTTAGGTATACTTTATTTTTTAATATAGACAACAACCTCTGAATCGTCGTAAATGCTCTAAGCTTTTTATTATGGTAACCGCCAATGAATAAAACATAAGCCTAGATGAATATGTAATATTACATAAATAAAACCTTACTTTGAGTCTAATAATTTTTACACCTCTGTTATTTTAAATCACTTTATAATGAATGAACAAAACGTTTAAAAAGTATCTAAGTGTGTTTATTTAATTGGGCATCCAGTTAAAAAATAGGAATAGCTAATTTATCTACTATGGTTTAAAATGGTGTTATTGTTTCAAATCATCACAATATATTAATGCCAAATAAGTATATAATAATAATAATAATAATAATAATAATAATAATAATAATAATAATAATAATAATAATAATAATTAGTGGTGGTAGTGGGGGTGCTACAAAATATCTTGTGAGGCAAACAATGGTTAACCTTTCTAACAATACGAGTAATACACGCATACTTGAATTTGGAAAATGGCCATGTAAAATAGTAGTTTAACATGAAATGTATTGTATTGTAATGCAGTAAGATGAAATATCTGCTGAAACTTCGTCAGGCTCATTCTAAAGTACACTTTCAATTTTTTTTTATTTTGTTGTGTTAACGACGCTGTCAATTGCGAGGGTCACCGGTGTGCCGGAATTTTGTCCCGCAGGAGTTCTTTTATATGCCAGTAAAGCTACTGACATGGAGCTGTCGTTTTTAAGCATACTTAAAAAACATCGGTCTGAACCGGGTTTGAACCCGCGACCTTGGGATTAGTGCACGCAACAGACAATCAAACAGTGTAATAAAATCATGCTTTATATTCCTGGATAAGTTTATATCATGCACCAGGAATCTTCTGTTTTGCCTAAGTTCCTCTTTTTCTGCTTGTTCGCACATTAGCGCTAGTACAGCCAAGCGATCCATTGTGCTGATTGACTCGGCACATCAACTCTTCGGCGCGTCTTGCTTCCGATAGATGTGAGCGAGCTGGTTCTGTTCGGCGCGCCGCGCTTCGCTTCTGCGCGTCCAAGTGTGAGCCTGCCTTTAATCACAGCAGTAACTTTACAGTATACCAAAAGTTACGGTTATTTTATATTAAGGGCTAAAGAGATCTAGGAATGGTCTTTTCATATCATGTCTATTTCCACAACATAACATAGTTACAATAAAACCTACAATTGCACTTATTTTATTTCACCTTTTTACAATAAAACAAATGTTATATATTTATAACTTACTATAAGTTAAGTGTTATTTCAGAATCACAGCAATGTATGCCTAGTTGTTAATGTACTTTACCCAGTAATACAAGATAAACAGGGAGGGTAATAATTTTAACTATAAAAATCTGCATTCTCCTTTCAAAGCACGCGAGAACAAGAATATGTGTGCCTTTGGAAATTTAAAATGTCCAAGTTCAACCTTTATAACCTACATTGAATATCTGGAGAGCATTTTCACTGACAATATTCTCAGATTAATGACAACAAATAATGTTGGAAACACATTGATTAATTTAATGGAGAATGTGCAATTCAGCCACGCATGCAAGGATTTCCCCATACGTTAAGGCTGTTTGTCAGCATGAGAACTTTTTATTTCTTAAATTTTGTGAATAGAGATTTGTAAAATAAAAATAAAAGTGAAAAAAATTACAAATTAATTAATCTATGAATGATATGATTGGCTGCTGTAGTTGCTTCATAAATGCAGATTAAACAAGCAAGACAAAGGTACAATGACACACCTGAACACTATTTTTTTTTTTTTAATGCTGCAATAATGTTGGCAGGTACGCTTCTAAAACAATTCTTCAGTTATAGGAGCTAATATGCTCGAGGTAAAGCAAACACAACGTATCCATTGGTTTGGCTTCTACAACACAGCTGTTTACCCAGTTTACTCGGTTTACTTCGCGCATGCGCACTGATTTCTGCCGAGTTTCCTTTCTGCATACTCTCTATCCTGTGATTGAGTATTCCATTGATACGTGACTTGTTGAAATGAACGAATCATACGCGTAACAATCAACCAATGGCAGCCTTCATTCGCTGAAGCTGCTGCAAAGCCTGAGAGATTGCGAGGAATGTGGCCCTTGTACAGTAAGGTTATGTAAGAATACACTCGTGTATCAGATTCACTGCCAGTTAACAGTTCACAACAAGAAATCACTGCACATCTCAACGACGGTTTCTCACCTTCTCTTTCTAGTGCAGAAATTGGAAATTTCAAAAACTAAACACATTGGCCACTAAATATTTGTGTGTTGCAAGTGCAACAGTTTTCTCTGAAAGACTATTTAGCACAGCAGGGCTCATACATATGTAAGAGAAAAAGAAGCAGGTAGACTTGAACCTGAACGATTGAGAATGTATAAAAGTGGATTACTTCAAAAACGTATTGTACTTTTAAATGTCTAATGTAGAGTTTAAGAATAACTTCACTAATGGTTTTAAATGTTGTCTCATTAAATATGTGCACCTAATTAATTAGTTGGTATTACACAGTTGTACCAACATTCTATTTTGTATTGAAACTAGAAGTAGAAATGTATCGATATCGAGAAAAAAACTGGTATCGAGCCATCGCTAGTAATGATTGGCTGTGATATGTGGAGTTTCGAATTCTAAGCATTTTTGTTCGTGTGTCAAAGGTTATACGATCGAAATGGATGCAACGGTATAGAAGGCGCACACACACACACGCACGCACGCACACACACACACACACACACACACACACACACACATATACTTATTTCTATATGAAGATATTAATAAACGACTCTCATGTAAACCATCAATTGCATATTCGTGTTTATTTGTGAAGTAAATAAAGGGGAGTGAAAAGAATGGTTGCAGGTGTTAGACAGTTTAGCCAACTTTCTCCTGTCGTCTAATTAATTCCGTGTAACGCCCTCTGTACGTGGTCCTAACATCTGGCATTCTTTGGCTTAATCCAGAACCTTCTTGCTGCAAGACATGTCGAGGATTTGCTAGCAGCAGCTGTTGGTATCACTTCAAACTTCCCTTCATGCTCTTCACTTCATTTTGTCGCTTTACTGCCTTGACTTTCCCCAGAGATAAACGTTCACACAAATACTTCATTAAAAGTCGCGCAAAATGCGTAGTCAGTTTACTTTTTCTAACACTTTATTTTCCTCTAAATCTTACTACAAAAACACAATTTCGTTCTCGTTGTTAACACGTTTATAGTGTTCTCTAATATTACAACTCACAGTTCTTCTGATAATCTTTCTCAATCTTTCAATGTTTTCCTCCAGTTTCGCTGTCTCTTATATGTTTACTATTACAATACAATCACGGAAAGAATTACAAAAATATTTCAACACCACAAAATTCCAACAACACACCAGTGAAAAAGCTGCGTTCCTGTCAAACATAAGAACGTTTTGGAAAATGATGCGGGTGTCTATAAAATTACCTGTGACTGGTGAATCGTGTTGCATCCATTTGTATTTTCTGATGTGGTTGTATGATTGCTGAATTTGCTTATTGATGTAATTTAAAACATGTGAAGTGGTGTTAGTTAACGAAGATCATTTTGCGACGAAAATAGAACACCAAACGTTTGCCTTTGTTACAAAACTTGAATCAATCAATCAGATTTTCGTGCGGATCTATCAGTGCCAGCAGCGCCACTCTTTCAAGTGTGGCCAGTTTCACTCACATTCGGCAACACAGAAAACTGAAACCCAACAGATGGATCATTATATGAGTTAAATTTACAACTATTTATTTGCTCTTATGGACATAACAGGCTATTCTTATATCTATAACTGCAGACTTTACATCTCTGTGACTAAGATACTTTTGAGAACTGCTCCTTATTAATGCACAATTTTTCCCCACATTATTATAAGGTTCATATATCTCTATAATCTTTAATATAAAGTGTCAAATTCTTTCAATTTTCTTGCTGATGTTGCATATTTTCTTCCTTTCATTTAACCCAATGAAATGAAATGCTTGTGCTGCCATCTGCAAGTTAAGATAATCAAATAGTTACTGAACAACAATGTTATACATTTGAAACGAACATTCATGATTATATCGCCGACATCCATTGATTCCCAGGTCCACTGATCAGGGAAAGCACAAACACACCTGCTGGTCAGAGGCGGATACCACGGGGTATACATACCCATGACCTTTTTGGGTTTGGTGTCAAGTAAAGAAGACAGATATAGTCTAGATAAAGAAACACTTTTATTTCCGTAAACAGTAACTTTGTACACTCGTTGCAACAGCAAGAAAGTCTTTTTCGATTCTCCAACAGCACGGCCCCGAACTCGTAACACAAAGAACTGTTCCTTCTCCCTGTTGTGACTCCTCGACGCTTCGCATACGTCTCTTCTTTCTGTCGGCACGACTACTCAACCTTCACATTCTCTGACTGCCTCTTCTGTCGCACTTTACCGCTATTTATATCTCCCAGGCACTATTCTGGAAGCTTCAGGAACGTTCAGTTATTGCGGCGAGATACAAAGCAGAGAAGATTCTCGAAGTGTCTATCCTTTTCTCTCTTTCGGCAAGCGCCCCAACAATGCGGCCATGCTCTGTCTCTTTCCTTCGGCTCCTTTGCGGTAGTGCCGACAATAATGCGATGGGTGACACTGCTGTTGTCGGCAATTAGATGCGAGGGCACGGTGACACTGCTCCCTCCTCAGAGCTGGTCGTCCCGACCAGCACTATCACTGCGGCATCTCCCTTGCGCCCCGGTGGACTAACCCATCGAACCTCTTCTCCAGGAGGCACGATCCTAGGTATCGCTGTTGGATAGTGTCCCTTGGTCCGGGTAGGACGATGTATGCCATCCTGCTTCGAAATTCTGCAACAGTACCGCCGGTCTTGACGGTCCCTCGTCCAGTTGCCCCTCTTCCTGGTGTGTTGACGGGCCATCCTGCGCACTTGGAAACGACTCACTGAGTACCATGTCCGCCGACCTCTCTGGCGCACCTTCGCAGCCACCTTGCTTCCGATGGGTCCGGCAACAAACCCCACCACATCCGCGCGAGTCGCGTCCACCGCTGCACTCGTGTTCACTCGTGCTCGGCACGGCCTCTCCTGTATCCTGCCGTCCAAGATGATGTCCACCATTCTTCCGTTCACGGCACTATGTGTCAGGTGATTGGATGGCTCTGACGGTCCCCCCATGTCACACGCCAAGTCGGTTCTCGCGTGTTGCTCGTTTGCTTGTGCACTTCCCTGCTGATCGTCCTCCACGTCATATCCTGTTTGGTTACGTACCCGACACACTCCTCCAGAGGATCCTCGATGACGTCCCTGAACTGCTCCTTTGTCTTCCCCGAGACGTACACTTTCGTTATCTGAAACGGGCGCAACTGTCGCCTCGGCCACTAGGTGCTCCCTCCCCGGGTCTGTACTATTCCGTCTGCCCCTGGCATCCAGTACTTTGACGCTCTCGTCAACTCTTACTACCAGGGCGCCAAGACGTTCCCCGTCGTCCTCCACGACGTCCACATGCTGGCAGAGGTCTTCCACCTCTTCGCCGAGTTCTTCCACGCCTTCCGTCGCGCCAATCAGTTCGCCGAGTTGTTCCACGTCTTCCGTCATGCCAATCAGTTCGCCGAGTTGTTCCACGTCTTCCGTCACGCCAATCAGTTCGCCGAGTTGTTTCACGTCTTCCGTCATGCCAATCAGTTCGCCGAGTTGTTTCACGTCTTCCCTCACATCATCTGAAACGGGCGCAACTGTCGCCTCGGCCACTAGGTGCTCCCTCCCCGGGTCCGCGCTATTCCGTCTGCCCCTGGCATCCAGTACTTTGACGCTCTCGTCAACTCTTACTACCAGGGCGCCAAGACGTTCCCCGCCGTCCTCCACGACGTCCACGTGCTGGCAGAGGTCTACCACCTTTTCGCCGAGTTCTTCCACGTCTTCCGTCACGCCAATCAGTTCGCCATCAATTTTCGCCGATAGCTCCGTCTTCATCTCTTTCAGCTCGGCAACGAGGTTGTTGTTTGCCGCCTTCATCTTGGACATTTCTGTCTTCATTTCGGCGAATAATTCTTTCATCATTGCCATCATCCTGGTTTCCGAATCTCCCTCCATCTTGGTTCTAACGTTGCAACTTCTAACGACGATGTAACGAAACTAGAAGCAATTCGACGAATCCCACTTCTGACACCAGTGTGACTTTTTTGGGTTTGGTGTGAAGTAAAGAAGAAAGATATAGTCTAGATAAAGAAACACTTTTATTTCCGTAAACAGTAACTTTGTACACTCGTTGCAACAGCAAGAAAGTCTTTTTCGATTCTCCAACAGCACGGCCCCGAACTCGTAACACAAAGAACTGTTCCTTCTCCCTGGTGTGACTCCTAGACGCTTCGCATACGTCTCTTCTTTCCGTCGGCACTACTCAACCTTCACATACGTCTGTCCGTCTCCGTCGGCACGACTACTCAACCTTCACCTTCTGTCGCACTTTACCGCTATTTATATCTCCCAGGCACTATTCTGGAAGCTTCAGGAACGTTCAGTTATTGCGGCGAGATACAAAGCAGAGAAGATTCTCGAAGTGTCTATCCTTTTCTCTCTTTCGGCAAGCGCCCCAACAATGCGGCCATGCTCTGTCTCTTTCCTTCGGCTCCTTTGCGGTAGTGCCGACAATAATGCGATGGGTGACACTGCTGTTGTCGGCAATTAGATGCGGCGGGCGCGGTGACACTACAATTCAGTGGTAGGACGAATATTCTTGTTTTGGAGATGAAGACGATAAATCTAACTGTTGGACTTGTAAGACTGGTAATTGCAGACTTATACCATCTCCCGTGCTTACATTCTCTTCAAATTTGAAGACCTAAAATCGTTTGAAGCCAAAATCCAATAATTTTGCATTTTTTTTGAGGCTCGCACGAGCTAAAAAATTTTAACCTACTTGCATTGCAGAATTTCACGACCGTATTATATTCTGTGAAAGAAAATTGGGAATTATTTAGGTGTCCGGCCTGCTGTATCCAAGGTTACATTTGTTTGCGTCTAGTTTAATGGCAGCCTTTGGCATCACTGATATCTGGGAAGAAACATTTTCAAAAATGAACTATGTCAAAAGTGAGTATCGCAGCAAGATAAGTGAAAATCGCCTTGAGACTGTGCACCTTGTACCAAATATTAAAGACCTCCTGAAACGTAAATCGTGCCAGAAAAGTATCCGCGGAAACATCTTGGGTTAATCAAGAGTATTTCAACTTATTTCAACTTATTTTATTAAAGAAGCAAATATGATTGTGCACGCCTTTGATTTCCTGTACGTAAAAATGTGTTGCCATTGGAACTCGGTAAGCATTGGAGGAGAAGGAACCAATAGGATTACGAGTAAGACTGGATGAGACCAATCAGAATAGACGTAATTGGATAGATTTTTAACAGTCGCCCATGAGGAAGCCGAGCATAATTTCGTGACGAAACGTCGGCATAATTATTAAAAATCTGATGTGTTGCACTCACATGATTTTCTCTACTTTTGTACTAACCATTCTTACAAACTCTTATCCCTATATCTCCATGTTAGTTAAGATAAACATTCGTACAAATTATCTTATTGCTTATTTCCTTGTAGGTACAAGGGGAATATTAGAATACAGTAGGCTTTGTGCGATAGTCAAATCTTTTTGACCTTGAGATTCCGTTCTCTTTGCACGATTAAGATATACAAACATGAACAACGTTGTTGCATTTCGCTAAAGTTCTAAGTTTTCCGAAATTCACACACACAACAAGGAATATCTCCGAAATGGTTCACCCTACAAGAAAATTTATTGAGACATAAATTGTGTATTTTAGCAAGATCTACATTTTTTGTACAGTATGATTTGGTCTGTGTCTAACGGTTCACCAGTTATGCAAAAGTCGTCCAGAGTAAATACGACTACAGGGGCTATAGCCAGAAAATTCAAGATATGCATTTCATTTGTCATCACAATATCTCAAACATATGACATTTTAATAAAAATCGTTAGAGCTATTTTCAAGAAAATCAAAATTTTCGAAAAAGTTCCCATGTAAACGGTAATTTAGAGTGGGGCTATTTTCTTCAAAATCTTCGTGTCGCATCCTTGAAAGACATTAAACTTAATTACCAACTTTGGTTTTTAACCGAGTTTTCGTTTTCGAGTTATGCTGTCCACAGACTGACACACAGACACACACACGGACCTTTTTCTAAAAATGCTTTTTTTGGATTCAGGGGGCCTCAAAACATGTATTTCCGGTGAAATCTCGACATCGAATTTTTGGGTGGAATACAATACTTCCCCTACTTGCCAGTAGAGAAAGTAAAAAGTCAACAAGACGCGGGCGATACCGTGAACAAAGAAGTAATGAAAGTCTACGTTTCTGCAGCGAAAGCATCACTAGAAAGTTCACTCTATTAGCATGCAGTACGTATCCTGTGGGAACAGTTAGCAGAAGAGATTTGCTGGTGGTGAACCCGCGACCTCCTGGATGCGAGCCCCAGTATTTATCTTATTTGTTTGCACGTGTGTATTAGATTAAAGCAGTAGGTACAGAGGAAACAGTACAAGGTGAAACGAACATCTGCCACCGACAGGAAGCACGCCCCCAAAGGAATATGAAACATTTAAACAAGCAAGGCACTGCACCCCCTCCCCCTAGGGCTACGTGGATGACGTCATTACAACTGTCAAGTTACATAACATAACACATGCCTTTTTGTCAAAGCATTCTTCTGCTAGTTCAAACCTTGACAGAAAATTCTGCAGGGGAACGCGACAGGCGTGAGGCAATTTTATCACTAGCCGTGTGGCGGCGCACGTGTAGTGCTTGTGACTCGCCTGGGTTCAATTCCCCCGGCCGATCTTCCTCACTCATTGGAAGATGTCACCGGAAATATGTTTTGAGACCCCCTGTATATAAAAAAAGCATTTTTACAAAAAGGTGTGTGTGTGTGTGTGTGTGTGTGTGTGTGTGTGTGTGTGTGTGTGTGTGTGTGTGTGTGTGTGTGTGTGTGTGTCAGTCTGTGGACAGCATAATTGAAAAACGAACACTCGGTTAAAAACCGAAGTTGATATTTAAGTTTAATGTCTTTCAAGAATGCGACACGAAGATTTTGAAGAAAACAGCCCCACTCTAAACTAGCCTTTAGATGGAAAATTTTTTGAAAATTTTAATTTTCTTGAAAATGGCTCAAACGATTTTGATTAAAATGCTATATGTTTGAGATATTTTGATGACAAATGAAATATATATTTTGAATTTTCTGGCTATAGCCCCTGTAGTCGTATTTACTCTGGACGACTTTTGTATAACTGGTAAACCGTTAGAGATAGACCAAATCATACTATACAAAAAATGTAGATCTTGCTAAAATACACAATTTATCTCTGAGTAAATTTTCTTGTAGGGTTAACCATTTCGGAGATATTCCTTGTTATGTGTGTGAGTTTCAGAAAACTTAGAACTTTCGTGAAATGGAACATCGTTGTTCATTTTTTTTATATGTTAAGCGTCTCAAAAGGTTTAAAAGATTTGACTATCACACAAAGCCTACGAAGAAGATATAGGAATAAGAGTTTGTAAGAATGGTTAGTACGAGAGTAGAGAAAGTCATGTGAGTGTAGTACATCAGATTTTTTCAGATCTTTTTGGTAGGAAAGTTTTGTAAAGACATGGGTCAGAGAATATCAACATACAAGATATATTTATCGGTATTAGGGATAATAGAACCTTGATATTGTACAGGGAAATGAAAAAAAGATTTGTGTAGGGAAAAATATGTTGATGTGCGTAATAAACTGGAAAGGGAATAGTGGGCATGGTTTAAATCTGGGGCAAGGGGAAGGAAACGGAGAGTGGGCCCACACAAGTGCCCATTATATGGGGAAATGGAAAATGGTCTACATTTTATTTTGGATTGCAAAGGGACTAAATTATAGAGGGACAAATAGGTACCACTTAGGTGGTTGAAATCACCGAAAGAAATAATTAAAAACTTTAACAGTTCAGAAGAAATTAGGAAGTTTGTTGAAATATTAGAGAAGACGAAAAAAAATACAAGAGCCAATTTAAAATTATAAAATATTGTGCTCAACGAAAGGGGCGGGTCACCCGGGTGGTACAAGGGGAATATTAGAATACAGTAGGCTTTGTGCGATAGTCAAATGTTTTAAAGCTTTGAGATTCCGTTCTCTTTGCACGACTAACACACAAAAATGAACAACAATGTTCCATTTCATCAAAGTTTTTATGTTTTCTGAAACTCACACACATAACAAGGAATATCTCCGAAATGGCTCACTCTACAAAAAAATTTATTTGCACATAAATTGTGTGTTTTAGCGAGGTCTATATTTTCGTACAGTAAGATCCTATCTATCTCTTATGGTTTAAGAGTTAGTCAAAAGTCATCAAGAGTAACTAGCACTATTTATGCTACAGCCCCAAAATTCCAAATATATATTTCATTTGTCATAAAAATATCTTAAATATATGGGATTTCAATCAAAATCGTTATACCCATTTTCAAGAAAATCACTATTTTCTTCAAAATCTTCGTGTCGTATTCTTGAAAGATATGAAAGTTAAATACCCAACTTTGGTTCTTAACCGACTTTTGGTTATTGATTTTGCTCTGCACAAACTGACAGACACACCGACACAAAAACACACACACACACACGCGCGCGCGGACCTTTTTCTAAACATGCTTTTTTTGCTTTCATGGGGCCACTAAACATGTATTTCCCGTGAAATTTCGACATCGAATTTTCGGGTGGAATACAATACTTCTTCTACTAGTAGAGAAAGTAAAAAATAGCTACCCTGTAGGAGGGAAATGTATGCTTAGTATTTCCTATTTAAGGGTGCGTAATTTTTATTCTTGTGTATCGCTTATGTAAGACAGGAATACTGGTTGGTATAACAGCCCTGCACAATGCAAGGTCGTGTGGGAAAGTCAAGTGACGTATCATCGTGCTCGGGGATTCCCCTGGGAGAGTTGTGACAGAAGTAGAGCAGGCCATGTATCCCCAGGGAACTGCCAGAAACCCTTGTTATATTTTCTGTGTTGTTTCTGCCACGCAAGAAGCACATTCTATTCATGGAATCGACTCGTCTGTCTTCCAGACACTAGTGCCTTACATTAATATCCTTATATCAAAGACTTGTGAGTGTAATATATCAGATTTTTAAGTGCTGTGCCGTTGAAGATTAATAAATAGTACCTGGGTGACCGTTATCGCCTCTGTTTTTGAGAAATCTTGTTTTTCATGCAAGATACTTATTTACATAAACCTGAATGTTAAGTATATAAAATTTTTGTCACAATTGTTAAAAGAGTCATTTCCGAGATACAAGAGATATAGAAATTCATATAAATATTTCATAAACACCATCATTAATTCTACTGCTGAACGCAAGCCTACCCCAGATAGCCACCTAGTTAGAGGTTTTCGTCGAGCATTTTTTCCATTATTGAGTTATTTTCCATTATTGTTTATAGAAGAGTGAGTAGAGAAAGAGATGTGAAAGATGTGGATGTGTTACAGAAAAGTGAGAAGAGAAAACAGTATGGATATAATATGTAGCATTTATATTTCAAACATACACAAAATTGTATGACTTATTTTAAAACTGGAGATAATTTTTTATGTGTAAAATCACGCTTTTTATGGAAAATTGTTTATAGAAGAGTGAGTAGAGAAAGCGATGTGAACGTGTTACCTAAAAGTAAGTAGAGAAACCACTATGAATGTAAAATGCAGCATCTCTATTTCAAACATACAGAAAATTGCATGACTTCTTTTTAGAAGAGTGAGTAGAAAAAGAGATGTGAATGTGTTACCTAAAAGTAAGTAATAAACCACTATGTAGCATGTCTACTTCAAACATACAGAAAGTTGTATGATTTCTTTGTGGAAGAGTGAGTAGAGAAACCACTGTGAATTGTGTTACTTAAAAGTGAGAGGAGAAAACATTGTGAACAGCATTTCTATTTCAAACACACAGAACATGGTATGAATACTATAAAAGCGGAGATAAAATGTTTTTGGTTAAAATCGCGTTTTTTATGGAAAATTCTTTATAGAGGAGTGAGTAGAGAAAGAGGTGTGAATGTGTTACCTAAATGTGAGTAGAGAAAACAGTGTGAATGTAATATGCATGTATACAAAAATTTAACCAAACCTTTAGAGCTATTTCTGAAATACCGGGAATATATATACAAGAATTGCTCGTTTAAATATATAAGATATTTGTGCATTAAAAACTGCAGTGTTTTCACAGCTAATTCCACGATGGACTTGTAGTCATAAATAAACAGTTTAAAAATGATAATACCACCCTTAATAAAGTATTTATAATACCCTGGTTGAGGCTTTAAGTCCAAATCTAAGCTTCTTGTAAAATATTCTCGAGAAACGCTCTCGGAAACTGTGAAAAACAGAAAAAAGAATTCGCTGCGTTTAATCTTGGGATTAGCGCGTTCACACCAACACACTCTTCTGGGCAGCAGAAGAGTTAATCTCCAACGTTACAAAGTATCAAGGTTTGCAGGTGTTTTACCCATATGGGGGGGGGGTATCAAAGTTGGGGAAAAAGGGCTTCCAAATCAAAAGATCAATACTTCGAATCGCCTTGCTGATTTATGACCTTTTTCCAAGTGTACCAAGTTTCCAGCACTAAATAAAATAAAAAAAGACGAAATGGAATGAAAAACCGGAAAAGTATTCGCTGTTAATGGTAGGACATAAAACACATGGACAGCAATAAAACTTAAGAACATACATACAAGAAAGAGCCGGAGGGGGTCTGAGAAAAACCGGGTAAGGAAGTAGTAATGCTGTATTATTACTGCAATCAAATTGCTTCCACCAGAGATATTAATCATCGCTTCCACTTCTTTCACCTTCCCTGTAGTGTAGGAATGGGTGTAAGTTACAAGAGATGGGGGACACCTCGTGCAGAGCGATCTATATACAGCCACTAGTGCACAGGAGTGGTGTCAGAAGTGGCTTGGGTAGAGTACTATTAGATAGCGTTCTTCAAAGCAACTTTCGTTGGTGCGATACTGTTTGAAGGAAGATCGCATATGCCTCTGTGCATATAGATAGTTATAACCAATGAACATCTCCAACAATGCCACAGGAAGATTGTTAAAAAAATCCGCCAGTCACTGTGTCTTTTATACAGAAAGGTTTTAAAAAATTGCTCTAACAGCAATAATTAAAATATCATATGTTTAATTATTTTCATGACAAAGGTTATGCATATCTTGAATTGTGTGGAAATATCCTGTACACTACATTTGTTCATAGAGTTAACCACCTCAGAGATATTCCTTATTGCTTTGCATCTTCAAATACACTTTTCTCAGATGGGAAATCGTTGTTCGTTTTTCTTTGCTGGTTGTGCATAGAGTGCGGAATTTCAAATCTATCACAAAGCAACCAGCTCTTAAAAGATTTGAATATCTTTTAAGCCCATGGTATTCCCATATGCGCATTTTGTCTCTAACAAAATATGTAGTAAGACAATTTCTACCAATATTTATCACGATTAACGTGCTGTAGATATAAGCATAGAGTTTAATTAAGAACAGCTTGGGTAGAGAAAGTCATATAAATGTAATATATCAAGTTTTGTAAAACCTCTGAATACGAATGCCATTACTATCTAGTTATCTGTGCTATATCTTGGGGGTTAGCCGTTCTTCTTGAAACACTAAGAATTAATAAAAACTTTTCCCATGAAAATCGTTCATTTTGAAGAATTCACTCTATGTATATCAGTGGCGATTCACATCACTGGCAACTTTCAAAGATTCGTGAACAGTTTAACGAGGGTGATGGGTGAAAATTATATTTTGGACAATTTTACACACACATATTTCATTTCTACCTTATTGATTACGTTTCAAAGTTCGTAACTTATGTCCAAATGTATTTTTTCGTGGAATGAACCATTTCAGACATATTCTTGTTATTTGAGTGAGTTTTGCAAAACTTGAAGTTTTCTCAAATAGGTGTTATTTACTTTTTATTTCTAGACCGCGGAAAGGGAAGTGAATTTCAAAGCTTTAAAAGATTTGACTATCGCTCAAAGCCTACTGTGTTCACATTTTCTCCTTTAACCTACAAGAAAATCAGAATAATAGTTTGTAAGAATGGTTAGTGCAAGAGTAGAGAAAGTCATGTGAGTTATTAGATTTTTTGTTATATTTTCACCCATTTCCGTCCTTAATGTCAGATACGAGTGTTCTTTTCACGCTATATAATGGTATAGGGTGTTATTGAAAGAGAAACTTGAATGTATCACATAGATTTGACAGCTCAGGCAGGATTTTAACTCATGTTTTTCCTAGTACAAGCAAAGAACTATTCTTTCGGTGTTATTAATATTTAAATCAAAGGGAATTGTGTAACACTTCTAAATGAGAGTGTTTATAAGGAGTCCCCTATATGCAGGCAGCCCCCAAAACTGAGCACATACAAGAGCGGCAGGGCGGGAGGGCGGGAGGGATTGAGGGAGGGAGGTGTCGGCCCGCTTGTGGTCTGGAGGTGGGCGCGGTATTGATTTCAGGACCATGTGACCACCAACCAGCACTTTTTGGGGGCTGCCTACAAGTAAACACTGTTAGTAGTCTTGGAGCAAAATACTGCGATCTTCTGGGCGTGTGTGTTTGCTCCGGGTCAGCCAGGCCAAGCGCGAGTTTATCTCAGTTGTCTAGACGCAAACATAGTCAAGGTGACCGAGTACGTCTGCCGGAACCGAGTCCTCGTGCTTGATCCGAGCATATTGTTTATACTGACCATATTAGGTTCCTTGTGACCAAGCCGCCGATATTTAGCTCCTAAAACACTATATTATGTAACCAGACTATAATGATAGTAATTAACACGCAAGTAAATATTGGCACAGTTGCAACGCTCCTTACCTAATTTCATAGTTTAAATATTGTAAAAAGTTATACACTCACCACTGATATTTGGAGTTCTGCGCAGGCGCTAAACGATCAATTCCGTTCCAGCACGTCACAGCTATATGATGAAAATTATAATCTTGGAATGCTAGGTAACTTTGAGAGTAAAGTTTGCTGGATACGTCACAGAAATGTGGAGGTCCTAAAACAGGGTTTAAAGTTCGCGGTATTTAAAAGTTTGGGTGAATATTTTCAGTAACTATTTGTTCTTTCCATTTACTATATTATAGTTAGTAAATGTTTTGTATACTTTCATTCTTTGTTGTGGTACCCATGTAACATTTCTTACAGGACTTATATTACTGGATATGTTAGTGAATTGCTGGAAGAAGTCTGAGTTTTATCGCGACCGTTCAACATTAGCGTGCGTCATTAGTAAAACCTGTCAGGGCGTTCAACTGATGAACCGTGAAATGAGATGACTGTTTAATTCATCCACAAAATGTCCTGCCGCTGACCGATTGAACGTATTGCCCACTAATTGTCCACATGCCTTACTTTCAAATACAGCAAGTTCATTTTACGTTCTCCACCAATTGCTTTGCATTTCAATAAAAATTCGATATATACGTTACTTTGAGATTTATGTTTTAAGGCCCCTTTAGTCCGAAAGGCTAGGAAGGTTTCCAAGTGCTCTATCTAACAACATATCTGTGAAGCGGAAGTTAATACAAAACTTGTTCCCTTGTGTCAGACAAATGAACGATAATTTCTTCTTCGAAAATGAATAATAGTATTTGTGGACGGACATTAATCGCTGGCTAGTTATTGCTCATTGAGAAGAAACACCCTGTAAATTTGCTAAGAAGCTCTTTTATCAGTTATTTCACTTGCTGTAAATTTACCACACTTTTATTCTCGAAGAACTCCGACGTCCTCCGCCGGGTTTGAACTCGCGATCTTGGGAACCAGAGGTTGGCGTGTTAGACCATAAAGAACACATTATTGCTCTAATATACGGTGCTCGGCTGAGTAAAGGTGCTGTGGTTGGCCGGTCACTCGCCAGGTGACTGATGCCTCAGCTGGAACTGACTGGTGGCGGGCTCTGTGTGGCGACTTGGAACTCAGGACTGAAGACCTGCTGCCATCTGTCAGGGACTAACGGTAGTTGTAGTTCTACTTATGATTCGTTCATGTCGCCGGAAGAGTTCTCTCATGTCATCCTTCCTCCCGGAGTCTAACGTACAGAACCCAAACACACATACAAACCTGTATAGCTAAACAACGAAACGTGGAATCGCGAATGAAAAAGAAGAATGCCATAGATGGATTTGAACCACGGATCTTCCGCTTTTAACCACTGAGATAATGAATATATAGAGTGAATTCTGCTTGACATTTTGAGCAAAGTGCTGAAAGTTTATTAATTCCAGAAAAAATTAAAAGATGTTTACGAAATTGTGGTGTTTCTTGTGTGTGAATACTGGTGCACTTGCGAGAGTGATGCATTTCTTGTGGAATGAACCTTTTCGGAGATATTTGTTGTTATTTGTCTGTATTGTCCAATATTATATTTTTATTAAATGGGAGGTCGTTGGTTAGTTTTTCTCTTTTGGTCATACAAAGAGAACGGAATATCAAAGTCATCACATAGCGAGCAGCTTTTAAAATCAAGTTTGGAGAACTTATACTTTTGTGAAATGGAATATCGTTATTCACTTATATATGTTAACTGTGCAAATAGAACGGAACCTGAAAGCTTTAAAATATTTGACTAATGCTCAAAGCCTACTGTATTCTAATATTCCCCTTGTACCTACAAGGAGATAATAAGGTAATTTGTACAAATGTTTATCTCAACTAACATGAAGATATAGGAATAAGAGTTTGTAAGAATGGTTAGTACAAGAGTAGAGAAACTCATGTGAGTGCAGCATATGAGATTTTTTTCGGCGAAGCTGTTCTTTATTGACAATAATTGTATTGGACATATTTGACTAATGTATGGCCGAAGTTCCAGGAGTTTCCTGTTCTCCGAGCGAGAATTAACTGAGGTTACTTTCCAACTTACCCAGTTATAGAAAACGAGACTGCATTTAAATATTCAAATTATTTTCTTTCAGTAACATCGCGAAGAGCAGCAAAGCCCGGCACCCCCCTCCCCCTCCACCCCCCCCTAACCTCGCAAGCTGCAGACGTAAGAAAATGTAAACAATATTTTACCTTATTCACATAGCTTTTATTTTTCTTGTACGTACCAGAGGAAACTAGTTTATATCTGCACTTATCTTTTGCTTTCATCCAACATTCTGACGCGTTTTTATTCTACTAAACCATCAAAAGAATGTAGTTGTACTTGGAGAAGTGAAATGAAGATTCCACAACTTAGGTTAAGTTTAACAAGAATAAGTGAATGGGAGAAGTCGTGACTGTGGCTTCCTAAGTAATATAACACACCGGTCTACAGATAGAGACAGGCAGAGAATAACTGGTCGGCAACAACAATGGAAAACCAGTCCATTTTTTGGACAATAGATTCACTTCCTTTTTCGTACCATTAAAATCCAAAATATAGTCCCAATTATCATACAATCTACCGCATTTTGTGCATCTCTGCCCGCTTTTGTTCATTTGCAAACAGTGACGTAACGGTAAGCTTAATTTAATGTAACTCCCATATGCTTCTTGTAAACCACACACAGACACACATACACACACACAGAGACACACACAGGAACATACAGAAACACACATAGACACACACAAACACAAGAAGCAGTTTGAGATAATGTGTTTTGCATAGAGCAACCTCAAAACAGTATATCCTGTGTGGATGGAGTGTTAATACTTCCTCCATGTAATTATTAAAGAAAATAACACATTAAGAAGCACACCTGTTATATACAAAGGGCATCAAATTAAACGATAGTGCGTAGGGGAGCTCATGTGAATGCGTACTATAAGTTTAAGTATTTACAGCAAAATCAACAATGCAAATTAATATTGCACTTATGTTAGTAAGTCACACAATCGTAATCCAAGAAACAAACACAGAACACAAACATCTCATAGTTTACAGTTAATCACAGCTTTACTATTTAAAACTAGACAAAGTTTTAAGCCAGACAAATGGCTGGTGTCTTTGTGATAGTACGGCAGAATAGGCCACGTCGATGCACTCTGGGCGTGCGTTCCAACATTTTACGAGATATCGCAGCAAAAAAATTTCCTTATTTTGGGACATCCTGTATATATTGTAGAGGTGGTCGTATCTAAAGCCGATTCAAGGTCAACTAGCCTCACCACTACGTTGCTAGGAAACACGCGACAATGGCGGCTAACACGTTTCCAGCCGGGATTTTACTAAAAGCTTCGGGAAACGTGGATTGACAGAAAAATCGGCTATATAAGCGAGTCAGCCCTAACAGAGAAGTTAGTATGGAGGTATTTTTGTTGAATTCATGTCAAAGTTAGTAAGTCAGTGAGTGAGTAGTGAAAGCCGTGTACAGTTGAGCAAGCTTTGTTACAATAATTGCAAGGCCACGAGTTGTGAATGGTGTTAACGATAAAACAGAGAATTTTATTTTGTGATTAAATTTTGGAAGAAATAAAGTGACACTAACAGTGACTAATTATTATAATAATTACAATAATAGTATAATAAAAGCAATAACTATAAATGAATAATTAATATGTCTCCGTTTAAAATGTTGGCGATATATTTACTCGCGGTATAATAAGGACAGAAAAGTATTTCTTTTTCTAAAATTTTGCTTTCATTAAAGTTAATTGTGTGCAAGTATATTTTTAAACGAGAATTAATGTTAGTTTGATTTATTTATTTACGTAGATATGAATGGATTGTTGATGTGTAGGTAGAGCGATCGAGCAGCGATGAATACGAGAGCCCTAGTGTTGGCTCAGCCTTGTGATCAGGCAACCCGCCTCACACCTCCACACAAACACGTGACTGAGGTTGCCCACAGCCATTTCCTGCACAAGGCGTACCGTACACCAGTAAAGCTCTTTTTTTCAATCTTTCCCCTCTTTATTATTCAAGCCATATCGCGGGCGGGGCCCTTGAACCCTTGTCCGCAAGGCGCGTGTGAACTCCCCAGTTTAATATGCAGTTATCAGAAGCGTTTCTTTCACCAGTCAAAAGACGTTCACGTTGCTATAGTTACCTACATTACGGGAATGGCAGTCGAGATTCTTTCCTGGTAATATTGTATGGGCGCATTCCAGAAGTCCGGAGTTCAAAGTATCAATAGTACTGGCTTTTACGTTCTCTACTAGTAAATATATTATATTCCACCCAAAAATTCCATCTCGCTATTTCACCGGATATATATGTTTTGATATCTGCTGAATCCAAAATAAAGCATTTTTAGAAAAAGGTTTGTGTGTTACCGGGGACAATGACCACACAATGCCACCTAGTGCAGACAACAGCAGTTATAATGAACAAACACTCGCACCATCTGTCGGGCAGCGTCATAAGGATAAGGAAATGGAATGATGCAAACGGGATCCTGGAATGAATATTCGTGCAAGTGACAAGGGGAAAAACCGCGCCACTCTCGGGATCTGCCCAACACAGGGGAACTATGAAACTTCAACGAGAAATTTGATATGGAGATTTTACCATGCTTTGAGATTCCTTTAATATATACAAAAACATTTTTAGTAAACATTACATATTTAATAGTGTCTGTGTGTCTTTATAAAACAGATAACTAAACACGTTAATTGTACATGGATAAAAAAATTCATGTGTTGCACTCACATGACTTTCTCTACTCTTGTACTAACCATTCTTACAAACTCTTATTCCTATATCTTCTTCGTGTTAGTTGAGATAAACATTTGTACAAATTATCTTATTACTTATTTCCTTGTAGGTACAAGGGGAATGTTAGAATACAGTAGGCTTTGTGCGATAGTCAAATCTTTTAAAGCTTTGAGATTTCCTTCCCTTTGCGTGGTTAACATATAAGACAAAATTTTGTTTTCCGAAACCGACACAAATAACAAGGAATATCTCTGAAATGATTAACTCTACAAAAAAGTATTTGGAGTAGGCATTGTATTAAAAATCATAAATTTGATTTTGTTGGAGAAAATATGTTTTTGTTTACATCAGTCGAATATGACAAGTTCTACGTCGAAATCTAAAACAGTGGCAATGTCTGGAAAAATATACAAGTGTGAACATCGAGATTTTCGATCGAAAATCGAGAATTATAGAACAAGTGTCTGGTTTCGGAAGTGTATTTGCAAATCACAAAGGACATGGAAATGATTTAAATAGCAGATTTTTTTTTTTTTTTTTTTTTTTTTTTTTTTTTTTTTTTAAAGGGGAGACAGAAAGAGAGTTGGACATCGAAGCACGGTAGTTCATCTGACAACCCAGACTTACTTCGCTAATTAAGTTCGCCTGGCTGCTCGAATTGGCCTAAGAAATCCAGCCGCTCGCTGTTGACCTACTTAACCACACGGTAACCAAAACTAATTCAAGTTTTATTTTCTTGAAAATGGCTCTAACGATTTTGATTAAAATGTCACATGTTTGAGATATTTTTATGGCAAATGAAATGTATATCTTGAATTTTCTGGCTATAGCCCATGTAGTCGTATTTACTCTGGACGAGTTTTGCATAACTAGTAAACCGTTAGAGATAGACCAAATCATGCTATACAAAAAATGTAGATCTTGCTAAAATACACAATTTATGTCCAAACAAAATTTTTTATAGAGTGAACCATTTCGGAGATATTCCTTGTTTTTTTGTGTGAGTTTTGGAGAACTTATGCTTCTGTCAAATGGAACATGGGTATTCATCAAGAGTAGAGAAAGTCATGTGACTGAAACACATCAGATTGTTTTAGGTTAGTATGCTAGAGGGTGTGACGTCATTTCCTACTGGTACCGTAAGTATTAAAGACCGGTTTTAACCTTGTTGCCATGGAAATTGATTATGTATTGTAAGTTTAGCTTACATTACCAGCAATAGTTAACTTACAGATCAAGTATTGCTAAAAGATAATTTGAACTATCATTTTACGTATCGTGCTTGGTGGAAAACACAATAGCGAAGTATTTGAGGCAGCAAATTGACGATGGTGTTTTAGTGTGCCACTGTTAATTTGCATAGCTTTAAGATTCCGGAGAGAGAGAGAGAATCTGAACAACTGTAAACCTGGAGGAGGTTATCGCCTGCTGCAGCTCGTAAACGTCTTCCCAGCGCCCCCTTTATTGTGGCATCATACTTCCTTGCGCTGTTCAGCTGTTCAGGGGGGGGGGGTGTATCTGATGTCATATTAATTTTTACTTTCTCTACGCATATAAAGTAGAGGAAGTATTCTATTCCATTAAAAAATTCGATGTCGTGATTCCACTGGAAATTTGTTTTGAAGACTCCTGGATTAAAAAAAAAAAAAAAATTTAGAAAAAGGTCCGTGTGTGTGTCTGTGTGTCCGCCTGTGGACAGCATAACTCAAAAACGAAAAGTCGGTTAAAAACCAAAGTTGGTATTTAAGTTTAATGTCCTTCAAGGATGTGACACGAAGATTTTGAAGAAAATATCCCCAACCTAAACTACCCTTTACATGGAAAATTTTTCGAAAATTTTAATTTTCTTGAAAATGGCTTTAACGATTTTGATTAAAATGCCATATGTTTGAGATATTTTGATGACAAATGACATGTATATGTTGAATTTTCTGACTATAGCCCCTGTAGTCGTATTTACTCTGGAGGACTTTTGCATAACTGGTAAACCGTTAGAGATAGACCAAATCTTACTATACAAAAAATGTAGATCTTGGTGAAATACACAATTTATGTCTCAATAAATTTTCTTGTAGGGTGAACCTTTTCGGAGATATTCCCTGTTGTGTGTGTGAGTTTCGGAAAACTTAGAACTTTAGCGAAATGCAACAACGTTGTTCATTTTTTTATATGTTAAGTGTGCAAAGAGAACGGAATCTCAAAGGTCAAAAAGATTTGACTGTTGCACAAAGCCTTCTGTATTCTAATATTCCCCTTGTACCTACAAGGAAATAAACAATAAGATAATTTGTACAAATGTTTATTTCAACTAACACGAAGAGGATGTAAGAATAAGAGCCTGTAAGAATGGTTAGTAGAATGATATACACATAAATTAGATTCAACTGTAATTGTAATAATAAAGCTATCAATTGTTTAAGCCTTCTGACGTCAGCGATACGAACGGTATCAAAAGAAAAGCTGCTTTCAAGTTTTGCTCAAACATTGAAGTTACCTTTTGCGAGTTTGAAAACGTGAAATGTCTCCAAGGAGAATGACGTAACAATATTCGTCCATTGTTAAGCGTGACAAAAGAGCTTTGCTCTGCCGCCTCAAGGCAGGTTTATATTGTACAGCCTTGCTCTCGACTCTGTTATGTTTCCGGGCATTTTATTTATGACAAAATAATAAAGTGGGCCCCCCAGGGCAGTAAAGCTATCTTCATTAAATAAACACACCCTTGATTAACTTTTCTCCCCCCCCCCCCCGTGCCTGCCATTTCTCAATATTTAGAATCGAGGAAGGAGAAGAGAGAAGAAGAAGAAAAATCGAGCAGTTGTGCCTGGGGCGCATTTTCACATCGACATATGATCATCTGGAGTCGTGATGAAAGGATTTAATTAGCACTTGCCGCCCCCGGGGGCAGCAGCCGGCTTTTGTTTCAACTTGCTCTCTGCCAACGTGACGAAACTGAATATCCACTTTTACGTGATATACAGTGAATAATCGCCTCGGCGTAAAATGTTACAGCTTGTTATCAAACTTTCAAAATTATTGTTTTGGTTTTCGTCTAAAAACAGCGGTTTGATTGTCATGTTGGCACAGGATTTCCTGGAAGCAAAAACACGACACGAGTTGTGCGGTTTGGAATTTCAGTTCATGGTTTTGAATATTGACTATAATAGGCTGGCAAACTATCAGATGAAACTGTTTTTGTAGCTGTATAAGTCATGCTCGTTATCCAAGTTATCAAATAAAAGCACTGTTGAACCACCTCTGACACCAGCTACAGAAACAATCGCAAGGGGAATATGACTTTACTGCTTTAAATTGGTATTCATTGTGAACGTAATAATTAAAGTTGGTAATCAACTCCGTGGATTGACGATTCTTGTAGTTTATCCTTCCTGCACAGCTCGAACAATGAAAATTGTTATCTCAGGGTGTGCGTGGGTTTTCTGGACAGATGACACTAGCTTCAAAATATTTGTTGACTGGCTGTTCTTCCTTACTGCCACTTTCAAGCTCACCCCCTAGTTCAGTAGTTTTCTCTTTATTACTTTCAAAAATTTGATGTCGAGATTTCAGCGGAAATGTATGTATGTTTTGAGACAAGTTCGTGTGTGTGTCTGTGTGTGTGTCTGTCAGTTTGTGGACAGCATAACTCAAAAACGAAAAGTTGGTTAAAAACCAAAGTTGGTATTTAAGTTTAATGTCTTTCAAGGATGTGAAACGAAGATTTTGAAGAAAATAGCCCCACCCTAAACTACCCTTTACATGGACAATTTTTCGAAAATTTTAATTTTCTTGAAAACGGCTCTAACGATTTTGGTTAAAATACAGTATATTTAATATACTTCTATGACAAATGAAATGTATATCTTGAATTTTCTGGCTATAGCCCCTGTAGTCGTATTTGCTCTGGACGACTTTTGCATAACTGGTAAACCGTTAGAGATACACCAAATCTTACTATATAAAAAATGTAGACCTCGCTAAAATACACAATTTATGTCCAAATAAATTTTTCTGTAGAGTGGGCCATTTCGGAGATATGCTTTGTTGTTTGTGTCATTTTGGGAAAACAATACTTTGGTGAAATGGAACATTGTTGTTCGTTTTTTTATATGTTAGGCATGCAAAGAGGACGCTATCTGAAAGCTTTTAAAGATTTGACTATCGCTCAAAGCCTACAAGGAAATAAGCAATAAGATAATTTGTACAAATGTTTATCTCAACTAACACGAAGAAGATATAGGAATAAGAGTTTGTAAGAATGGTTAGTACAAGAGTAGAGAAAGTCATGTGAGTGTTTCTTTGTGGAAGAAGGAGTAGAGACAGAAAAATGATTGTGGCTCGTTAAGGAAATGGGATAGAGAAAACCACGTTAGAGAGATAAGAATATGTGTAGTTAAGTGAAAATCACAAAGTGAGGGCTGAGCATGATCAGAGTTGAAAATAGTGTTGAAGACACAAAGCAGAGCTGGTAATAATAATGTCACAAAGTGATAGATAGCAGTTAATTACTTCGAGTAGTCTGACTGACTACCTACATCAAACTTTGATACATTATTCATGAAGGGCTTCTGTGTCTCTTCGTCTGATATATAAGTTCATCTCTTGAGAGTGGGATGCTGCGCGAAATGGAGCAGTAGGGCTTTAGTATTTAATATCTCCTCACGACTTCACTCAGTTCCCACAATCAAACCACCAACTGACTCACGGCACAAGAAATAACTGTCTGAAATAAACTAAATCTTTTAAAGCAATCTATTTTTTTTTTTTTTTTTTTTTTTTACTCTTTATACCTCGATAGTAAGTAGAATAAGTATTGTATTCCACTCAAAAATTCGATTTCGAGATTTCACCGGAAATATGTTTTGAGGTCTTCTGAATAAAAAAGGTTATTTTAGAAAAAGCTCCGTGTGTGTGTCTGTGTGTGCGTGCGCGTGTGTGTGTGTGTGTCTGTGGACAGCATAACTCAAAAACGAAAAGTCGGTTAAAAACCAAAGTTGGTATTTAAGTTTAATGTCTTTCAAGGATGCGACACGAAGATTTTGAAGAAAATAGCCCCACCCTAAACTACCCTTTACATGGAACATTTTTCGAAAATTTTTATTTTCTTGCCGCGTTTTAAGGGCGGCTGTAGTGAACTGTAAAAGGCACCTTTATAGAAGTGGAGCTGAACACCTATAACCGCATCAGGCTTCAGCAGGTGTTCCCGTCTTCCTGGCGAGACGGTATTATCATCCCTACCGACCCGGGAAAGACCGCACACTTCCCTCTAGCTACCGCCCTATCTGCCTGAACAGTATCGTTTTAAGACCTTGGAACGCGTAATCAACACTTGCTTAGTGTGGTGGCTAGAGACGACTAACCTGCTGGGCAATGTTCAATGCGGTATTCGTCGTCATCGCTACAGTGTCGACAACCTGACACGTAAGGAAGCTTTTATTTAAAACGCCTTTCTGCTGAAGCAGCATGTCCGGGTGTCTTCTTCGATCTGCAGAAGGCCTAACATACCACAGGCGCTAAGGGATTCTCCCTACCCTTCATGGCTATGGTTTACGTGTCATTTAATGATCTTTGTTTTTAAGTTTTTAAAACTACGCCGCTTTCGTGTCCGCATTAAGACCACAGTCTCACAGGAAAGGATGCAGGAGAATGGTGTGCCCCAGGGGTCGATTCTGAGTGTCACGCTTTTCGCCGTTGCCATTAACGGTATCACTAGTATATTGACGACTTTGCTGTATACTAGCCCTCCTATAATCTTGAGCGCATTTTACGTCAACTGCAGCTGACCCTAATATCCATCGCCGAGTGGGCGCTTCGCACCGGGTTGCAGTTTTTCCTTGTGAAAACACAGTGCCTCCACTTTCATGGACTTCGTGCTGTACATAATCCTCCAGATCCCGGGAGGACCCACAAGAACTTGTGGAAGAGACCGTGGAATCCATCTATGAGGAACCGCGGCAGCTACACGTGGAGATCCATATCCCCATAATCACCCCGAAATTGGTGATCTCCGAAATCCATAGCCTAAACCCTAATAAATCCCCTGGACATGACGGCGTCACGGCGCTCATGCTCCAGCACCTACCCAAAAGGGCTGTTGTCCGCTTGACCCGGATTTTCAATGGATGCCTACGTCTCCGTCACTCTCCAGCATGCTGGAAGGCGGCGAGGGTGGTGTGTATTCTGAAACCCGGCAAGAACCCAGTCTTCCCTAACAACTACTGCTCCATCAGCATTCTCACAACCGTCTCCAGGGTCAATGAGCCTTGCTCCTCACTCACCTAACGCCTCTTTTTGAGGAAAGCCAACTCCTACCAGTTTGATTTTCGTCGGGGTCACTCCACGACCATGCAGTTGCTGCGTGTGGCCGAGAAGGTCGCCCTGGGGTTCCAGGAAAACTTCAAGACCACTGCGGTGCTGCTAGCTTTCGCCACAACCTGGCACCAAGGCCTACTGTACAAACTAAAGCAATCAAACATCCCTCCCCCATACCTCGCACTGATTAGCAGCTTCTTTCAGGACCGAACTTTCAGAGTGGGAGTGGAAGAAACCATGTCCACAGACACAAAAGCCTGAACGATTATAAACACTTTCTATACTGCACAAATAAAATCGCATTAATCGTCTAGTTGCTGTGCAGATGAACATACCTCTACAGGAGAACCTCTACGAGTTGTTCTCGAATGCTGGAATGCTGATATCTGTCTTACCCTCTCTGACCTCCTGCAGGGATTCCAGGCGGGCTGAAGTTATTCTAATCCGTCTGAGGATAGGGCACGCGCGAGTCACACATGGCCACTTTCTGCGTGGTGACCGGGCCGCTGTTTGTCCGGCATGTGATATTCAACTGTCTGTCGCACATGTATTACTCGATTGTCCGCAATACGCTCGCAAGCCCCAGTCTACTGGTCTGGGGTCTACACGACCCCACATCTGTAGTCAAGACTCCGCACTTTGTTGCTGATATTGGCTTCGATAAATAGGTCTGACATGCGTTTTTAGTCTTTTAAGACATTTTTACGTGATTTAACGTATTGGTTCGTTTTTAGATATCAGAAGTTTTATGGTATTTTAAGCCGTTTATACTTAACATTTCACTGTTTTAATTGTTAAGTATCTTACGTATATATTTTAATTCTGAGTGTATTTTAACGTTTTTGTTTACCTATGGGCCCAGATGACCTCGTTGTCGACGGGCCGTTAAACCCCAACTACTCACTCACACACACACACACACTTTAGTAGGCTTCAAAGCATATGTTTCCAGTGGAATCTGGATATCGAATTTCTGGGTCGAATACAATGCTTCTCCTACCTGCTATACGTGGTAGAGAAAGTAAAGACTTCGCTGTGACCTGAATGTGGGCACCTTAAGTAACTCCTGCACCTCGAGAAAAAGAACTGATATTAAAAACTTTGCTTTTGGGAAGGAACCTTCTCTCGAACTTTCCTTTTTAAGAGGTGGCGAAAATTGCTTTTCTCCTAAAACAAAGGAAGAAAGCGTTGATCGCCGATATTTATCTTTTGTTTCTGTTGCCATAGTAACGGAAGTGAACGAGGAATTAAGTGAAGACGTTGTCCAAAGGGTTTTTAGCTGGCGGGCGTTGTAAAATTCATAAGTGAGACTTTGAGCATTTGCTCCTTCAGCAGCTGCTTCATTATGTATACGCTCCGAGAATTGTTTCGAGCTACGAGAACGAGAAAAATAACCCAGCTACACGAATCACGTAATGAAGTGTTTATCTGGAACACTGTTTCTATTGGCTTAGCGGCTAGCAATGCCCTTAAGCAGGAATTCTACCCTTTACGTGGGAAACTTTTCAAAAATTTTCATTTTTCAGAAATATCTTTAATGATTTTGATTAAAATACCATATAATGTCTGTATTTTCGCGCTATATATGATCCTATTTATACTGGACGCGATGTCATGTGACATTTCGACATCTTTCCATGCACACGTGTGCAGTGACTCAGCGACAATCACACACACAACCGCTCCAGGCCGCCGCTCGGCCTCCTCTCGTCCGTATATTGCTGTACGACACTGGAGCCCAACCCTCCGTAGTTAAATAACCCTTCGTGCATTAAAACATTTGCCGAACTTCACAGCACAAGATTTGCCAGTGGCGTGTTTCAGCTGTCTGTGACACGTGCGGTGAACTAGCCTGCGTAGTCCGTGACACTTTCCTTACACGATCTTCAATTTCCAGGAATAAACTCACTGCTCTATACGCTGCTATTGTCTAACATTTGAATTGCAGAATGTAAAGTGCAAACACGTAATATTTCAGTGGCATTTCATCGCTTCTTATAAATATTATTGTTGTATTTTTATTGTTATTGTTATTATTGCTATTGTTAGTATCACAGTTATTATTTTGCTCCTGTTTATTACTCTTAATTATTATTAATTATTCTTTCTTTTACTATTATCAATATTATAATAGTTATTATTTTATTACTGTATTTATTAGCATTATTATGTATGTTTTGCCCGGGTTCGATGCCAGGCAACCGCACATGGGATTCGTGGTGGACAAAGCGGCGCTGGGGCGGGTTTCCTCCGGGTTCTCCGGTTTCCCCCACCATCTCATTCCACCGATGCTCCATCTTCATTCCATATATCATCAGCGTGACCGCCTGTGGTGCCGTATGTTGTAATAGCGGGCATTAAACCATCAAAGTAAGCACAGAAAGGTATTTCAACTGCCTCTAGCCACATACCTCGCTGAGAGGCAGAACACGCCACTGGCCTCTCTTACGCCGTGAAGTTCTGCAACTGTCTTAACGGCGGGGCCGGTTCCAGTGGGCAGAGAGAGCGGGGGAGAGGAGGAAGAGAAAAACTGAGAAGGAGATCGAAGAATAAGCTTCTGCAGAAACATTTAGGGGAAAAAATTAGTGAAAGCCTTTGATAGACTAATTTGTAGAAGGATGAGTAGAGAGAGTCATGTGAGTGGCACGATGACGTGTTGATTAGGCAGTGTAGCAGCAACAGGCGCCGTCTCCATGGCCCTATACTCCGTACAGCCTCTCTATGTGTAGAGGAATGAGTAGGGAGAGTCATGTGATTGGCACGATGACGTGTTGATTAGGCAGTGCAGCAGCAACAGGCTCCGTCTCCATGGCCCTATACTCCGTACAGCCTCTCTATGTGTAGAGGAATGAGTAGAGAGAGTCATGTGAGTAGCACGATGACGTGTTGATTAGGCAGTGCAGCAGCAACAGGCTCCGTCTCCATGGCCCTATACTCCGTACAGCCTCTCTATGTGTAGAGGAATGAGTAGAGAGAGTCATGTGAGTGGCACGATGACGTGTTGATTAGGCAGTGCAGCAGCAACAGGCGCCGTCTCCATGGCCCTATACTCCTAATTACCTCTCCGTACAGCCTCTCTATGTGTAGAGGAATGAGTAGAGAGAGTCATGTGAGTAGCACGATGACGTGTTGATTAGGCAGTGCAGCAGCAACAGGCGCCTTCTCCATGGCCCTATACTCCGTACAGCCTCTCTATGTGTAGAGGAATGAGTAGAGAGAGTCATGTGAGTGGCACGATGACGTGTTGATTAGGCAGTGCAGCAGCAACAGGCGCCGTCTCCATGGCCCTATACTCCTAATTACCTCTCCGTACAGCCTCTCTATGTGTAGAGGAATGAGTAGAGAGAGTCATGTGAGTGGCACGATGACGTGTTGATTAGGCAGTGCAGCAGCAACAGGCTCCGTCTCCATGGCCCTATACTCCGTACAGCCTCTCTATGTGTAGAGGAATGAGTAGAGAGAGTCATGTGAGTGGCACGATGACGTGTTGATTAGGCAGTGCAGCAGCAACAGGCTCCGTCTCCATGGCCCTATACTCCGTACAGCCTCTCTATGTGTAGAGGAATGAGTAGAGAGAGTCATGTGAGTGGCACGATGACGTGTTGATTAGTCAGTGTAGCAGCAACAAGCGCCGTCTCCATGGCCCTATACTCCGTACAGCCTCTCTATGTGTAGAGGAATGAGTAGAGAGAGTCATGTGAGTGTTACGATGACGTGTTGATTAGGCAGTGCAGCAGCAACAGGCCCCGTCTCCATGGCCCTATACTCCGTACAGCCTCTCTATGTGTAGAGGAATGAGTAGAGAGAGTCATGTGAGTGGCACGATGACGTGTTGATTAGGCAGTGTAGCAGCAACAGGCCCCGTCTCCATGGCCCTATACTCCGTACAGCCTCTCTATGTGTAGAGGAATGAGTAGAGAGAGTCATGTGAGTGGCACGATGACGTGTTGATTAGGCAGTGCAGCAGCAACAGGCCCCGTCTCCATGGCCCTATACTCCGTACAGCCTCTCTATGTGTAGAGGAATGAGTAGAGAGAGTCATGTGAGTGGCACGATGACGTGTTGATTAGGCAGTGCAGCAGCAACAGGCTCCGTCTCCATGGCCCTATACTCCTAATTACCTCTCCGTACAGCCTCTCTATGTGTAGAGGAATGAGTAGAGAGAGTCATGTGAGTGGCACGATGACGTGTTGATTAGGCAGTGCAGCAGCAACAGGCCCCGTCTCCATGGCCCTATACTGCTAATTACCTCTCCGTACAGCCTCTCTATGTGTAGAGGAATGAGTAGAGAGAGTCATGTGAGTGGCACGATGACGTGTTGATTAGGCAGTGCAGCAGCAACAAGCGCCGTCTCCATGGCCCTATACTCCGTACAGCCTCTCTATGTGTAGAGGAATGAGTAGAGAGAGTCATGTGAGTGGCACGATGACGTGTTGATTAGGCAGTGCAGCAGCAACAGGCTCCGTCTCCATGGCCCTATGCTCCTAATTACCTCTCCGTACAGCCTCTCTATGTGTAGAAGAATGAGTAGAGAGAGTCATGTGAGTGGCACGATGACGTGTTGATTAGGCAGTGCAGCAGCAACAAGCGCCGTCTCCATGGCCCTATACTCCGTACAGCCTCTCTATGTGTAGAGGAATGAGTAGAGAGAGTCATGTGAGTGGCACGATGACGTGTTGATTAGGCAGTGTAGCAGCAACAGGCCCCGTCTCCATGGCCCTATACTCCGTACAGCCTCTCTATGTGTAGAGGAATGAGTAGAGAGAGTCATGTGAGTGGCACGATGACGTGTTGATTAGGCAGTGTAGCAGCAACAGGCGCCGTCTCCATGGCCCTATACTCCGTACAGCCTCTCTATGTGTAGAGGAATGAGTAGAGAGAGTCATGTGAGTGGCACGATGACGTGTTGATTAGGCAGTGCAGCAGCAACAAGCGCCGTCTCCATGGCCCTATACTCCGTACAGCCTCTCTATGTGTAGAGGAATGAGTAGAGAGAGTCATGTGAGTGGAACGCATGACGTGTTGATTAGGCAGTGCAGCAGCAACAAGCGCCGTCTCCATGGCCCTATACTCCTAATTACCTCTCCGTACAGCCTCTCTATTTATGTATGCCCATGTTACCAACCGCGCATGCATTATGTAACTAAAAGCTTGACCACATCGCGTCGCTAGTGTAGCCACTGTTATTTGAATCTGTATTATGCAGCAGCAGATTTCGTGCACCCGCCGCACGCGTAACGATAGGAAGTGAAACTTCATAAAAAGCACGCTCTTATCACTCCGAGATAACGTCCGCTTTTATTCAGCTCTACAAATTGTAGCTGTTACGAAACGTTTTTCACCGTGACGTCACCCACGCTGTGACGAGAGGGCTTCCATTTTAATCTCAGTGTGTGATAAACCCCGGCTATCAAACCTCACAGCGGATGGCTTCTTCACAACCACCCCTATCTGTCTCTCCCTCTAATCATCCCCTATTTTATACACTTTTTACCTTCCCTACCACGTACGTACATAATATGTAGAAAGGGTCTTGCAATCCACCAAAAATTCAATACCGAGAATTCACTGAAATACACGTTTGAAATCCCCTCAACTAAAAAAAAAAAAGTTTCCTTTGGTTAGAAAAACACGCGCATGCGCGTGTGTGTCGCTGTTGGCGTGTTGAAATACAACTAATGATATTGTCATAAATTATAGCTGAAGCTGCCACCCGACCCACCGATGCTTGTACCTGACGCATGAATCTGTCGCCTGCCCTTCCCTTCCCCCTCACTTTTACCTCCCCTCCATTCTCACTACCTGCCTCAGTCATCAATATGAGAACATGCGACATGACTTTGCTAGATTTGTAGGGGAAGTATTGTATTCCACCCAAAAATTCGATGTCGAGATATCACCGGAAATATGTTTTGAGGTCCCCTGAATCCAGAAAAAACATTTTTCGAAAAAGGTCTGCGCGCGCGCGCGTGTGTGTGTCTGAAAACCAATATATTCAATTTGTCTTCTATTTTTCAATGTTACGTAACATTCCAAGGTTATCATTTTCATGATACAACTGTGACGTGCTGGATCGCTTAGCGCCTGCGCAGAACTCCAAATATCAGATGGTGCAATTGACGTCTTTATTATTACCAATATAGTCTTGTTGCATAATATACTAGTAAAAAATTAAGTGTTTTAAATGTCGAATAAGGCCCATATATTCTGAATTAGAAAGAACCACAATTGTTTTTCGTTAAAAACAGAAAATACCAATTTTATCATTTTACACTATGCACTCCCCTTAAAATATATCTTATGAAATTTGTAGGGTGCCCCATAAGTTTAGAACCATAAACTCAATTAGTGAAAATGTTTTTTCTTTGTTCGCAGATGGTTTGAGTGACGCCGTTGAGAACGGAGATATCCAGGCGATCCAGCCGTAGTCCCAGGTAGGTTGCCTGGGAGTTTAATAATGTTTTTTTCTCGTACCCTTGACTCACTCCTTACATTGTCGATCTTCAATTTGTATGTCTTTCCTGACGATACAGTCACTTTAAGACCTTTTCACGTCGAAGCGAGGTAACTTTCACGGCGACAGTAACCTCTTTCCCCCACCCCTACACCACATGCGCGCGCAGCTGTATCGTACTCACTGAACGAGCCCTGTCTGAGTCTAACTGTGCTGTTTCCTCGCCTCCTTATATAGCGGGGATAGTGTTAAACGGCCCTTTCTGGAACTTATACTAACACGCCGGTCGCCAAATGCCTCTCGAAGGTTCCAGCAAGCCTTTGTTAACCGCCACGCTCACTGTTGTTACGGCGGCGTGGTATGTGGTGTGGAGTAACTTAGCCCCGAGCGTCTGTTGTTGTGAGCCGCACCCGGGGTCATAATACCATAAGAGTCATCCAAAGAACGGAGGGATGTAATTCTCTACGGTTTGTTTATGTTATCCCACCATTTGTGGCCCTGTGTGTACACCGTCAATACCAACTGTTGCTTTTTGTATCTATTTAGGGGAAATTTATTGTCTAAGGTTGGTTTTTCCTCCAGGGACATCGACACAATTAGTAAAGTTTCACAAGAGAGATATTGATCTAGCAGATCAACGGTTGGGGCGGCCTCTCTTAGGAACACCGTGTTTAATGAGGCAGGTAATGTACCGTATGGTCCACAAACTTCAATCTGACGTCCAATTTGTTACATTCTCATCACCTTCCCCCGTCTGTCGTCTACTAATAACCACAAACGTATTCTTACGATGGTGTGTATATCTAAACCTTTGCAGAAATAACTTCTTTTGTTTCTGCCGATATGAAACAAAGGCGATAGCAGTTGATGACGTCATCGATGTGACGTAGTCTCCAGTGTGTTGGTATGCCTTACCACGTCGTACTATATCGTTTTACTGCTCGTTGAGGTCAGGGCTTCGAGACCAGAGTGGGTTATAATGTCTTTGTGATGTCTGGTCGTGGGTCTAATGTGGTGAAGCATTCCCTGCAGACAAACCGCTGACCGCTGCGTGTTTGTTTACCGTCGGACGGACGGACGGACGAAGATTCGCTCTGTAACAATGTTAAATGAAACAGTGCTTATGCCCTGGACCGCTTGCTAGCATCAGTGTCTCCCAACACGTGGTCCTCGGACCCCAGAATTCCCCTACTCACTTGTACTAGCTACTCTAGATACAAGGGCGCTATCTAAGTCTTTTCGCTTCTGTAAAATCAGCGTAAAGGCAGGCGTTGTCCGTGGTTTGACGATATATCCCTATGGTGAAGAGCGAATAGAGAAGGACATATGAATGTAGTACATTGCATTAGTATTTCAGACTTATAGAACACTGTATGCATTTTATGTAGAAATAGTAGAGAAAGAGACGTGATTGTTTTTCCCACAGGAAAAGTGAGTGGAGAAAACAATGTGAATGTAATAATTTGCATCTCTACTTCATTCATAGGAAGTTGCATGAATATATTGAAAGGCAAATTCAAGGGGACATGTCAATGTGTTATATACAAGAAAACCGAGTGGAGAAAACCACATGAATATAATAGATTGCATAGTAAAATAGATAGCATAAAGCTTTCTGCGTGAAAAACACCAATTATAACGGTGATTGGTCAACTGGTGTTGGAGTTTATTAACTGTTCGTACATTACCAACACCCAGTTATACTTAAATAAATCGACCATTGAAATATCGAGTTGCTCTCGATGATCGATGTAACCATTCCTAGGTTCGATGTGGTACTAGTGAGAGTGGCTAAGTTACTCGCTGTGTCTTAAACCCTCTATTACGTGCCTTCCCTCTTATATGATACAAGTTATAAACATATCCTCATGACCACGACCGGTGTGGAGACGTTCCCTGTAGGTTGTCATGGGGATCTAGTGTTTGATCAGCTTAAATGTCATAAAGTGAGGCGTTCTAGATCTAGATTCACCATTTGCCATAATTTCCACATCTTCCTTGGTATTGCCCCACTCAGGTAGCCAGGGTTCGTTCCCAGTACAACATTATATATTACTTTCTATACCACATACGGGCTATGTAAAGAAGGTACAGCACTCCACCTATAAGCTCTATATCTACATTCCGAAAATACACGTTTTGAGGTTTTCGGTGTGCCTATCTGTGAGCAGCATAACTCAAAAGCTAAACTCCGATAAATACAAAATTGACACTTATATGGCACGGTTAGAAAAGTTGTTGGAAATACTGACTTTCTCAATAACGGCTTAAAAGGTTTTTTAGTAAAATAGCGTATTTTAACATACTTTTAGGACCAATAAAATAATATATCTGTTGAATGTTCTAGAAATAGCTTATGAAGTCTTCTTCATTATGAAGAAAGAGTGTATATTGTGACGCCAGAAACGGCAGCACCTAAGAGGCGCTTAAGGTGAAGCTACCTCAAACCACTGTGCGGCTTGGAAACACGTGACCGATGTAAATGAGCGCAGTAGAACAAAGTGTTTCCGGACTGTTTGCGAGCCCTCTACTGTCGGTTTGTCTGTGGTTCGAGAAAGGGTACATTTCGAGGAAAATGTTTGCTACGTCATCCTCATCTATATAAGCGAGTGCGGCGGAGAAAAAATGGATTTGTTTTTGTGATGGAGCCGTGGGTATTGAACGAGACAACTGTTAATATTGTTTGTGTCTGCGCGTACGTGTGTGTGTGTGTTTGTGTGAGTGTGTGTATGTGTGTGTGAGTGTGTGTTTGTGTGTGTGAGTGTGTGTGTGCGTGTGAGTGTGTGTGTATTTGTACAACATAACTCCAACACCAAAAGTCTATTAAAAACCAAAGTTGGTATTTAAGTTTAATGTCTTTCAAAGATGCCACACGAAGATTTTTAAGAAAATATCCCCACCCTTAACTACCTTTATATGGAGCATTTTTGGAAAATTTTGATTTTCTTAAAAATGGCTCTAACGATTTTGTACAAATAAAATGTATATTTTGAGTTTTCTGGCTATAACCTATGTAGTCTGTTATACTCTGGGTAACTTTTGAATAACTCGTAAACTGTAAGACATAGACAAAATCTTACTGTACAAAAAATGTAGATCTGGCTAAAGCACACAATTTATGTCTGAATAATTATTTTTTAGAGTGAACCATTTCGGTGATATTCCTTGTTATTTGTGTCAGTTCAGGAAAACAAAACTTTCGTGAAATGGAACATCGTTTTTCATGTTTTGTATGTTAACCGTCGGAAATGAAATCGTCATAATTTACAAGTAAGATGCATGTGTTTTCATTCCAAATTGATTTATTATTTTCTGAATTGTAACTTTAATTCTATATCGTCTCATTTAAGATTAATTTAAACTGTATGCTAGCTGCTTATATTGTTTCGATAAAATTGCACTGCCTAGGGTCCGACATTGGGCATAACCAGAAGAACTAAATTAAATGTAGTAAGCATTCACGTTGAAAGAATTTTAAGTTATGGAAATAGAAATTGGACGGTAAGTGAAAGATCTAAGAGAAGTATAAGAATACCAGAATGGTGCATTCAGGGTGGAGGGGAAATCATTGCATAAATTTAAACCAGTGACAGAACACGTATCTGTATTTGGAACACGTATCTGTGTCTCTGTGCATTTCCTGCGGAGATATTTTAGTTTCACCGAAAACAAGTTGGCAAGACTGTAAATTGTCCAGGTGTCACTTTGCATAACTCAGTACATAAACAAACACCGTAATGGTGCGTCTTAGAAACACAAACTCATACCCTGCTATGCCCTTCCGTGTTTACTGTGCGAGTGCAGGCCAATCAAAAGCGCTAGCTCCTAAAAATACACGAAAGCGAGAGTGTCCGAACTGTTTAGATGCACAAGCCAGTTCAATTCCCATACCAACCTCAAAACAACGTTGTCGATTTACTTCACGTCTGAAAGAGCTGCTCGGAATATTCCTTCACACCTTTTAAGTGATCACTTATTTCGAAACCCTGTGAAATAAGTTACTCTGCGCATCTTACACATAACAAACTGTTATCTTTGTACATTATTGTGGAATTACGCATCCAATTTGGATAAAAAAAAACATTTATTTTTTACGAAATCGGCTGAACAAAGAACAAAATGCCATAAGACTTTTTTTATTGTAACACTTCTATTAAGCACATGTAAGGAATGTAATGACTTCCCTTCCACCCTTATATATAAGGAATAAGGGCGGAAGAAAGCGCTGTTGATAGACTAGAAACAAGGGCCCTCAAACGATATGGGCACGTTCACAGAATGACGGAAGTAAGATTACCAAAGAAGGTTGATAGAATGTCGGAACAGACGACGTCACACTTGAAATGATGGTATCGATAAAGAGGATTGGAAAAGGGGCAGTGGAATGATCGAATATATTGGAGAATTCATACAGGACTGCAAGGCAACCCCTGGAAACTGGAAAACTGGAAAACGTGTCAAAATCAAATGTTGCACTCACATGACTTTCTCTACTCTTGTACTAACCATTCTTACAAACCCTTAACCCTATATCTTCTTCGTGTTAGTTGAGATAAAAATTTGTACAAATTATCTTATTGCTAATTTCCTTGTAGGTACAAGGGGAACATTAGGATACAGTAGGTTTTGTGCGATAGTCAAATGTTTTAAAGCTTTGAGATTCCGTTCTCTTTGGGCACTTAACATATAAAAAAATGAACAACAATGTTCCAATTGGCGAAAGTGTTGTTTTCCGAAACTGACACAAATAACAATGAATATCTCCGAAATGTTTCATTCTATAAAAAAAATTTTTGGACATAAATTGTGTGTTTTAGCAAGATCTACATTTCTTCTATAGTAAAATTTGGTCTATCTCTAACGGTTTACCAGTTATGCAAAAGTCGTCCAGAGTAAATACGACTACAGCGGCTATAGCCAGAAAATTCAAGATATACATTTCATTTGTCATCAAAATATCTCAAACATATGACATTTTAATCAAAATCGTTAGAGCCATTTTCAAGAAAATCAAAATTTTCGAAAAATTTTCCACGTAAAGGGTAGTTTAGGGTGGGGCTATTTTCTTCAAAATCTTCGTGTCACATCCTTGAAAGACATTAAACTTAAATACCAACTTTGGTTTTTAATCTAATTTTCGTTTTTGAGTTATGCTGTCCACAGACTGACAGACTGACTCACAGACACACACGGACCTTTTTCTAAAAATGTTTTTTTTTGATTCAGAGGGCCTCAAAACATGTATTTCGGGTGAAATCTCGACATCGAATTTTTGGGTGGAATACAATACTTCCCCTACTTACCAGTAGAGAAAGTAACAATGAACAACTTTGATCCATTTCACGAAAGTTTTAAGTTTTCCGAAACTGATTCACATAACAAGGAATATCTCTGAAATGGTTCACTCTGGAAGAAAATTTATTGAGACATAAATTGTGTATTTTAGGAACATCTACATTTTTTGTATAGTATGATTTGGTCTATCTCTAACGGTTTACCAGTTATGCAAAAGTCGTCCAGAGTAAATACGACTACAGGGGCTATAGCCAGGAAATTCAAGATATACATTTCATTTTTCATAAAAATATCTCAAACATACGGCATTTTAATCAAAATCGTTAGAGCCATTTTCAAGAAAATGAAAATTTTCTAAACATTTTCCATTGTAAAGGGTAGTTTAGGGTGGGGCTATTTTCTTCAAAATCTTCGTGTCGCATCCTTGAAAGACATTAAACTTAAATACTAACTTTGGTTTTTAACCGACTTTTCGTTTTTGAGCTATACTGTTTACACATACATACACACAAACACACGGACCATTTTCTAAGAATACTTTTTTTTTTAATTCAGAGGGCCTCAAAACATGTATTTACGGTGTGTCTCTAAACGTGAATTCTCAGTACCAAAGATATTTGTTGCAATACAATACTAGTGCTTCAAGCTAAAGAAGAGGTTTTTTATAAAGATTACCGAAATTGCTGATAAAATGTCGTGTATGTAAGATTTTAATATTTTTATTCTCCATTTGCGTTACTCAGGATTTTTGAACGAGCGCCTGCGTCATTTGCTATCTTATCCAAATCCCTGGGATGTTAGGTTAGGTTCACCCCCATACAATAAAACCGGAAGTGCCAATCTCGTAAAATTTGAGTTTCTTGCTGGCGGTAATAAGCTTGAGGGTTCCAGATAACACTCCTAGAGAGAGAGAAGGCAATCCCGAGCTGTATTTGACTTCAGATAAAGTTGATTCCCTTCCTCTCTCTGCGTAGTTGCCTTTCTGCCAGAAGATGTCAGCACGTACACCAGAACGCACAATCTCGCTATACATAACAATAACAATATAAGAAATTGGTAATAACCAATATTTACGAAAAATACATACAAATAAATCTGATCTTATTGACAACTAGCGGAAATACGACGATATATCCCTACAACTTTTAGACTTAGGTTGTACTTGTCCAATATCCTTGTGTTTCTTTGTTACTAGCTGAAATACCCGACGTTGTCCGTGGTTTGACGGTATATCCCTACAACTTTTAGACTTAGGTTGTACTTGTCCAATATCCTTGTGTTTCTTTGTTACTAGCTGAAATACCCGACGTTGTCCGTGGTTTGACGATATATCCCTACAACTTTTAGACTTAGGTTGTACTTGTCCAATATCCTTGTGTTTCTTTGTTACTAGCTGAAATACCCGACGTTGTCCGTGGTTTGACGATATATCCCTACAACTTTTACACTTAGGTTGCACTTGTCCAATATCCTTGTGTTTCTTTGTTACTAGCTGAAATACCCGACGTTGTCCGTGGTTTGACGGTATATCCCTACAACTTTTAGACTTAGGTTGTACTTGTCCAATATCCTTGTGTTTCTTTGTTACTAGCTGAAATACCCGAGGTTGTCCGTGGTTTGACGATATATCCCTACAACTTTTAGACTTAGGTTGCACTTGTCCAATATCCTTGTGTTTCTTTGTTACTAGCTGAAATACCCGACGTTGTCCGTGGTTTGACGATATATCCCTACAACTTTTAGACTTAGGTTGTACTTGTCCAATATCCTTGTGTTTCTTTGTTACTGGCTGAAATACCCGACGTTGTCCGTGGTTTGACGATATATCCCTACAACTTTTAGACTTAGGTTGTACTTGTCCAATATCCTTGTGTTTCTTTGTTACTAGCTGAAATACCCGACGTTGTCCGTGGTTTGACGATATATCCCTACAACTTTTAGACTTATGTTGCACTTGTCCAATATCCTTGTGTTTCTTTGTTACTAGCTGAAATACCCGACGTTGTCCGTGGTTTGACGATATATCCCTGCAACTTTTAGACTTAGGTTGCACTTGTCCAATAGCCTTGTGTTTCTTTGTTACTAGCTGAAATACCCGGCGATGTCCGTGGTTTGACGATATATCCCTACAACTTTTAGACTTAGGTTGTACTTGTCCAATATCCTTGTGTTTCTTTGTTACTAGCTGAAATACCCGACGTTGTCCGTGGTTTGACCATATATCCCTACAACTTTTAGACTTAGGTTGCACTTGTCCAATATCCTTGTGTTTCTTTGTTACTACCTGAAATACCCGACGTTGTCCGTGGTTTGACGATATATCCCTACAACTTTTAGACTTAGGTTGCACTTGTCCAATATCCTTGTGTTTCTTTGTTACTAGCTGAAATACCCGACGTTGTCCGTGGTTTGACGATATATCCCTACAACTTTTAGACTTAGGTTGCACTTGTCCAATATCCTTGTGTTTCTTTGTTACTAGCTGAAATACCCGACGTTGTCCGTGGTTTGACGATATATCCCTACAACTTTTAGACTTAGGTTGCACTTGTCCAATATCCTTGTGTTTCTTTGTTACTAGCTGAAATACCCGACGTTGTCCGTGGTTTGACGATATATCCCTACAACTTTTAGACTTAGGTTGCACTTGTCCAATATCCTTGTGTTTCTTTGTTACTAGCTGAAATTGCCGACGTTGACCGTGGTTTGACGATATATCCCTACAACTTTTAGACTTAGGTTGTACTTGTCCAATATCCTTGTGTTTCTTTGTTACTAGCTGAAATACCCGACGTTGACCGTGGTTTGACGATATATCCCTACAACTTTTAGACTTTTACAAATAAAATAGTTAAAAACAGTGTAGAAATTATTACTACCGCGCAGGTGGAACGAACCCACCACTGCACGTGTTGTATCCAAACAACCTCTGTCAATCAGCAAGAGAATGTGTCGTAAGTAAGGCAAGTTCAATCGCTACCTTTCCTCTCGTGTCCATGCCTGTGCTATGCACATACGTTGTGTAGAGAAAAAGTGAAGTGTTTCCTTAGAAGAAGAAACAAGTTGGAAAATGAGTTGAAATATTCATGTTGCATTGATCAATCTGGGAGACGCCGGCGAAGTGTGTCTTTTCACAGACAAGGTTGGTGGTTAGCGGGGGAAGCTTGGCAACACTTCCCGTTAACATCAATATTGAAACAAAGCCCTCGGTAGCGTCTTCCCATCATCGGAAGCAGAGCGCAAATTTAATTATCTCAAGCTTGAATTAATTAAAACGTGAGAGGCAATCAAGGTTCGTCTTCGATGTCCTACTCACTCACCAAGATTATGCTTGTTTGTAAATGTCAACAGGTGTGAAATCGACAAGATGTGCTACTGCTGCTCGCTCTGTCGGCGGTCGAAGAAATTGCATTTACTCTCACTAAGCGATGCTTTCTTTACAATCTAGATCCGATAAACCCTTTCGCTTCTGGTACCAAGTATTGCAAAACTGATTTATATCTTACTGTTCACTTGTTCTACCACGTGTGTGTGTAGGTGTGTGTGTGTGTGTGTGTGTGTGTGTGTGCGTGCGTGCGTGTGCATAACTCAAAAGCGAAGAGCCAGTTAAAAAGTAAAGAAGTTTAAGTTTAATGCCTTTCAAGGATGCGACACGAAGATTTTGAAGAAAATTCCTCCAACCTAAACTATTCTTTAATGGAAAATGTGTCGAAATTTTTTGTGTGACTTGAAAAAAAGTGGTGGGGGTAAACACTGTGTCGGGTAGAGAAGGAGCAATGTCTCGCTTGTATCGGAGAAGAATGAGACAGACATACGCTCTTCTCGCTTTCTGTCATTCTCGTTGTCCGTGTGCTGCGTTCAGGCGGCGTGGCGATCACTGAGTACAGAGCAACACGTGTGTATAACCAACGCATCGTTTAGTGTTCTCGTTGTTTATAATCTATTTTCTTCATTAAAGTATACAATCTTGTGAATATGCCAAAGTTAGGTGCAAGAGCGTGTCGTGAGAGAAAACGTGCGTCTGTAGAATGTGGCCGCCACATATTTATACAGGTTTGTACAACTTCTGTTGTGCGACGCTACTCGTGTCCGAATGGCTCCATAAACCTTGCAACTCTGCCTGGGCTGTTTTGGTTTCCATACACGCGCCGCCACGCGACATCCTTGTCGGCCCCTTCCACTGTTCCAAAACACTTCGAACACAATATAGACCAAATTTTACTGTACAAAAAATGTAGATCTTGTTAAAACACACAATTTATGTTCTAATTAAGTTTTTTGTAGAGTGAACCATTTCGGAGGTATTCCTTGTTATTCGTAACAGTTTTAGAGAACAAACTTTCGTCAAATGGAACGTTTTTATAACTTAACCGTGCAAAGAGAACGTAATTGCAAAGCTTTAAAAGATATGACTACCGCTCAAGGCCTACTATATTCCCATATTCCCCTTGTACCTACAGGAAAATTAGCAATAAGATAATTTCTGCAAATGTTTATCTCTAACATGAGCAAGATACACAGTTTCATTAGACATTTCAAAAATTCCTTCCGTGCTGCCGTTGTAGGGATATATCGTCAAACCACGGACAACGTCGGGTATTTCAGCTAGTAACAAAGAAACACAAGGATGTTGGACAAGTACAACCTAAGTCTAAAAGTTGTAGGCATATATCGTCAAACCACGGACAACGTCGGGTATTTCAGCTAGTAACAAAAAACACAAGGCTATTGGACAAGTACAACCTAAGTCTAAAAGTTGTAGGGATATATCGTCAAACCACGGACAACGTCGGGTATTTCAGCTAGTAACAAAGAAACACAAGGATATTGGACAAGTGCAACCTAAGTCTAAAAGTTGTAGGCATATATCGTCAAACCACGGACAACGTCGGGTATTTCAGCTAGTAACAAAAAACACAAGGCTATTGGACAAGTACAACCTAAGTCTAAAAGTTGTAGGGATATATCGTCAAACCATGGACAACGCCGGGTATTTCAGCTAGTAACAAAGAAACACAAGGATGTTGGACAAGTACAACCTAAGTCTAAAAGTTGTAGGCATATATCGTCAAACCACGGACAACGTCGGGTATTTCAGCTAGTAACAAAAAACACAAGGCTATTGGACAAGTACAACCTAAGTCTAAAAGTTGTAGGGATATATCGTCAAACCACGGACAACGTCGGGTATTTCAGCTAGTAACAAAGAAACACAAGGATATTGGACAAGTACAACCTAAGTCTAAAAGTTGTACGGATATATCGTCAAACCACGGACAACGTCGGGTATTTCAGCTAGTAACAAAGAAACACAAGGATATTGGACAAGTACAACCTAAGTCTAAAAGTTGTAGGGATATATCGTCAAACCACGGACAACGTCGGGTATTTCAGCTAGTAACAAAGAAACACAAGGATATTGGACAAGTACAACCTAAGTCTAAAAGTTGTTGGGATATATCGTCAAACCACGGACAACGTCGGGTATTTCAGCTAATAACAAAGAAACACAAGGATATTGGACAAGTGCAACCTAAGTCTAAAAGTTGTAGGGATATATCGTCAAACCACGGACAACGTCGGGTATTTCAGCTAGTGACAAAGAAACACAAGGATATTGGACAAGTACAACCTAAGTCTAAAAGTTGTAGTGATATATCGTCAAACCACGGACAACGTCGGGTATTTCAACTAGTAACAAAGAAACACAAGGATATTGGACAAGTACAACCTAAGTCTAAAAGTTGTAGGGATATATCGTCAAACCACGGACAACGTCGGGTATTTCAGCTAGTGACAAAGAAACACAAGGATATTGGACAAGTACAACCTAAGTCTAAAAGTTGTAGTGATATATCGTCAAACCACGGACAACGTCGGGTATTTCAGCTAGTAACAAAGAAACACAAGGCTATTGGACAAGTACAACCTAAGTCTAAAAGTTGTAGGGATATATCGTCAAACCACGGACAACGTCGGGTATTTCAACTAGTAACAAAGAAACACAAGGATATTGGACAAGTACAGCCTAAGTCTAAAAGTTGTAGGGATATATCGTCAAATCACGGACAACGTCGGGTATTTCAGCTAATAACATAGAAACACAAGGATGTTGGACAAGTACAACCTAAGTCTAAAAGTTGTAGGGATATATCATCAAACCACGGACAACGTCGGGTATTTCAGCTAATAACATAGAAACACAAGGATATTGGACAAGTACAGCCTAAGTCTAAAAGTTGTAGGGATATATCATCAAACCACGGACAACGTCGGGTATTTCAGCTAATAACATAGAAACACAAGGATGTTGGACAAGTACAACCTAAGTCTAAAAGTTGTAGGGATATATCATCAAACCACGGACAACGTCGGGTATTTCAGCTAATAACATAGAAACACAAGGATGTTGGACAAGTACAACCTAAGTCTAAAAGTTGTAGGGATATATCGTCAAATCACGGACAACGTCGGGTATTTCAGCTAATAACATAGAAACACAAGGATATTGGACAAGTACAGCCTAAGTCTAAAAGTTGTAGGGATATATCATCAAACCACGGACAACGTCGGGTATTTCAGCTAATAACATAGAAACACAAGGATGTTGGACAAGTACAACCTAAGTCTAAAAGTTGTAGGCATATATCGTCAAACCACCGACAACGTCGGGTATTTCAGCTAGTAACAAAGAAACACAAGGATATTGGACAAGTAAAATGTCATATGTTTGAGATATTGTGATGACAAATGAAATGCATATCTTGAATTTTCTGGCTATAGCCCCTGTAGTCGTATTTACTCTGGACGACTTTTGCATAACTGGTGAACCGTTAGACACAGACCAAATCATACTGTACAAAAAATGTAGATCTTGCTAAAATACACAATTTATGTCTCAATAAATTTTCTTGTAGGGTGAACCATTTCGGAGATATTCCTTGTTGTGTGTGTGAATTTCGGAAAACTTAGAACTTTAGCGAAATGCAACAACGTTGTTCATGTTTGTATATCTTAATCGTGCAAAGAGAACGGAATCTCAAGGTCAAAAAGATTTGACTATCGCACAAAGCCTACTGTATTCTAATATTCCCCTTGTACCTACAAGGAAATAAGCAATAAGATAATTTGTACGAATGTTTATCTTAACTAACATGGAGATATAGGGATAAGAGTTTGTAAGAATGGTTAGTACAAAAGTAGAGAAAATCATGTGAGTGCAACACATCAGATTTTTAATAATTATGCCGACGTTTCGTCACGAAATTATGCTCGGCTTCCTCATGGGCGACTGTTAAAAATCTATCCAATTACGTCTATTCTGATTGGTCTCATCCAGTCTTACTCGTAATCCTATTGGTTCCTTCTCCTCCAATGCTTACCGAGTTCCAATGGCAACACATTTTTACGTACAGGAAATCAAAGGCGTGCACAATCATATTTGCTTCTTTAATAAAATAAGTTGAAATAAGTTGAAATACTCTTGATTAACCCAAGATGTTTCCGCGGATACTTTTCTGGCACGATTTACGTTTCAGGAGGTCTTTAATATTTGGTACAAGGTGCACAGTCTCAAGGCGATTTTCACTTATCTTGCTGCGATACTCACTTTTGACATAGTTCATTTTTGAAAATGTTTCTTCCCAGATATCAGTGATGCCAAAGGCTGCCATTAAACTAGACGCAAACAAATGTAACCTTGGATACAGCAGGCCGGACACCTAAATAATTCCCAATTTTCTTTCACAGAATATAATACGGTCGTGAAATTCTGCAATGCAAGTAGGTTAAAATTTTTTAGCTCGTGCGAGCCTCAAAAAAAATGCAAAATTATTGGATTTTGGCTTCAAACGATTTTAGGTCTTCAAATTTGAAGAGAATGTAAGCACGGGAGATGGTATAAGTCTGCAATTACCAGTCTTACAAGTCCAACAGTTAGATTTATCGTCTTCATCTCCAAAACAAGAATATTCGTCCTACCACTGAATTGTAGTGTCACCGCGCCCGCCGCATCTAATTGCCGACAACAGCAGTGTCACCCATCGCATTATTGTCGGCACTACCGCAAAGGAGCCGAAGGAAAGAGACAGAGCATGGCCGCATTGTTGGGGCGCTTGCCGAAAGAGAGAAAAGGATAGACACTTCGAGAATCTTCTCTGCTTTGTATCTCGCCGCAATAACTGAACGTTCCTGAAGCTTCCAGAATAGTGCCTGGGAGATATAAATAGCGGTAAAGTGCGACAGAAGGTGAAGGTTGAGTAGTCGTGCCGACGGAGACGGACAGACGTATGTGAAGGTTGAGTAGTGCCGACGGAAAGAAGAGACGTATGCGAAGCGTCTAGGAGTCACACCAGGGAGAAGGAACAGTTCTTTGTGTTACGAGTTCGGGGCCGTGCTGTTGGAGAATCGAAAAAGACTTTCTTGCTGTTGCAACGAGTGTACAAAGTTACTGTTTACGGAAATAAAAGTGTTTCTTTATCTAGACTATATCTTTCTTCTTTACTTCACACCAAACCCAAAAAAGTCACACTGGTGTCAGAAGTGGGATTCGTCGAATTGCTTCTAGTTTCGTTACATCGTCGTTAGAAGTTGCAACGTTAGAACCAAGATGGAGGGAGATTCGGAAACCAGGATGATGGCAATGATGAAAGAATTATTCGCCGAAATGAAGACAGAAATGTCCAAGATGAAGGCGGCAAACAACAACCTCGTTGCCGAGCTGAAAGAGATGAAGACGGAGCTATCGGCGAAAATTGATGGCGAACTGATTGGCGTGACGGAAGACGTGGAAGAACTCGGCGAAAAGGTGGTAGACCTCTGCCAGCACGTGGACGTCGTGGAGGACGGCGGGGAACGTCTTGGCGCCCTGGTAGTAAGAGTTGACGAGAGCGTCAAAGTACTGGATGCCAGGGGCAGACGGAATAGCGCGGACCCGGGGAGGGAGCACCTAGTGGCCGAGGCGACAGTTGCGCCCGTTTCAGATGATGTGAGGGAAGACGTGAAACAACTCGGCGAACTGATTGGCATGACGGAAGACGTGAAACAACTCGGCGAACTGATTGGCGTGACGGAAGACGTGGAACAACTCGGCGAACTGATTGGCATGACGGAAGACGTGGAACAACTCGGCGAACTGATTGGCGCGACGGAAGGCGTGGAAGAACTCGGCGAAGAGGTGGAAGACCTCTGCCAGCATGTGGACGTCGTGGAGGACGACGGGGAACGTCTTGGCGCCCTGGTAGTAAGAGTTGACGAGAGCGTCAAAGTACTGGATGCCAGGGGCAGACGGAATAGTACAGACCCGGGGAGGGAGCACCTAGTGGCCGAGGCGACAGTTGCGCCCGTTTCAGATAACGAAAGTGTACGTCTCGGGGAAGACAAAGGAGCAGTTCAGGGACGTCATCGAGGATCCTCTGGAGGAGTGTGTCGGGTACGTAACCAAACAGGATATGACGTGGAGGACGATCAGCAGGGAAGTGCACAAGCAAACGAGCAACACGCGAGAACCGACTTGGCGTGTGACATGGGGGGACCGTCAGAGCCATCCAATCACCTGACACATAGTGCCGTGAACGGAAGAATGGTGGACATCATCTTGGACGGCAGGATACAGGAGAGGCCGTGCCGAGCACGAGTGAACACGAGTGCAGCGGTGGACGCGACTCGCGCGGATGTGGTGGGGTTTGTTGCCGGACCCATCGGAAGCAAGGTGGCTGCGAAGGTGCGCCAGAGAGGTCGGCGGACATGGTACTCAGTGAGTCGTTTCCAAGTGCGCAGGATGGCCCGTCAACACACCAGGAAGAGGGGCAACTGGACGAGGGACCGTCAAGACCGGCGGTACTGTTGCAGAATTTCGAAGCAGGATGGCATACATCGTCCTACCCGGACCAAGGGACACTATCCAACAGCGATACCTAGGATCGTGCCTCCTGGAGAAGAGGTTCGATGGGTTAGTCCACCGGGGCGCAAGGGAGATGCCGCAGTGATAGTGCTGGTCGGGACGACCAGCTCTGAGGAGGGAGCAGTGTCACCGTGCCCTCGCATCTAATTGCCGACAACAGCAGTGTCACCCATCGCATTATTGTCGGCACTACCGCAAAGGAGCCGAAGGAAAGAGACAGAGCATGGCCGCATTGTTGGGGCGCTTGCCGAAAGAGAGAAAAGGATAGACACTTCGAGAATCTTCTCTGCTTTGTATCTCGCCGCAATAACTGAACGTTCCTGAAGCTTCCAGAATAGTGCCTGGGAGATATAAATAGCGGTAAAGTGCGACAGAAGAGGCAGTCAGAGAATGTGAAGGTTGAGTAGTCGTGCCGACAGAAAGAAGAGACGTATGCGAAGCGTCGAGGAGTCACAACAGGGAGAAGGAACAGTTCTTTGTGTTACGAGTTCGGGGCCGTGCTGTTGGAGAATCGAAAAAGACTTTCTTGCTGTTGCAACGAGTGTACAAAGTTACTGTTTACGGAAATAAAAGTGTTTCTTTATCTAGACTATATCTGTCTTCTTTACTTGACACCAAACCCAAAAAGGTCATGGGTATGTATACCCCGTGGTATCCGCCTCTGACCAGCAGGTGTGTTTGTGCTTTCCCTGATCAGTGGACCTGGGAATCAATGGATGTCGGCGATATAATCATGAATGTTCGTTTCAAATGTATAACATTGTTGTTCAGTAACTATTTGATTATCTTAACTTGCAGATGGCAGCACAAGCATTTCATTTCATTGGGTTAAATGAAAGGAAGAAAATATGCAACATCAGCAAGAAAATTGAAAGAATTTGACACTTTATATTAAAGATTATAGAGATATATGAACCTTATAATAATGTGGGGAAAAATTGTGCATTAATAAGGAGCAGTTCTCAAAAGTATCTTAGTCACAGAGATGTAAAGTCTGCAGTTATAGATATAAGAATAGCCTGTTATGTCCATAAGAGCAAATAAATAGTTGTAAATTTAACTCATATAATGATCCATCTGTTGGGTTTCAGTTTTCTGTGTTGCCGAATGTGAGTGAAACTGGCCACACTTGAAAGAGTGGCGCTGCTGGCACTGATAGATCCGCACGAAAATCTGATTGATTGATTCAAGTTTTGTAACAAAGGCAAACGTTTGGTGTTCTATTTTCGTCGCAAAATGATCTTCGTTAACTAACACCACTTCACATGTTTTAAATTACATCAATAAGCAAATTCAGCAATCATACAACCACATCAGAAAATACAAATGGATGCAACACGATTCACCAGTCACAGGTAATTTTATAGACACCCGCATCATTTTCCAAAACGTTCTTATGTTTGACAGGAACGCAGCTTTTTCACTGGTGTGTTGTTGGAATTTTGTGGTGTTGAAATATTTTTGTAATTCTTTCCGTGATTGTATTGTAATAGTAAACATATAAGAGACAGCGAAACTGGAGGAAAACATTGAAAGATTGAGAAAGATTATCAGAAGAACTGTGAGTTGTAATATTAGAGAACACTATAAACGTGTTAACAACGAGAACGAAATTGTGTTTTTGTAGTAAGATTTAGAGGAAAATAAAGTGTTAGAAAAAGTAAACTGACTACGCATTTTGCGCGACTTTTAATGAAGTATTTGTGTGAACGTTTATCTCTGGGGAAAGTCAAGGCAGTAAAGCGACAAAATGAAGTGAAGAGCATGAAGGGAAGTTTGAAGTGATACCAACAGCTGCTGCTAGCAAATCCTCGACATGTCTTGCAGCAAGAAGGTTCTGGATTAAGCCAAAGAATGCCAGATGTTAGGACCACGTACAGAGGGCGTTACACGGAATTAATTAGACGACAGGAGAAAGTTGGCTAAACTGTCTAACACCTGCAACCATTCTTTTCACTCCCCTTTATTTACTTCACAAATAAACACGAATATGCAATTGATGGTTTACATGAGAGTCGTTTATTAATATCTTCATATAGAAATAAGTATATGTGTGTGTGTGTGTGTGTGTGTGTGTGTGTGTGCGTGCGTGCGTGTGTGTGTGTGCGCCTTCTATACCGTTGCATCCATTTCGATCGTATAACCTTTGACACACGAACAAAAATGCTTAGAATTCGAAACTCCACATATCACAGCCAATCATTACTAGCGATGGCTCGATACCAGTTTTTTTCTCGATATCGATACATTTCTACTTCTAGTTTCAATACAAAATAGAATGTTGGTACAACTGTGTAATACCAACTAATTAATTAGGTGCACATATTTAATGAGACAACATTTAAAACCATTAGTGAAGTTATTCTTAAACTCTACATTAGACATTTAAAAGTACAATACGTTTTTGAAGTAATCCACTTTTATACATTCTCAATCGTTCAGGTTCAAGTCTACCTGCTTCTTTTTCTCTTACATATGTATGAGCCCTGCTGTGCTAAATAGTCTTTCAGAGAAAACTGTTGCACTTGCAACACACAAATATTTAGTGGCCAATGTGTTTAGTTTTTGAAATTTCCAATTTCTGCACTAGAAAGAGAAGGTGAGAAACCGTCGTTGAGATGTGCAGTGATTTCTTGTTGTGAACTGTTAACTGGCAGTGAATCTGATACACGAGTGTATTCTTACATAACCTTACTGTACAAGGGCCACATTCCTCGCAATCTCTCAGGCTTTGCAGCAGCTTCAGCGAATGAAGGCTGCCATTGGTTGATTGTTACGCGTATGATTCGTTCATTTCAACAAGTCACGTATCAATGGAATACTCAATCACAGGATAGAGAGTATGCAGAAAGGAAACTCGGCAGAAATCAGTGCGCATGCGCGAAGTAAACCGAGTAAACTGGGTAAACAGCTGTGTTGTAGAAGCCAAACCAATGGATACGTTGTGTTTGCTTTACCTCGAGCATATTAGCTCCTATAACTGAAGAATTGTTTTAGAAGCGTACCTGCCAACATTATTGCAGCATTAAAAAAAAAAAAATAGTGTTCAGGTGTGTCATTGTACCTTTGTCTTGCTTGTTTAATCTGCATTTATGAAGCAACTACAGCAGCCAATCATATCATTCATAGATTAATTAATTTGTAATTTTTTTCACTTTTATTTTTATTTTACAAATCTCTATTCACAAAATTTAAGAAATAAAAAGTTCTCATGCTGACAAACAGCCTTAACGTATGGGGAAATCCTTGCATGCGTGGCTGAATTGCACATTCTCCATTAAATTAATCAATGTGTTTCCAACATTATTTGTTGTCATTAATCTGAGAATATTGTCAGTGAAAATGCTCTCCAGATATTCAATGTAGGTTATAAAGGTTGAACTTGGACATTTTAAATTTCCAAAGGCACACATATTCTTGTTCTCGCGTGCTTTGAAAGGAGAATGCAGATTTTTATAGTTAAAATTATTACCCTCCCTGTTTATCTTGTATTACTGGGTAAAGTACATTAACAACTAGGCATACATTGCTGTGATTCTGAAATAACACTTAACTTATAGTAAGTTATAAATATATAACATTTGTTTTATTGTAAAAAGGTGAAATAAAATAAGTGCAATTGTAGGTTTTATTGTAACTATGTTATGTTGTGGAAATAGACATGATATGAAAAGACCATTCCTAGATCTCTTTAGCCCTTAATATAAAATAACCGTAACTTTTGGTATACTGTAAAGTTACTGCTGTGATTAAAGGCAGGCTCACACTTGGACGCGCAGAAGCGAAGCGCGGCGCGCCGAACAGAACCAGCTCGCTCACATCTATCGGAAGCAAGACGCGCCGAAGAGTTGATGTGCCGAGTCAATCAGCACAATGGATCGCTTGGCTGTACTAGCGCTAATGTGCGAACAAGCAGAAAAAGAGGAACTTAGGCAAAACAGAAGATTCCTGGTGCATGATATAAACTTATCCAGGAATATAAAGCATGATTTTATTACACTGTTTGATTGTCTGTTGCGTGCACTAATCCCAAGGTCGCGGGTTCAAACCCGGTTCAGACCGATGTTTTTTAAGTATGCTTAAAAACGACAGCTCCATGTCAGTAGCTTTACTGGCATATAAAAGAACTCCTGCGGGACAAAATTCCGGCACACCGGTGACCCTCGCAATTGACAGCGTCGTTAACACAACAAAATAAAAAAAAATTGAAAGTGTACTTTAGAATGAGCCTGACGAAGTTTCAGCAGATATTTCATCTTACTGCATTACAATACAATACATTTCATGTTAAACTACTATTTTACATGGCCATTTTCCAAATTCAAGTATGCGTGTATTACTCGTATTGTTAGAAAGGTTAACCATTGTTTGCCTCACAAGATATTTTGTAGCACCCCCACTACCACCACTAATTATTATTATTATTATTATTATTATTATTATTATTATTATTATTATTATTATTATTATTATTATTATTATTATTATTATTATTATATACTTATTTGGCATTAATATATTGTGATGATTTGAAACAATAACACCATTTTAAACCATAGTAGATAAATTAGCTATTCCTATTTTTTAACTGGATGCCCAATTAAATAAACACACTTAGATACTTTTTAAACGTTTTGTTCATTCATTATAAAGTGATTTAAAATAACAGAGGTGTAAAAATTATTAGACTCAAAGTAAGGTTTTATTTATGTAATATTACATATTCATCTAGGCTTATGTTTTATTCATTGGCGGTTACCATAATAAAAAGCTTAGAGCATTTACGACGATTCAGAGGTTGTTGTCTATATTAAAAAATAAAGTATACCTAACTATAGACTATCAAATTTTAACTTGGAAGGTATACTTTTGATGACCATTGTCAGTCATGTATCAGCTTAGTATAATCTGTAAATGATCCAGACCACACCATATATGGAAATTAAATTATATATAATATTTTTTCATCATGGGAATCCATTTTTATAGGGCTTTAAGCCTAGGAAAAGCTATCCATAGCAAAAACTACCGCTCGGAGTTGTTAATGGTAGAAAATCTTATATATTTAAACGGGCAATTCTTGTGTGTATATATATATATATATATATATATATATATATATATATATATATATTCCGCGTTACTTGGAAACGGCTCTAACGATTTTGATCAAATTTTGTATTCAGATAGTTTTGCTTTTTAAGTTCAGCTATATAGGTGTAATTCCCGAAAAAACGCGATTTTACATAAAAAATAACATTTTTTATTCCCGCTTCTACAGAGCAATTCTTGTATATACTCACGGTATTTCAGAAACGGCTCTAAAGATTTGATTAAATTTTTGTATACATGCGTATTACATTCACAGCGTTTTCTCTACTCACTTTTAGGTAACACAATCACATCTCTTTCTCTACTCACTCTTCTATAAACAATTTTCCACAAAAAACGTGATTTTTCACACAAAAATGGAAGCCAAATTGAAAATGTAAATTCCAAAACGAAAAACATGAAGACGGAAACGTCCAACTTGAAGATAGATCTATCGGAGAATACGAGTGACTGGCCGGGGTTAAGCAAGCCATGGAAGAACTGACGGAAATATGAAGGACCTTGGCCAATGTGTTAACGCCCTGGAGTCAATCGCAGCACCAAAGAACTGAACTCCATAATGGAACAAATGCTCGACGAAAACCTCAAACTCGGTGGATATCTGGGGTAGGCCTGCGTTCAGCAGTGGACGCTTTACAGCTGAAATGATAGTGGTTATGAAATATTTATATGAATATCTTTATCTCTTTTATCTCGGAAATTACTCTTAACAATTGTGACAAAAAGTTTCATATAGTTAACATTCAGGTTTACCTAAATAAGTATCTTCTTCCACAAAAAACAAGACTCACAGAAACAGAGGCGAAAATCGCTGCGCAAAGCTCGGTCACCCAGTTACTAAATATTTATAGTGAGCAACAGTGTATTCGCAGAAAGTGTTTTATTTTACCTTAGAGAGTTGTAAACTATTTTCAAGTTCAGACCTCGCATCCATTTTACCATAAGAAATGAATTTGAGTATAATACTGTTCACACGTGTGTGTGTGTGTGTGTGTGTGTGCGTGTGTGTGTGTGTGTGTGTGGTGTGTGGTGTGTGTGTGTGGTGTGTGTATGTGGTGTGTGTGTATGTGGTGTGTGTGTGTGTGGTGTGTGTGTATGTGGTGTGTGTGTGTGTCTGTGTGTGTATGTGTGTGTGTGCGTGCGTGTGTGTGTGTCTGTGTGTGTGTGTGTGGTGTGTGTGTATGTGTGTATGTGTGTGTGTGTGTGGTGTGTGTGTATGTGGTGTGTGGTGTGTGTATGTGGTGTGTGGTGTGTGTGTATGTGGTGTGTAGTGTGTGTATGTGGTGTGTGGTGTGTGTGTGTGTCTGTGTGTGTGGTGTGTGTGTATGTGGTGTGTGGTGTGTGTGTGTGTGTGTGTGTGTGTGTGTGTGTGTGTGTGTGTAACCAAGACACTGCACAAGCCCTTACGAAGCTTGTTCTGGTATGATTATAGTTTTTCTTCTATTACTATTTAATAAGAACGCGCAATTTAACATCAAATATGTAGTAATTCCATACAGCTCTTCCTTAAATTATAGCGTTTATATTAATTTTCTTAGAATATTTCCAATTTCCGCAGGTATTTGTTCCCAAGCTTATCCCTTATATTGTTATTACTGTATAATTTGTGGCATTTATCGAACAAAAAGGTATATCTATTGTTGAACCAAAGTGATATGTTTTCCTCTTCTATTGCTGCAGATATATCAAGCGCAATGAATGATTTACTGCTACTGGTACAAATGTCACAGCATTGGAGATGACCTTGATCAGCACGAAGACTCCCGACAGAGACACGATTGGTACCGATTGTGAAACCTCACCCGCGGAAGTATTCTCTGCGAGCGGAAGCCTGGAATTCTACGCGTCGCGCCGCGCTTAGGTGAGAGCCGTTCCATTTATTAACATGGAAAAGATATTTTTCGGCGCGCTGCGCTTCTCCTCTGCGCGTCCAAGTGTGAGCCTGCTTTAACAAGAAATATCTCCGAAATGGTTCACCGTACAAAAAAATTTATTTGGATATAAATTGTATATTTTAGCACGAAATGCATTTTTTCTATAGTAAGATTTGACTATCGCACACAGCCTACTATATTCCCATATTCCCCCTGTACCTACAAGGAAATTAGCAATAAGATAATTTCTGCAAATGTTTATGTCAACTAACACGAACAAGATACACAGTTTCATTAGACATTTTAAAAATTGCTTCCAAACGCCGGACGGGCAAATGGTTAAAATGTCTAAATGCCCGGACGTGGAGGTACATTTCAAGGAATTCTTCCTGACAATGGGACGTTTTCTTAAACACTGACAGAGCAGAGGTCGCTCGTTCCTGTCTCATTGGACGAGTTATAACAGAGAGAAGTAGGGTGGCCCGCGCCTCACTTGTTTCGGGTCATGTTCCTCATTTTCGTCTCCCGTCGCGAACACGCTCGCTCGAGACAATTTCTTGGCATCAGTCCATCCTCGGTTGTTTTTTGGTCTAGCTAAAGGTTGATGTGACAGTGTTGTTGTATATGGGCCCGGCCCTTACTACATTCCCTCCTGTAGGTATCTGTACCAATGTTTATCACATTCTGTACCACGCATAGCAAGTATTGTATTCCACCCGAAAATTCCATGTCGAGATTTCACCGGAAATATGTTTTGAGATAATTTGTACAAATGTTTATCTCAACTAACATGTTTACACCTGGCTTGGTCCCCTGAGACCGGCCAATATACTCGCTCCTTGAATCCGCAGGTGCAATAGCAGTACTGCCTACCATGAATTCTCTCTGGTAAAGGTGTTTTAGTGAGGAGTACTACCATTCGGGTGCAGTTCACTCGGGCGGCTGTGCCAGTCGCTGCTGGTCCGTCAAGGACTTTTTCCTCCACTTGAAAAAAAATAGTATGCAACAAAATTATATCCAGTTCTCGATGTCTCACTATGCTCACACAGTGCTTTTGCTTTTTATTTATAAATTCTATCGAATTATGATTTTTGTAAACATTTTCCCGTATTTTAGTTATTTATTCCTTTTTCCTTCATGTAATGTATACTTATTATTGCAATATTTTTTCCCTTACTTTATATTTCTGTGGAAATATCAGTGTGGTGTGTGAACAAAGGAAATTATAGGATCTACTAATAGTTTTTGTTGCATTGTTACCCTGCATAAATATTCGCTGTGCTTTCCAATCCACATTGAACATAAGCTTCTGTTAAAAGGCTTGGAGCCATTAGTAAACAAAATCACATTACATTAGATATACTTGGTGAGAACATTGCAACTGTAAGATGGTAACGTTCAATTAGAGAGGAGACACTTCATTAGAATTCTTAGCAGGATTCAATTTTAGCGAATCGATATTGATTGCGAGCAGCGTACATTCCGATACAGAACGTGCTCAAGGCGTATTTAATTTCGTTTGAAATGCGAACTATCATTACGTACAGTAAACTGTTACTGCAAGCATGGCCTCCTGCAAACAAACCATTTGTTGCCACAGACCAGTTTTAATTTCTCTACCACATAGCTGACGTAACAGCATTCATTCAACAAGGAAGAGATCGTGTTAGAAAAATACTAGCGGAAATCCCGACGTTGTCCGTGGTTTGACGATATATCCCTACAACTTTTAGACTTAGGTTGCACTTGTCCAATATCCTTGTGTTTCTTTGTTACTAGCTGAAATACCCGACGTTGTCCGTGGTTTGATGATATATCCCTACAACTTTTAGACTTAGGTTGCACTTGTCCAATATCCTTGTGTTTCTTTGTTACTAGCTGAAATACCCGACGTTGTCCGTGGTTTGATGATATATCCCTACAACTTTTAGACTTAGGTTGCACTTGTCCAATATCCTTGTGTTTCTTTGTTACTAGCTGAAATACCCGACGTTGTCCGTGGTTTGATGATATATCCCTACAACTTTTAGACTTAGGTTGTACTTGTGCAATATCCTTGTGTTTCTTTGTTACTAGCTGAAATACCCGACGTTGTCCGTGGTTTGACGATATATCCGTACAACTTTTAGACTTAGGTTGTACTTGTCCAATATCCTTGTGTTTCTTTGTTACTAGGTGAAATACCCGACGTTGTCCGTGGTTTGACGATATATCCCTACAACTTTTAGACTTAGGTTGTACTTGTGCAATATCCTTGTGTTTCTTTGTTACTAGCTGAAATACCCGACGTTGTCCGTGGTTTGACGATATATCCCTACAACTTTTAGACTTAGGTTGTACTTGTCCAATATCCTTGTGTTTCTTTGTTACTAGCTGAAATACCCGACGTTGTCCGTGGTTTGACGATATATCCCTACAACTTTTAGACTTAGGTTGTACTTGTCCAATATCCTTGTGTTTCTTTGTTACTAGCTGAAATACCCGACGTTGTCCGTGGTTTGACGATATATCCGTACAACTTTTAGACTTAGGTTGTACTTGTCCAATATCCTTGTGTTTCTTTGTTACTAGCTGAAATACCGGACGTTGTCCGTGGTTTGACGATATATCCGTACAACTTTTAGACTTAGGTTGTACTTGTCCAATATCCTTGTGTTTCTTTGTTACTAGCTGAAATACCCGACGTTGTCCGTGGTTTGACGATATATCCGTACAACTTTTAGACTTAGGTTGTACTTGTCCAATAGCCTTGTGTTTCTTTGTTACTAGCTGAAATACCCGACGTTGTCCGTGGTTTGACGATATATCCCTACAACTTTTAGACTTAGGTTGCACTTGTCCAATAGCCTTGTGTTTCTTTATTACTAGCTGAAATACCCGACGTTGTCCGTGGTTTGACGATATATCCCTACAACTTTTAGACTTAGGTTGTACTTGTCCAATATCCTTGTGTTTCTTTGTTACTAGCTGAAATACGCGACGTTGTCCGTGGTTTGACGATATATCCCTACAACTTTTAGACTTAGGTTGCACTTGTCCAATATCCTTGTGTTTCTTTGTTACTAGCTGAAATACCCGACGTTGTCCGTGGTTTGACGATATATCCCTACAACTTTTAGACTTAGGTTGTACTTGTCCAATATCCTTGTGTTTCTTTGTTACTGGCTGAAATACCCGACGTTGTCCGTGGTTTGACGATATATCCCTACAACTTTTAGACTTAGGTTGTACTTGTCCAATATCCTTGTGTTTCTTTGTTACTAGCTGAAATACCCGACGTTGTCCGTGGTTTGACGATATATCCCTACAACTTTTAGACTTAGGTTGTACTTGTCCAATAGCCTTGTGTTTCTTTGTTACTAGCTGAAATACCCGACGTTGTCCGTGGTTTGACGATATATCCCTACAACTTTTAGACTTAGGTTGCACTTGTCCAATAGCCTTGTGTTTCTTTATTACTAGCTGAAATACCCGACGTTGTCCGTGGTTTGACGATATATCCCTACAACTTTTAGACTTAGGTTGTACTTGTCCAATATCCTTGTGTTTCTTTGTTACTAGCTGAAATACGCGACGTTGTCCGTGGTTTGACGATATATCCCTACAACTTTTAGACTTAGGTTGCACTTGTCCAATATCCTTGTGTTTCTTTGTTACTAGCTGAAATACCCGACGTTGTCCGTGGTTTGACGATATATCCCTACAACTTTTAGACTTAGGTTGTACTTGTCCAATATCCTTGTGTTTCTTTGTTACTGGCTGAAATACCCGACGTTGTCCGTGGTTTGACGATATATCCCTACAACTTTTAGACTTAGGTTGTACTTGTCCAATATCCTTGTGTTTCTTTGTTACTAGCTGAAATACCCGACGTTGTCCGTGGTTTGACGATATATCCCTACAACTTTTAGACTTATGTTGCACTTGTCCAATATCCTTGTGTTTCTTTGTTACTGGCTGAAATACCCGACGTTGTCCGTGGTTTGACGATATATCCCTACAACTTTTAGACTTAGGTTGTACTTGTCCAATATCCTTGTGTTTCTTTGTTACTAGCTGAAATACCCGACGTTGTCCGTGGTTTGACGATATATCCGTACAACTGAGGTTGCACTTGTCCAATATCCTTCGGTTATTGTGAAGCGATAAGAAGCCTCGCTGGGACAATAAAGTACAAATCATAACCTCAAAGTTGGTGAAATGCAAGATAAAACGACAAACAGATGTATAAAGTATTAAAGATCGCCGGCCAATAGGATATTGGAGTTTTAATATTACGTGGTAGGTATTACAATTGTGACTGTTATTGTTTTGAGTGAGCGGGGGTGAGGGAAATTCCTTTCCGAAACGTTGGTAGCGCCACATAATGCCGGCGTTATGCCAGGAATTCCTAATTATTAACGTAGGCAAGCTTATAAGAGTATGGCCCTTGGCAACGAGCCTCTCGCACTGCCTAATCCAAGCTTTTACTACATTATCTCTGAACTGAAGGCTTCGTGCATCGGCTGAGAAGCTGGATATTACGACTTTGTAATTATTTGCACATTTAACACTGGAATTAAAACATATATACTTATACATGTTTATAATTATGAAGAACCGAATTAAGCAGTAACTACGCAATGTGATAAACTTGGAGAAAAAACTCTTTTCCCGTCACCTGTTTTCGATAGTTATGTATTTGTTAAGGTTTCGTCCGTTGGCATTACTACTATCGATGTTTGGGTTTATCTGGCAACCTCTAATATCAAGAGAGGCCATGATTGTTTTGGTACAATTTAAGGTTATGTATTAGGTTTCTGGCAGAGAATGGAAATACAGAGATTGTATTTAGAACGCCAGAGATAAGTATGACGTGCTTGTGGAACTATTTTCGTGTGATCCGCTTGCAGTTTTGACAAACACTTAGAACTGTATAATTCTGGAGCATCCTCCATACTCCCCTGGCATGAGCCGATGTTGTTTTGATGTGTTCTAGAAAATGAAATAGCTCTTAGAGGAGTTCGCTCAAGAACCAGGCAGGCAATTATACCAGCATTAGAGCAGGATTAGTGCCGCAAGACAGAGTATGACGTCAGTGGTCTCCCTGAAGTGCGGAGGCGAAGTTATTCATGTAACAGCGGAGGACTTCTCATCAGAAATAACAATATGACTTATCTAGAAATGTTTTCGTTTCTTTTATCTGGAATATATATCGGGTGTTCCAAAAGGGAATGTTTGTAAGCCTCGATGTTGGGTTTATTGACGAAATTTGAACGCATTTTAGATGCGCCACAACGTCCAAACCGTCCATTTCCGGACATGTTTGCCGTGCCGCACAACATACTTGTGGGGGGGGGGGGGCGTATCGATGTCAATGTTCGATTAAGTTCACAACAGACGTGCATGTTTGTATTTGTACTTGAACTCATGTCTTCAGACTCTAAGGAGGGTGGAAAATAACACTGCTTAAACAAAAATTCCCATTCTCGAAGGAAGATATGAATTTCCTGTAACAAAACGGAAAAATCAGTCCGGTTAGTTTCGTATAACTTTATCTTCTAACATTTTATCAGAAATACATTTTTCTTCTTGGTGTTGACACAGTCTACAATCTTTAGTGCTATCACAACTTTTACTTCTCGTAACCTTGTTCACTCCATTCAGTGTCTTTTATTTACCTTTCGTGCTTCGTGCACTGACTACGATGATGCAATCACTCGACGGTAGAGTTTTCCTCACGACGACCGACGTATCTTTCGTCGACACACACACGCATAACTGTCTCTCACTCACTGATACACTGCCCGACTCCTGTCTATACCCGCAAACGCCCCGTTGTGCTGCTTTCTCGCCTACTTATATAGAGGGAATGACGTCACGCGGATCTTTCTCGAGTTCTACACGCAAGCTGGCGATCAAGTGACTAGAACTTTCTCAAAGGCACTGGAAAAAACCTCTTTTCTGTAGCCGTTTCCTTGTTACCGGTCACCTAAATACAACAGCCATGGTTTTATTCTGCAGTTGTGAAGTATCCAACAAATAGTTCAACTGTTTTACTTTCGTGTCTCTGCAGCTGCTATGGCTACGGAATATGTTGTTCAATTAATCTGATTGAGCGACCTAGATTTTCTGATCATTCAGCTCCCTCCGGAACACTTTCAATTAACTTCAAATAATTACCTGGAGGTAAATATAAAAGTAATAATGTTAATTACGGTTTGCATTTTGCAATGTAGATGAGGGTCAAATGAATGAATGAATATACGTACGACGCCATGGTTTTTTATATCAGACAATTAGGATATCACTATCACTAGTTTAGGAGCAGTACTTCCTGTATTTAGTACCAATATTTCACCTATTCAATATTGTGTTCAACAGGTGGTATATCATTCATGTACTTTGTAAGCGTAGCTTATTGACAGTCGGTACCATCACAGATGATACCCGTTTTTTCGGTACCATCACAGATGATACCCGTTTTTCAGGTACCATAACAGGTGATACCCGTTTTTCGGGTACCATGACAGATGATACCCGTTTTTCCGGTACCATAACAGGTGATACCCGTTTTTCAGGTACCATAACAGATGATACCCGTTTTTCAGGTACCATAACAGGTGATACCCGTTTTTCGGGTACCATGACAGATGATAACCGTTTTTTCGGTACCATCACAGTTGATACCCGTTTTTTGGGTATCAACACAGATGATACCCGTTTTTTCGGTACCATGACAGATTATACCCGTTTTGGGTACCATGACAGATGATACCCATTTTTTGGGTACCATGACAGATGATACCCGTTTTTTGGCTACCATGACAGATGATACCCGTTTTTTCGGTACCATGACAGATGATACCCGTTTTTTCGGTACCATCACAGATGATACCCGTTTTATCGGTACCATGACAGATGATACCCGTTTTTTGGGTACCATGATAGATGATACCCGTTTTTTGGGTACCATGACAGATGATACCGGTTTTTTGGGTACCATGACAGATGATACCCGTTTTTCGGGTACCATAACAGATGATACCCGTTTTTTGGGTACCATAACAGATGATACCCGTTTTTTCGGTACCATGAGAGATGATACCCGTTTTTGGGTGCCATGACAGATGATACCCGTTTTTTGGGTACCATGACAGATGATACCCGTTTTTTCGGTACCATGACAGATGATACCCGTTTTTGGGCACCATGACAGATGATACCCGTTTTTTGGGTACCATGACAGATGATACCCGTTTTTTGGCCACCATGACAGATGATACCCGTTTTTTCGGTACCATGACAGAATATACGCGTTTTTTTGGGTACCATGACAGATGATACCGGTTTTTTGTGTACCATGACAGATGATACCCGTTTTTTGGGTACCATGACAGATGATACCCGTTTTTTGGGTACCATGACAGATGATACCGGTTTTTTGGGTACCATGACAGATGATATCCGTTTTTCGGTACCATGACAGATGATACCCGTTTTTTCGGTACCATCACAGATGATATCCGTTTTTTCGATACCATCACAGATGATACCCCTTTTTTGGCTACCATGACAGATGATACCCGTTTTTTCGGTACCATGACAGATGATACCCGTTTTATCGGTACCATGACAGATGATACCCGTTTTTTGGGTACCATGACAGATGATACGCGTTTTTTGGGCACCATCACAGATGATACCCGTTTTTTGGGTACCATGACAGATGATACCCGTTTTTTCGGTACCATAACAGATGATACCCGTTTTTCGGGTACCATGACAGATGATACCCGTTTTTTCGGTACCATGACAGATGATACCCGTTTTTTCGGTACCATGACAGATGATACCCGTTTTTTGGGTACCGTGACAGATGATACCCGTTTTTTGAGTACCATGACAGATGGTACCGGTTTTTTGAGTACCATGACAGATGGTACTCCTTTTTTGAGTACCATGACAGATGGTACTCCTTTTTTGTATACCATGAGAATACTTACCCGTTTTTTGTGTACCATGTGTAGTTTTCCTAGTAAAGGGCCCCTCCTAGACAAGGCCCCCTGCTAGACGAGAGCTCCCCTAGAGAAGGCCCCCTCCTAGACAGGCGCTCCCCTAGACAAGGGCCCCCTTATAGACAAGGCCCCCGCTAGGCAGGGCCCCCCTAGACGAGGCCCCTCGTAGGCAAGGCCCCCTCTTAGACAAGGGCGCCTGCTATAGCAATGGGTCCTACCTTGGTCTATGTCACACCTATAACAGAATCCGACTTTTTGAACGGGGCCTCGGAGAGGTCCGCCGATGGTCTAGGAGTGTCGGCTGTGGTCCAAAACGTATAATTCCAGAGTTTGGTCACTCTCCGTGGAGGCGTTCCCACTTTTTAGTATCGTGTCTTCACGGGCGGTTCAAGACGGGTTGATTATGTAGTGCGGTACCTGGACTTGTAGCCTTACGTTTTACAAGTTTTTCCAAAATTTGAACGGCTGCACGGAACTTTCTGAATTTCACAATGGGTACGTTTCTTAACCCGGGGAACACGCCTGGACCGGTCCCGAGTCGCTGCGGTCCTTGGTTCGAGTTTTAGAAATTTTTGGGTATCTTTGATCGCTTCTTGCGAAGAAGCGAGAGGAGGTTTAACGAATCTGACCATTGGGTCGTGTAGCCCTCGGGGAGGACTACCGGAGTCGGTGGTGCGAGTTCGACCCCCGGCACCGAGTCGAGAGTAAAAGTGTTATATGTGTATAGCGTGCGCTACCGCAGGCGCGGGGGGATGTGCCGGAGTGGGTGGGTAGTGCCCCTGGGGCCGAAGCTTCACGTAACATTTGGCGGTTCCAGGTCCATTAGGGTGCCGACGAGAGCGTCCCGCAGTTTTGCCCGACTTTGGAAGCTTAGATCCGGGCAGGGCGGACAGGTTTAAGAAATCTGAGCACACGTGTGGAAAGCGGTCGAGCTGCACTACAACAGTTAGTGGTCCGAATTGGCGGATTTTGCGCCGTTCAAATTTTAGAAAGTTTTGGCCATCTTACGAGAGGTGTGGGAGGGCCCCCGTCGGCGCGGTTTCGCACACGAAGGTGTTTCTGGATAGCCCTCGAGAAGTACTGCTAAGCCGCGGTGTCCAGGTTCGAATCCCGCGCACCGTTGGGGAGTAAATCGGTTTTTTGTGAATAGAGGGCGGTGGTGGTAAGCGGGGCCGGATTTTGCACCGGCATACGCTGGCACCTGGCCCTCCGGGCACCCACCGCGAATTTCGCATCTCCAGCTCTATTAGGGGCGCCGTTACCGATTTTTAAGACTTTTTTGACTCCTGCGGGCCAACGGCTGGGGATGGGGGCAAAGTGCACATAAGCATTCTTGCTCGTCTCGCCGAGGCGCGTCTTTTGAGTCGTCGCGCGGCGCGCTAGCTCAATTTTGACAAATCGGCGGTGGCTCAACCGTAAGCGGCGCTGGGAGCAGATCGAGAACGCGTGGTCGTAGAGAGACGGGGTTTTTTGCATCGGGAGGGGCGAGACGAGCCCTTTCCAACGCACCCCTCGCCGACCTCGTATCTTAATGAATAAGGTTCATTACGACTTGTTCCGGGGAGTGACTAAGGAATCTGACTACAAGGCTGCAAAGCCGTCCTCGGGGAGGGTGGTGGACCCACACGGCCGGTCGCCGGTCTTGGGGCCCAAGAGCCGTGCTCCGCTCCGCGCCCCACACTGACTGTCGGCCCCACCAAGTGCTGGCAGGCAGGGCGGGAGTCAAAGCACTTTGCTGGCCAGAAGCACCACCCAGCCAGCCAGCCACCAAAGCACTCCACGACCAAAAAGACCATCCACTTCCCTTGTCGAATACTGTCGAAGGATGTCGAAGGATTGTCGAAGGATGAGAGATCGCCTGGGGATCGCCGTTCGCGGGATCGCTTAACCGCGACCGGCAACTGCCACCTGCCTTATTCACCAGACGCCGTCTCCACTTGCTGCAGCTACTCACTCTACGCTACCTCACAGCCGTCCCGCCCGTCCCCCGGCATCGCCGCCACCCTCGCCGACTCCCACCCCCGTTTCTCAGACTCGACACGCGTACAAACATACCGTCCTCACGACACTCTCTTTATTAACGGCGAAAACACCGAGGCGTATGTGCGTTCGGACCTTGCCGCCATCTGTCGGACGGACGGACGTACGGACGTAGGAGAACCAACTAGTCGTGCAGCAGCCTGACAGAGGGCTCTTCTGTCTGTCGGGTCATGGACAATACCTCAACAGAGGGCGCTGTTCTCTTGTTTGGTCTATCTCTTACGGTTTACCAGTTATGCAAAAGTCCAATATCCTTGTGTTTCTTTGTTACTAGCTGAAATACCCGACGTTGTCCGTGGTTTGACGATATATCCCTACAACTTTTAGACTTAGGTTGTACTTGTCCAATATCCTTGTGTTTCTTTGTTACTAGCTGAAATACCCGACGTTGTCCGTGGTTTGACGATATATCCCTACAACTTTTAGACTTAGGTTGTACTTGTCCAATATCCTTGTGTTTCTTTGTTACTAGCTGAAATACCCGACGTTGTCCGTGGTTTGACGATATATCCCTACAACTTTTAGACTTAGGTTGTACTTGTCCAATATCCTTCTGTTATTGTGAGGCGATAAGAAGCCTCGCTGGGACAATAAAGTACAAATCATAACCTCAAAGTTGGTGAAATGCAAGATAAAACGACAAACAGATGTATAAAGTATTAAAGATCGCCGGCCAATAGGATATTGGAGTTTTAATATTACGTGGTAGGTATTACAATTGTGACTGTTATTGTTTTGAGTGAGCGGGGGTGAGGGAAATTCCTTTCCGAAACGTTGGTAGCGCCACATAATGCCGGCGTTATGCCAGGAATTCCTAATTATTAACGTAGGCAAGCTTATAAGAGTATGGCCCTTGGCAACGAGCCTCTCGCACTGCCTAATCCAAGCTTTTACTACATTATCTCTGAACTGAAGGCTTCGTGCATCGGCTGAGAAGCTGGATATGACGACTTTATAATTATTTGTACATTTAACACTGGAATTAAAACGTATATACTTTTACATGTTTATAATTATGAAGAACCGAATTAAGCAGTAACTACGCAATGTGATAAACTTGGAGAAAAAACTCTTTTCCTGTCACCTGTTTTCGATAGTTATGTATTTGTTAAGGTTTCTTCCGTTGGCATTACTACTATCGATCTTTGGGTTTATCTGGCAACCTCTAATATCAAGGAAGGCCATTAGCGTATCATTATTGAATGAAAAACTTTTAATTATTATTCAAATTAAAAATGTTTTGCTTCCAAACAGAGAAATGCAGTCAGTGTTCTGTAATTGTATAATTTTGCCAGGTTATTTCAATATTACAATTATATATTAGACATTCTTTAGATATTTAATACGTTTTAACTGATTCGTTAGTCTATAGTAAAGAATAACAAGCAGATATAAGGGAAGTTTATATTCTTTGAGTTTCACTCAGGTTTGAGGAGGAGAATATGTGGCACAGAATGGAAATACAGAGATTGTATTTAGAACGCCAGAGATAAGTATGACGTGTTTGTGGAACTATTTTCGTGTGATCCGCTTACAGTTTTGACAAACACTTAGAACTGTATAATTCTGGAGCATCCTCAATACTCCCCTGGCATGAGCCGATGTTGTTTTGATGTGTTCTAGAAAATGAAATAGCTCTTAGAGGAGTTCGCTCAAGAACCAGGCAGGCAATTATACCAGCATTAGAGCAGGATTAGTGCCGCAAGACGGGTATGACGTCACTGGTCTCCCTGAAGTGCGGAGGCGAAGTTATTCATGTAACAGCGGAGGTCTTCTCATCAGAAGTAACAATGTGGCTTATCTAGAAATGTTTTCGTTTCTTTTATCTGGAATATATATCGGGTGTTCCAAAAGGGAATGTTTGTAAACCTCGATGTTGGGTTTATTGACCAAATGTGAACGCATTTTTGATGCGCCCCAGCGTCCAAACCGTGCATTTCCGGACATCGTTGCCGTCCCGCACAATATACTGGGGGGGGGGGCTGATGAGGGTATTTAAGGAGGGTGGAAAATAACCCTGCTTAAACAAAAATTTCCATTCTCGAAGGAAGATATGAGTTTCCTGTAACAAAACGGAAAAATCAATCCGCTTACTTTTGTATCACTTTATCTTCTAACATTTTATCACAAATTGCTGTTGACACAGTCGACAATCTTTCGTGCTATCACAACTTTTACTTCTCGTAACCTTGTTCACTCCATTCAGTGTCTTTTGTTTACCTTCTCGTCCTTCGTGCACTGACTACGTCGACGGCAGTTAGAGATTTCCTCACGACGACCGACGTATCTTTCGTCGACACACACACGCATAACTGTCTCTCACTCACTGATACACTGCCCGACTCCTGTCTATACCCGCAAACGCCCCGTTGTGCTGCTTTCTCGCCTACTTATATAGAGGGAATGACGTCACGCGGATCTTTCTCGACTTCTACACGCAAGCTGGCGATCACGTGACTAGAACTTTCTCAAAGGCACTGGAAAAACCTCTTTTCTGTAGCCGTTTCCTTGTTACCGGTCACCTAAATACAACAGCCATGGTTTTATTCTGCAGTTGTGAAGTATCCAACAAATAGTTCAACTGTTTTACTTTCGTGTCTCTGCAGCTGCTATGGCTACGGAATATGTTGTTCAATTAATCTGATTGAGCAACCTAGATTTTCTGATCATTGAACTCCCTGCGGAAACACTTTCAATTAACTTCAAATAATTACCTGGAGGTAAATATAAAAGTAATAATGTTAATTACGGTTTGCATTTTGGAATGTAGATGAGGGTCAAATGAATGAATATACGTACGACGCCATGGTTTTTGATATCAGACAATTAGGATATCACTATCACTAGTTTAGGAGCAGTACTTCCTGTATTTAGTACCAATATTTCACCTATTCAATATTGTGTTCAACAGGTGGTATATCATTCATGTACTTTGTAAGCGTAGCTTATTGACAGTCGGTACCATGACAGATGATACCCGTTTTTTCGGTACCATCACAGTTGATACCCGTTTTTCAGGTACCATAACAGGTGATACCCGTTTTTCGGGTACCATGACAGATGATACCCGTTTTTCCGGTACCATCACAGTTGATACCCGTTTTTCAGGTACCATAACAGGTGATACCCGTTTTTCGGGTACCATGACAGATGATACCCGTTTTTCCGGTACCATAACAGGTGATACCCGTTTTTCAGGTACCATAACAGGTGATACCCGTTTTTCGGGTACCATGACAGATGATACCCGTTTTTTCGGTACCATCACAGTTGATACCCGTTTTTTGGGTATCAACACAGATGATACCCGTTTTTTCGGTACCATGACAGATTATACCCGTTTTTGGGTACCATGACAGATGATACCCATTTTTTGGGTACCATGACAGATGATACCCGTTTTTTGGCTACCATGACAGATGATACCCGTTTTTTCGGTACCATGACAGATGATACCCGTTTTTTCGGTACCATCACAGATGATACCCGTTTTATCGGTACCATGACAGATGATACCCGTTTTTTGGGTACCATGATAGATAATACCCGTTTTTTGGGTACCATGACAGATGATACCGGTTTTTTGGGTACCATGACAGATGATACCCGTTTTTCGGGTACCATAACAGATGATACCCGTTTTTTGGGTACCATAACAGATGATACCCGTTTTTTCGGTACCATGACAGATGATACCCGTTTTTCGGTACCATCACAGATGATACCCGTTTTTTCGGTACCATGACAGATGATACCCGTTTTTTCGGTACCATCACAGATGATACCCGTTTTTTCGGTACCATGACAGATGATACCCGTTTTTTCGGTACCATCACAGATGATATCCGTTTTTTCGGTACCATTAGAGATGATACCCGTTTTTTGGGTACCATAACAGGTGATACCCGTTTTTCGGGTACCATGACAGATGATACCCGTTTTTTGGGTACCATGACAGATGATACGCGTTTTTTTGGGTACCATGACAGATGATACCGGTTTTTTGTGTACCATGACAGATGATACCCGTTTTTTCGGTACCATGATAGATGATACCCGTTTTTTGGGTACCATGACAGATGATACCCGTTTTCTGGGTAGCATGACAGATGATACCGGTTTTTTGGGTACCATGACAGATGATACCCGTTTTTCGGGTACCATGACAGATGATACCCGTTTTTTCAGTACCATGACAGATGATACCCGTTTTTTCGGTACCATGACAGATGATACCCGTTTTTTGGGCACCATCACAGATGATACCCGTTTTTTGGGTACCATGACAGATGATACCCGTTTTTCCGGTACCATCACAGATGATATCCGTTTTTTCGGTGCCATTAGAGATGATACCCGTTTTTGGGTACCATAACAGGTGATACCCGTTTTTATGGTACCATAACAGGTGATACCCGTTTTTCGGGCACCATGACAGATGATACCCGTTTTTTCGGTACCATGACAGATTATACCCGTTTTTTGGGTACCATGACAGATGATACCCATTTTTTGGGTACCATGACAGATGATACCCGTTTTTTGGCTACCATGACAGATGATACCCGTTTTTTCGGTACCATTAGAGATGATACCCGTTTTTTGGGTACCGTAACAGGTGATACCCGTTTTTCGGGTACCATGACAGATGATACCCGTTTTTTGGGTACCATGACAGATGATACCCGTTTTTTGGCTACCATGACAGATGATACCGGTTTTTTGTGTACCATGACAGATGATACCCGTTTTTTCGGTACCATGACAGATGATACCCGTTTTTTGGGTACCATGACAGATGATACCCGTTTTCTGGGTAGCATGACAGATGATACCGGTTTTTTGGGTACCATGACAGATGATACCCGTTTTTCGGGTACCATGACAGATGATATCCGTTTTTCGGTACCATCACAGATGATACCCCTTTTTTGGGTACCATGACAGATGATACCCGTTTTTTCGGTACCATGACAGATGATACCCGTTTTTTGGGCACCATCACAGATGATACCCGTTTTTTGGGTACCATAACAGATGATACCCGTTTTTTTGGGTACCATGACAGATGATACCCGTTTTTTCGGTACCATCACAGATGATACCCCTTTTTTGGGTACCATGACAGACGATACCCGTTTTTTCGGTACCATGACAGATGATACCCGTTTTTTCGGTACCATCACAGATGATACCCATTTTTTCGGTACCATGACAGATGATACCCGTTTTTTGGGTACCATGACAGATGATACCCGTTTTCTGGGTACCATGACAGATGATACCGGTTTTTTGTGTACCATGACAGATGATACCCGTTTTTTCGGTACCAACACAGTTGATACCCGTTTTTTGGGTATCATGACAGATGATACCCGTTTTTTCGGTACCATGACAGATGATACCCGTTTTTCCGGTACCATCACAGATGATATCCGTTTTTTCGGTACCATTAGAGATGATACACGTTTTTGGGTACCATAACAGGTGATACCCGTTTTTATGGTACCATGACAGATGATACCCGTTTTTTGGGTACCATAACAGGTGATACCCGTTTTTCAGGTACCATAACAGGTGATACCCGTTTTTTGGCACCATGACAGATGATACCCGTTTTTTCGGTACCATGACAGATGATACCCGTTTTTTCGGTACCATGACAGATGATACCAGTTTTTCCGGTAACATGACAGATGATACCCGTTTTTTGGGTACCATGACAGATGATACCCGTTTTTTGAGTACCATGACAGATGATACCCGTTTTTTCGGTACCATGACAGATGATACCCGTTTTTTCGGTACCATGACAGATGATACCCGTTTTTTCGGTACCATGACAGATGATACCCGATTTTTGGGTACCATGACAGATGATACCCGTTTTTTCGGTAACATAACAGATGATACCCGTTTTTTGGGCACAATGACAGATGATACCCGTTTTTTCGGTACCATGACAGATTATACCCGTTTTTTGGGTACCATGACAGATGATACCCGTTTTTTGGGTACCATGACAGATGATACCCGTTTTTTGGGTACCATAACAGATGATACCCGTTTTTTTAATACCATGACAGATGATACCCGTTTTTTGGTTACCATGACAGATGATACGCGTTTTTTGGGTTCCATGACAGATGATACCCGTTTTTCGGGTACCATGACAGATGATACCCGTTTTTTCGGTACCATCACAGATGATACCCCTTTTTTCGGTACCATCACAGATGATACCCGTTTTATCGGTACCATGACAGATGATATCCGTTTTTTCGGTACCATTGGAGATGATACCCGTTTTTTGTGTACCATGACAGATGATACCCGTTTTTTGTGTACCATGACAGATGATACCCATTTTTCGGTACCATGACAGTTGATACCCGTTTTTTGGGTACCATGACAGATGATACCCGTTTTTTGTGTACCATGACAGATGATACCCGTTTTTTGTGTACCATGACAGATGATACCCATTTTTTCGGTACCATGACAGTAGATACCCGTTTTTTCGGTACCATGACAGATGATACCCGTTTTTTGGGTACCATGACAGATGATACCCGTTTTTTGGGTACCATGACAGATGATACCCGTTTTTGAGTACCATGACAGATGATACCCGTTTTTTGAGTACCATGACAGATGATACCCGTTTTTTCGGTACCATCATAGATGATACCCGTTTTTTCGGTACCATGACAGATGATACCAGTTTTTCCGGTAACATGACAGATGATACCCGTTTTTTGGGTACCATGACAGATGATACCCGTTTTTTGAGTACCATGACAGATGATACCCGTTTTTTCGGTACCATGACAGATGATACCCGTTTTTTCGGTACCATGACAGATGATACCCGTTTTTTCGGTACCATGACAGATGATACCCGTTTTTTTGGGTACCATGACAGATGATACCCGTTTTTTCGGTAACATAACAGATGATACCCGTTTTTTGGGCACCATGACAGATGATACCCCTTTTTTCGGTACCATGACAGATTATACCCGTTTTTTGGGTACCATGACAGATGATACCCGTTTTTTGGGTACCATGACAGATGATACCCGTTTTTTGGGTACCATAACAGATGATACCCGTTTTTTGAGTACCATGACAGATGATACCCGTTTTTTGGTTACCATGACAGATGATACGCGTTTTTTGGGTTCCATGACAGATGATACCCGTTTTTTCGGTACCATCACAGATGATACCCCTTTTTTCGGTACCATCACAGATGATACCCGTTTTATCGGTACCATGACAGATGATATCCGTTTTTTCGGTACCATTGGAGATGATACCCGTTTTTGGGTACCATAACAGGTGATACCCGTTTTTCGGGTACCATGACAGATGATACCCGTTTTTGGGTACCATAACAGGTGATACCCGTTTTTTGGGTACCATGACAGATGATACCGGTTTTTTGGGTACCATGACAGATGATACCCGTTTCTGTGTACCTAGACAGATGATACCCGTTTTTTTGGTACCATGACAGATGATACCCGTTTTTTCGGTACCATGACAGATTATACCCGTTTTTTTGGTACCATGACAGATGATACCCGTTTTTGGGTACCATGACAGATGATACCGGTTTTTTGGGTACCAAAACAGATGATACCCGTTTTTTGGGTACCATGACAGATGATACCCGTTTTTTCGGTACCATGACAGATGATACCCGTTTTTTTGGTTACCATGACAGATGATACCCGTTTTTGGGTATGACAGATGATACCCGTTTTTTGGTTACCATGACAGATGATACCCGTTTTTTCGGTACCATGACAGATGATACCCGTTTTTTGGGTACCATGACAGATGATACCCGTTTTTTGGGTACCATGACAAATGATACCCGTTTCTTCGGTACCATGACAGATGAAACCGGTTTTTTGGGTACCAAAACAGATGATACCCGTTTTCTGGGTACCATGACAGATGATACCCGTTTTTTGGTTACCATGACAGATGATACCCGTTTTTTCGGTACCATGATAGATGATACCCGTTTTTTGGGTACCATGACAGATGATACCAGTTTTTTCGGTACCATGACAGATGATACCAGTTTTTTCGGTAACATAACAGATGATACCCGTTTTTTGGGTACCATGACAGATGATACCCGTTTTTTGAGTACCATGACAGATGATACCCGTTTTTTGAGTATCATGACAGATGATACCCGTTGTTTGAGTACCATGACAGATGATACCCGTTTTTTGGGTACCATGACAGATGATACGCGTTTTTGGGTACCATGACAGATGATACCCGTTTTTTGGGCACCATGACAGATGATACCCGTTTTTTGGGCACCATGACAGATGATACCCGTTTTTTCGGTACCATGACAGATGATACCCGTTTTTTCGGTACCATGATAGATGATACCCGTTTTTTGGGTACCATGACAGATGATACCCGTTTGCTGGGTAGCATGACAGATGATACCGGTTTTTTGGGTACCATGACAGATGATACCCGTTTTTTGGGTACCATGACAGATGATACGCGTTTTTGGGTACCATGACAGATTATACCCGTTTTTTCGGTACCATGACAGATGATACCCATTTTTTCGGTACCATGACAGATGATACGCGTTTTTTTCGGTACCATGACAGATGATACCCGTTTTTGGGTACCATGACAGATGATACCCGTTTTTTTCGGTACCATCACAGATGATACCCGTTTTTTGGGTACCATGACAGATGATACCCGTTTTTTCGGTACCATGATACCCGTTTTTTGGGTACCGTGATAGATGATACCCGTTTTTTGAGTACCATGACAGATGGTACCGGTTTTTTGAGTACCATGACAGATGGTACTCCTTTTTTGAGTACCATGACAGATGGTACTCCTTTTTTGTATACCATGAGAATACTTACCCGTTTTTTGTGTACCATGTGTAGTTTTCCTAGTAAAGGGCCCCTCCTAGACAAGGCCCCCTGCTAGACGAGAGCTCCCCTAGAGAAGGCCCCCTCCTAGACAGGGGCTCCCCTAGACAAGTGCCCCCTTATAGACAAGGCCCCCTCCTAGACAAGGGCCCCCCTAGGCAGGGCCCCCCTAGACAAGGGCCGCCCTTATAGACGAGGCCCCTCGTAGGCAAGGCCCCCTCTTAGACAAGGGCGCCTGCTATAGCAATGGGTCCTACCTTGGTCTATGTCACACCTATAACAGAATCCGACTTTTTGAACGGGGCCTCGGAGAGGTCCGCCGATGGTCTAGGAGTGTCGGCCGTGGTCCAAAACGTATAATTCCAGAGTTTGGTCACTCTCCGTGGAGCCGTTGCCACTTTTTAGTATCGTGTCTTCACGGGCGGTTCAAGACGGGTTGATTATGTAGTGCGGTACCTGGACTTGTAGCCTTACGTTTTACAAGTTTTTCCAAAATTTGAACGGCTGCACGGAACTTTCTGAATTTCACAATGGGTACGTTTCTTAACCCGGGGAACACGCCTGGACCGGTCCCGAGTCGCTGCGGTCCTTGGTTCGAGTTTTAGAAATTTTTGGCTATCTTTGATCGCTTCTTGCGAAGAAGCGAGAGGAGGTTTAACGAATCTGAGCATTGGGTCGTGTAGCCCTCGGGGAGCACTACCGGAGTCGGTGGTGCGAGTTCGACCCCCGGCACCGAGTCGAGAGTAAAAGTGTTATATGTGTATAGCGTGCGCTACCGCAGGCGCGGGGGGATGTGCCGGGGTGGGTGGGTAGTGCCCCTGGGGCCGAAGCTTCACCTAACATTTGATGGTTCCAGGTCTATTAGGGTGCCGACGAGAGCGTCCCGCAGTTTTGCCCGACTTTGGAAGCTTAGATCCGGGCAGGGCGGACAGGTTTAAGAAATCTGAGCACACGTGTGGAAAGCGGTCGAGCTGCACTACAACAGTTAGTGGTCCGAATTGGCGGACTTTGCGCCGTTCAAATTTTAGAAAGTTTTGGCCATCTTACGAGAGGTGTGGGAGGGCCCCCGTCGGCGCGGTTTCGCACACGAAGGTGTTTCTGGATAGCCCTCGAGAAGTACTGCTAAGCCGCGGTGTCCAGGTTCGAATCCCGCGCACCGTTGGGGAGTAAATCGGTTTTTTGTGAATAGAGGGCGGTGGTGGTAAGCGGGGCCGGATTTTGCACCGGCATACGCTGGCACCTGGCCCTCCGGGCACCCACCGCGAATTTCGCATCTCCAGCTCTATTAGGGGCGCCGTTACCGATTTTTAAGACTTTTTTGACTCCTGCGGGCCAACGGCTGGAGATGGGGGCAAAGTGCACATAAGCATTCTTGCTCGTCTCGCCGAGACGCGTCTTTTGAGTCGTCGCGCGGCGCGCTAGCTCAATTTCGACAAATCGGCGGTGGCTCAACCGTAAGCGGCGCTGGGAGCAGAGAGACGGGGTTGTTTGCATCGGGAGGAGTGAGACGGGCCCTTTCCAACGCACCCCTCGCCGACCTCGTATCTTAATGAATAAGGTTCATTACGACTTGTTCCGGGGAGTGACTAAGGAATCTGACTACAAGGCTGCAAAGCCGTCCTCGGGGAGGGTGGTGGACCCACACGGCCGGTCGCCGGTCTTGGGGCCCAGAGGTACAAGAGCCGTGCTCCGCTCCGCGCCCCGGACCGACCCACACTGACTGTCGGCCCCACCAAGTGCTGGCAGGTAGGGCGGGAGTCAAAGCACTTTGCTGGCCAGAAGCACCACCCAGCCACCAAAGCACTCGACGACCAAAAAGACCATCCACTTCCCTTGTCGAATACTGTCGAAGGATGTCCAAGGATGAGAGATCGCCTGGGGATCGCCGTTCGCGGGATCGCTAGACCGCGACCGGCAACTGCCACCTGCCTTATTCACCAGACACCGTCTCCACTTGCTGCGGCTACTCACTCTACGCTACCTTACAGCCGTCCCGCCCGTCTCCCGGCATCGCCGCCACCCTCGCCGACTCCCACCCCCGTTTCTCAGACTCGACACGCGTACAAGCATACCGTCCTCACGACACTCTCTTTATTAACGGCGAAAACACCGAGGCGTATGTGCCTTCGGACCTTGCCGCCATCTGTCGGTCGGACGGACGTACGTAGGAGAACCAACTAGTCGTGCAGCAGCCTGACAGAGGGCTCTTCTGTCTGTCGGGTCATGGACAATACCTCAACAGAGGGCGCTGTTCTCTTGTTTGGTCTATCTCTTACGGTTTACCAGTTATGCAAAAGTCGTCCAGAGTAAATACGACTACAGGGGCTATAGCCAGAAATTGCAACGTATACATTTCATTTGTCATAAAAATATCTCAAACATATGACATTTTAATCAAAATCATTAGAGTGATTTATAAGAAAATCAAAATTTTCAAAAAATTTTCCATGTAAAGGGTAGTTTAGGGTGGGGCTAGTTTCTTCAAAATCCTCGTGTCGCAGCCTTGAAAGACATCGAAGTTAAATACCAACTTTGGTTTTTAAACTACTTTTCGTTTTTGAGTTATGCTGTCCACAGACTGACACACACACACGGACCTTTTTCTAAAAATGCTTTTTTTGTGGGTTTAGGGGGTCTCAAAACATATTTCCTGGGAAATCTCGACATCGAATTTTTGGGTAGAATGCAGTACTTCCTGTATTTAGTACCAATGTTTCACCTATTGAATATTGGTCCCGGCCTTGTGGGATATCATTCAGGTATTTTGTAAGCGTAGCCTATTGACATTGTTTCACATTGTTGTCATTATGTAGGGGAGGTACATCGGCTCGTCCGCCGCTACTGCAGGCACGGACTCCTAGAGCAGTGCCGTGGAACCTGCGGGCTGCCAGTTGCGTTATTCGGGAGAAACCCTGTATAATACGAGTAAGTTAGGTTGGTAACTGTTGTGTCGAACATGTGAGGCAGGTGTGTGTGTGTGTCTGTGTGTGTGTGTGGCTTGGGGACCGCTGTTATTCCCCTAATTGTAAACATAAATTTTGGACAGGAGAGTTATACAGAATTGGGAATAATGTCAATTTGCCTGCTGTAGGAGGCGGTTTTTACGTCCCCTGCAGCAGCAGGCTCTGAAGGAGAAATGCTGCTTGATTAAATCTCATACATCTTGGGAACAGCATGGCTAGGACGCTTGCACTACCGTAAAGTTGGCACCAGTGCGGGCGCCTCTATACACGCGAATAAAAAGGTGTGATTATTGAATGCATCAACTTCATTTTGTGAGCCAGCTACCCTTATGGTCACCACCTTGTGTCTAGCACAAATACTTGTTTGTGTGTTAAACGTGCACTCACATGACTTTCTCTACATTCTTACAAACTCTTATTCCTATATCTTCTTCGTGTTAGTTGAGATAAACATTTGAACACATTTTATCTTATTACTTATTATTTGATGGTATATCCCTCCAGCTAAGTCTGAATATATCGCGAGCCACGCGCAACACCGGGTATTTCAGCTACTTATATATAATTTTTCACATTGCACAAAAAGGATCTGACAAGAAGCATTTTGAGTGCTGAGAAACTTGGCGTAGAGACAAATATATCATTTGTTTTTTCTCCAGATGTCGTAACGATATTCATCTGTTTCCCAAAGAGAGAACGTGAAGAATGTTTTAGTGACGTGCTCTAATGTGCGCCTACGTACTATCGATTTAGAGTTAAACTCAAAAAACTCGGAGAAAAGATGCAATTTGTTATCGGAAGAATTTACATGTGAAACGAGAGTTTGATCATTCTGGAAAATATTTTGCAGCTGTAAATGTGTTACTTGTGCTGTAAGGTTTTATGAGTAGACGTAAATAATAAATATTGGAATACGGGGAACAAAAAGTGTAGTCGAAACCCATTCTGGTAGAGAGACCTTTGACCACAGGCTTTTATTAATTCAGGGGACCTCAAAACATATTACACATGAAATGTAGACATGGAATTGTATGGTGGAATGCAATACTTCCTCTACTTACTATACGTGGTAGAGAAAGTAAAAGCAAGTAATTAACTCTGGGAACTGTTGGGCGTACAGATGTCCGTCATACATAAGGTTAAAACAGAAACACGAAGTAATGAGGTTGTTTAAACGAGAAAAACTAATTGTGGAAATTATAAGAAAGCAGGAATAAGCCGACTTTCTTAAAATGAAATGTAACAGTGAATCATATTCCTTTGAAGAAATTTTTATTAAATCTAGGAAACAGATATTTCGCTCCACTTGCTTAATTGGGTGCAGCAATGTAAGTCTCATTAAAAAGTTGATATTCGCTGTGTGCTAACTCCCAATAAGAGAGTTCTCTAATAATCACATAACTACGGCAGTGTTCCATTGGTATAGGAAAACACGCGAGTTTTTTGGGTACCATGACAGATGATACCCGTTTTTTGGGTACCATGACAGATGATACCGGTTTTTTCGGTACCATGACAGATGATACCCGTTTTTTCGGTACCATGACAGATGATACCCGTTTTTTCGGTACCATGACAGATGATACCCGTTTTTTGGGTACCATGACAGATGATACCCGTTTTTTCGGTAACATAACAGATGATACCCGTTTTTTGGGCACCATGACAGATGATACCCGTTTTTTCGGTACCATGACAGATTATACCCGTTTTTTTGGTTACCATGACAGATGATACCCGTTTTTGGGTATGACAGATGATACCCGTTTTTTGGTTACCATGACAGATGATACCCGTTTTTTCGGTACCATGACAGATGATACCCGTTTTTTGGGTACCATGACAGATGATACCCGTTTTTTGGGTACCATGACAAATGATACCCGTTTTTTCGGTACCATGACAGACGAAACCGGTTTTTTGGGTACCAAAACAGATGATACCCGTTTTCTGGGTACCATGACAGATGATACCCGTTTTTTGGTTACCATGACAGATGATACCCGTTTTTTCGGTACCATGACAGATGATACCCGTTTTTTGGGTACCATGACAGATGATACCCGTTTTTTGGGTACCATGACAGATGATACCCGTTTTTTCGGTACCATGACAGATGATACCAGTTTTTTCGGTAACATAACAGATGATACCCGTTTTTTGGGTACCATGACAGATGATACCCGTTTTTTGAGTACCATGACAGATGATACCCGTTTTTTGAGTACCATGACAGATGATACCCGTTGTTTGAGTACCATGACAGATGATACCCGTTTTTTGGGTACCATGACAGATGATACGCGTTTTTGGGTACCATGACAGATGATACCCGTTTTTTGGGCACCATGACAGATGATACCCGTTTTTTGGGCACCATGACAGATGATACCCGTTTTTTCGGTACCATGACAGATGATACCCGTTTTTTCGGTACCATGATAGATGATACCCGTTTTTTGGGTACCATGACACATGATACCCGTTTGCTGGGTAGCATGACAGATGATACCGGTTTTTTGGGTACCATGACAGATGATACCCGTTTTTTGGGTACCATGACAGATGATACGCGTTTTTGGGTACCATGACAGATGATACCGGTTTTTTGGGTACCATGACAGATTATACCCGTTTTTTCGGTACCATGACAGATGATACCCATTTTTTCGGTACCATGACAGATGATACGCGTTTTTTCGGTACCATGACAGATGATACCCGTTTTTGGGTACCATGATAGATGATACCCGTTTTTTTCGGTACCATCACAGATGATACCCGTTTTTTGGGTACCATGACAGATGATACCCGTTTTTTCGGTACCATGATAGATGATACCCGTTTTTTGGGTACCGTGACAGATGATACCCGTTTTTTGAGTACCATGACAGATGGTACCGGTTTTTTTGAGTACCATGACAGATGGTACTCCTTTTTTGAGTACCATGACAGATGGTACTCCTTTTTTGTATACCATGAGAATACTTACCCGTTTTTTGTGTACCATGTGTAGTTTTCCTAGTAAAGGGCCCCTCCTAGACAAGGCCCCCTGCTAGACGAGAGCTCCCCTAGAGAAGGCCCCCTCCTAGACAGGGGCTCCCCTAGACAAGTGCCCCCTTATAGACAAGGCCCCCTCCTAGACAAGGGCCCCCCTAGGCAGGGCCCCCCTAGACAAGGGCCGCCCTTATAGACGAGGCCCCTCGTAGGCAAGGCCCCCTCTTAGACAAGGGCGCCTGCTATAGCAATGGGTCCTACCTTGGTCTATGTCACACCTATAACAGAATCCGACTTTTTGAACGGGGCCTCGGAGAGGTCCGCCGATGGTCTAGGAGTGTCGGCCGTGGTCCAAAACGTATAATTCCAGAGTTTGGTCACTCTCCGTGGAGCCGTTGCCACTTTTTAGTATCGTGTCTTCACGGGCGGTTCAAGACGGGTTGATTATGTAGTGCGGTACCTGGACTTGTAGCCTTACGTTTTACAAGTTTTTCCAAAATTTGAACGGCTGCACGGAACTTTCTGAATTTCACAATGGGTACGTTTCTTAACCCGGGGAACACGCCTGGACCGGTCCCGAGTCGCTGCGGTCCTTGGTTCGAGTTTTAGAAATTTTTGGCTATCTTTGATCGCTTCTTGCGAAGAAGCGAGAGGAGGTTTAACGAATCTGACCATTGGGTCGTGTAGCCCTCGAGGAGCACTACCGGAGTCGGTGGTGCGAGTTCGACCCCCGGCACCGAGTCGAGAGTAAAAGTGTTATATGTGTATAGCGTGCGCTACCGCAGGCGCGGGGGGATGTCCCGGGGTGGGTGGGTAGTGCCCCTGGGGCCGAAGCTTCACCTAACATTTGATGGTTCCAGGTCTATTAGGGTGCCGACGAGAGCGTCCCGCAGTTTTGCCCGACTTTGGAAGCTTAGATCCGGGCAGGGCGGACAGGTTTAAGAAATCTGAGCACACGTGTGGAAAGCGGTCGAGCTGCACTACAACAGTTAGTGGTCCGAATTGGCGGACTTTGCGCCGTTCAAATTTTAGAAAGTTTTGGCCATCTTACGAGAGGTGTGGGAGGGCCCCCGTCGGCGCGGTTTCGCACACGAAGGTGTTTCTGGATAGTCCTCGAGAAGTACTGCTAAGCCGCGGTGTCCAGGTTCGAATCCCGCGCACCGTTGGGGAGTAAATCGGTTTTTTGTGAATAGAGGGCGGTGGTGGTAAGCGGGGCCGGAGTTTGCACCGGCATACGCTGGCACCTGGCCCTCCGGGCACCCACCGCGAATTTCGCATCTCCAGCTCTATTAGGGGCGCCGTTACCGATTTTTAAGACTTTTTTGACTCCTGCGGGCCAACGGCTGGAGATGGGGGCAAAGTGCACATAAGCATTCTTGCTCGTCTCGCCGAGACGCGTCTTTTGAGTCGTCGCGCGGCGCGCTAGCTCAATTTCGACAAATCGGCGGTGGCTCAACCGTAAGCGGCGCTGGGAGCAGATCGAGAACGCGTGGTCGTAGAGAGACGGGGTTTTTTGCATCGGGAGGGGCGAGACCAGCCCTTTCCAACGCACCCCTCGCCGACCTCGTATCTTAATGAATAAGGTTCATTACGACTTGTTCCGGGAAGTGACTAAGGAATCTGACTACAAGGCTGCAAAGCCGTCCTCGGGGAGGGTGGTGGACCCACGCGGCCGGTCGCCGGTCTTGGGGCCCAGAGGTACAAGAGCCGTGCTCCGCTCCGCGCCCCGGACCGAGCCACACTGACTGTCGGCCCCACCAAGTGCTGGCAGGCAGGGCGGGAGTCAAAGCACTTTGCTGGCCAGAAGCACCACCCAGCCACCAAAGCACTCGACGACCAAAAAGAGCATCCACTTCCCTTGTCAAACGCTGTCAAAGGATGTCAAAGGATGAGAGATCGCCTGGGGATCGCCATTCGCGGGATCGCTAAACCGCGACCGGCAACTGCCACCTGCCTTATTCACCAGACACCGTCTCCACTTCCTGCGGCTACTCACTCTACGCTACCTTACAGCCGTCCCGCCCGTCCCCCGGCATCGCCGCCACCCTCGCCGACTCCCACCCCCGTTTCTCAGACTCGACACGCGTACAAACATACCGTCCTCACGACACTCTCTTTATTAACGGCGAAAACACCGAGGCGTATGTGCGTTCGGACCTTGCCGCCATCTGTCGGACGGACGTACGTAGGAGAACCAACTAGTCGTGCAGCAGCCTGACAGAGGGCTCTTCTGTCTGTCGGGTCATGCACAATACCTCAACAGAGGGCGCTGTTCTCTTGTTTGGTCTATCTCTTACGGTTTACCAGTTATGCAAAAGTCGTCCAGAGTAAATACGACTACAGGGGCTATAGCCAGAAAATTCAAGGTATACATTTCATTTGTCATAAAAATATCTCAAACATATGTCATTTTAATCAAAATCATTAGAGTGATTTATAAGAAAATCAAAATTTTCAAAAAATTTTCCATGTAAAGGGTAGTTTAGGGTGGGGCTAGTTTCTTCAAAATCTTCGTGTCGCAGCCTTGAAAGACATCGAAGTTAAATACCAACTTTGGTTTTTAAACTACTTTTCGTTTTTGAGTTATGCTGTCCACAGACTGACACACACACACGGACCTTTTTCTAAAAATGCTTTTTTTTGTGGATTTAGGGGGTCTCAAAACATATTTCCTGGGAAATCTCGACATCGAATTTTTGGGTAGAATGCAGTACTTCCTGTATTTAGTACCAATGTTTCACCTATTGAATATTGGTCCCGGCCTTGTGGGATATCATTCATGTACTTTGTAAGCGTAGCCTATTGACATTGTTTCACATTGTTGTCATTATGTAGGGGAGGTAGATCGGCTCGTCCGCCGCTACTGCAGGCACGGACTCCTAGAGCAGTGCCGTGGAACCTGCGGGCTGCCAGTTGCGTTATTCGGGAGAAACCCTGTATAATACGAGTAAGTTAGGTTGGTAACTGTTGTCTCGAACATGTGAGGCAGGTGTGTGTGTGTGTGTATGTGGCTTGGGGACCGCTGTTATTCCCCTAATTGTAAACATAAAATTTGGACAGGAGAGTTATACAGAATTGGGAATAATGTCAATTTGCCTGCTGCTGTAGGAGGCGGTTTTTACGTCCCCTGCAGCAGCAGGCTCTGAAGGAGAAATGCTGCTTGATTAAATCTCATACATCTTGGGAACAGCATGGCTAGGACGCTTGCACTACCGTAAAGTTGGCACCAGTGCGGGCGCCTCTAAAGATTTATACACGCGAATAAAAAGGTGTGATTATTGAATGCATCAACTTCATTTTGTGAGGCAGCTACCCTTATGGTCACCACCTTGTGTCTAACACAAATACTTGTTTGTGTGTCAAACGTGCACTCACATGACTTTCTCTACATTCTTACAAACTCTTATTCCTATATCTTCTTCTTAGTGTTAGTTGAGATAAACATTTGAACACATTTTATCTTATTACTTATTATTTGATGGTATATCCCTCCAGCTAAGTCCTCATATATCGCGAGCCACGCGCAACACCGGGTATTTCAGCTACTTATATATAATTTTTCACATTGCACAAAAAGGATCTGACAAGAAGCATTTTGAGTGCTGAGAAACTTGGCGTAGAGACAAATATATCATTTGTTCTTTCTCCAGATGTCGTAACGATATTCATCTGTTTGCCAAAGAGAGAACGTGAAGAATGTTTTAGTGACGTGCTCTAATGTGCGCCTACGTAGCATCGATTTAGAGTTAAACTCAAAAAACTCGCAGAAAAGATGCAATTTGTTATCGGAAGAATTTACATGTGAAACGAGAGTTTGATCATTCTGGAAAATATTTTGCAGCTGTAAATGTGTTACTTGTGCTGTAAGGTTTTATGAGTAGACGTAAATAATAAATATTGGAGTACGGGGAAGCAAAAAGTGTAGTCGAAACCCATTCTGGTAGAGAGCCCTTTGACCTCAGGCTTTTATTAATTCAGGGGACCTCAAAACATATTACACATGAAATGTAGGGTACCATGACAGATGATACCCGTTTCTTGGGTACCATGACAGATGATACCCGTTTTTTGGGTACCATGACAGATGATACCGGTTTTTTGGGTACCATGACAGATGATACCCGTTTTTTGGGTACCATGACAGATGATACCGGTTTTTTGGGTACCATGACAGATGTTACCCGTTTTTTGGGTACCATGACAGATGATACCCGTTTTTTGGGTACCATGACAGATGATACCCGTTTTTTGGGTACCATGACAGATGATACCGGTTTTTTGGGTACCATGACAGATGATACCCGTTTTTTGGGTACCATGACAGATGATACCGGTTTTTTGGGTACCATGACAGATGATACCCGTTTTTTGGGTACCATGACAGATGATACCGGTTTTTTGGGTACCATGACAGATGTTACCCGTTTTTTGGGTACCATGACAGATGATACCCGTTTTTTGGGTACCATGACAGACGGTACCCGTTTTTTGAGTACCATGACAGATGATACCCGTTTTTTGGGTACCATGACAGATGATACCCGTTTTTTGGGTACCATGACAGATGATACCGGTTTTTTGGGTACCATGACAGATGATACCCGTTTTTTGGGTACCATGACAGATGATACCGGTTTTTTGGGTACCATGACAGATGATACCCGTTTTTTGGGTACCATGACAGATGATACCGGTTTTTTGGGTACCATGACAGATGTTACCCGTTTTTTGGGTACCATGACAGATGATACCCGTTTTTTGGGTACCATGACAGACGGTACCCGTTTTTTGAGTACCATGACAGATGGTACCCGTTTTTTCGGTACAATGACAGATGATACCCGTTTTTTGGGTACCATGACAGATGATACCCGGTTTTTGGGTACCATGACAGATGATACCCGTTTTTTGAGTACCATGACAGACGGTACCCGTTTTTTCGGTACCATGACTGATGATACCAGTTTTTTGGGTACCATGACAGACGGTACCCGTTTTTTCGGTACCATGACAGATGATACCAGTTTTTTGGGTACCATGACAGATGTTACCCGTCTTTTGGGTACCATGACAGATGATACCCGTTTTTTGAGTACCATGACAGACGGTACCCGTTTTTTCGGTACCATGACAGATGATACCCGTTTTTGGGTACCATGACAGATGGTACCAGTTTTTTCGGTACCATGACAGATGGTACCCGTTTTTTCGGTACCATGACAGATGGTACCCGTTTTTTTGGGTACCATGACAGATGATACCCGTTTTTTGAGTACCATGACAGATGATACCCGGTTTTTGGGTACCATGACAGATGTTACCCGTTTTTTCGGTACAATGACAGATGATACCCGTTTTTTGGGTACCATGACAGATGATACCCGGTTTTTGGGTACCATGACAGATGATACCCGTTTTTTGAGTACCATGACAGACGGTACCCGTTTTTTCGGTACCATGACAGATGATACCAGTTTTTTGGGTACCATGACAGACGGTACCCGTTTTTTCGGTACCATGACAGATGATACCAGTTTTTTGGGTACCATGACAGATGTTACCCGTTTTTAGGGTACCATGACAGATGATACCCGTTTTTTGAGTACCATGACAGACGGTATCCGTTTTTTCGGTACCATGACAGATGATACCCGTTTTTTGGGTACCACGACAGATGGTACCCGTTTTTTCGGTACAATGACAGATGATACCCGTTTTTGGGTACCATGACAGATGATACCCGGTTTTTGGGTACCATGACAGATGTTACCCGTTTTTTGGGTACCATGACAGATGATACCCGTTTTTTGAGTACCATGACAGACGGTACCCGTTTTTTCGGTACCATGACAGATGATACCCGTTTTTTGAGTACCATGACAGACGGTACCCGTTTTTTCGGTACCATGACAGATGATACCCGTTTTTTGGATGCCATCACAGACGGTACCTGTTTTTTATGTACCAGGACAGATGATACCCGTATTTCGGTACCATGACAGATGATACCCGTTTTTTGGGTACCATGACAGACGATACCCGTTTTTTAGGTACCATGACAGATGATACCCGTTTTTTGGATGCCATCACAGACGGTACCTGTTTTTTATGTACCAGGACAGATGATACCCGTATTTCGGTACCATGACAGATGATACCCGTTTTTTGGGTACCATGACAGACGATACCCGTTTTTTAGGTACCATGACAGACGATACCCGTTTTTTGGGTACCATGACAGACGGTACCCGTTTTTTGAGTACCATGACAGACGGTACCCGTTTTTTCGGTACCATGACAGATGATACCAGTTTTTTGGGTACCATGACAGATGATACCCGTTTTTGGGTACCATGACAGATGATACCCGTTTTTTGGGTACCATGACAGATGATACCCGTTTTTTCGGTACCATCACAGATGATACCCCTTTTTTAAGTACCATAACAGATGATACCCGTTTTTTCGGTACCATCACAGATGATACCCGTTTTATCGGTACCATGACAGATGATACCCGTTTTTCGGGTACCATGACAGATGATACCCGTTTTTTGTGTACCATGACAGATGATACCCGTTTTTTCGGTACCATGACAGATGATACCCGTTTTTTGGGTACCATGACAGATGATACCCGTTTTTTTCGGTACCATCACAGATGATACCCGTTTTTTGGGTACCATGACAGATGATACCCGTTTTTTCGGTACCATGATAGATGATACCCGTTTTTTGGGTACCGTGACAGATGATACCCGTTTTTTGAGTACCATGACAGATGGTACTCCTTTTTTGAGTACCATGACAGATGGTACCCCTGTTTTGTATACCATGAGAATACTTACCCGTTTTTTGTGTACCATGTGTAGTTTTCCTAGTAAAGGGCCCCTCCTAGACAAGGCCCCCTGCTAGACGAGAGCTCCCCTAGAGAAGGCCCCCTCCTAGACAGGGGCTCCCCTAGACAAGTGCCCCCTTATAGACAAGGCCCCCTCCTAGACAAGGGCCCCCCTAGACAAGGGCCGCCCTTATAGACGAGGCCCCTCGTAGGCAAGGCCCCCTCTTAGACAAGGGCGCCTGCTATAGCAATGGGTCCTACCTTGGTCTATGTCACACCTATAACAGAATCCGACTTTTTGAACGGGGCCTCGGAGAGGTCCGCCGATGGTCTAGGAGTGTCGGCCGTGGTCCAAAACGTATAATTCCAGAGTTTGGTCACTCTCCGTGGAGCCGTTGCCACTTTTTAGTATCGTGTCTTCACGGGCGGTTCAAGACGGGTTGATTATGTAGTGCGGTACCTGGACTTGTAGCCTTACGTTTTACAAGTTTTTCCAAAATTTGAACGGCTGCACGGAACTTTCTGAATTTCACAATGGGTACGTTTCTTAACCCGGGGAACACGCCTGGACCGGTCCCGAGTCGCTGCGGTCCTTGGTTCGAGTTTTAGAAATTTTTGGCTATCTTTGATCGCTTCTTGCGAAGAAGCGAGAGGAGGTTTAACGAATCTGAGCATTGGGTCGTGTAGCCCTCGGGGAGCACTACCGGAGTCGGTGGTGCGAGTTCGACCCCCGGCACCGAGTCGAGAGTAAAAGTGTTATATGTGTATAGCGTGCGCTACCGCAGGCGCGGGGGGATGTGCCGGGGTGGGTGGGTAGTGCCCCTGGGGCCGAAGCTTCACCTAACATTTGATGGTTCCAGGTCTATTAGGGTGCCGACGAGAGCGTCCCGCAGTTTTGCCCGACTTTGGAAGCTTAGATCCGGGCAGGGCGGACAGGTTTAAGAAATCTGAGCACACGTGTGGAAAGCGGTCGAGCTGCACTACAACAGTTAGTGGTCCGAATTGGCGGACTTTGCGCCGTTCAAATTTTAGAAAGTTTTGGCCATCTTACGAGAGGTGTGGGAGGGCCCCCGTCGGCGCGGTTTCGCACACGAAGGTGTTTCTGGATAGCCCTCGAGAAGTACTGCTAAGCCGCGGTGTCCAGGTTCGAATCCCGCGCACCGTTGGGGAGTAAATCGGTTTTTTGTGAATAGAGGGCGGTGGTGGTAAGCGGGGCCGGATTTTGCACCGGCATACGCTGGCACCTGGCCCTCCGGGCACCCACCGCGAATTTCGCATCTCCAGCTCTATTAGGGGCGCCGTTACCGATTTTTAAGACTTTTTTGACTCCTGCGGGCCAACGGCTGGGGATGGGGGCGAAGTGCACATAAGCATTCTTGCTCGTCTCGCCGAGGCGCGTCTTTTGAGTTGTCGCGCGGCGCGCTAGCTCAATTTCGACAAATCGGCGGTGGCTCAACCGTAAGCGGCGCTGGGAGCAGATCGAGAACGCGTGGTCGTACAGAGACGGGGTTTTTTGCATCGGGAGGAGTGAGACGGGCCCTTTCCAACGCACCCCTCGCCGACCTCGTATCTTAATGAATAAGGTTCATTACGACTTGTTCCGGGGAGTGACTTTAAGGAATCTGACTACAAGGCTGCAAAGCCGTCCTCGGGGAGGGTGGTGGACCCACACGGCCGGTCGCCGGTCTTGGGGCCCAAGAGCCGTGCTCCGCTCCGCGCCCCACACTGACTGTCGGCCCCACCAAGTGCTGGCAGGCAGGGCGGGAGTCAAAGCACTTTGCTGGCCAGAAGCACCACCCAGCCAGCCACCAAAGCACTCGACGACCAAAAAGAGCATCCACTTCCCTTGTCGAATGCTGTCAAAGGATGTCAAAGGATGAGAGATCGCCTGGGGATCGCCATTCGCGGGATCGCTGAACCGCGACCGGCAACTGCCACCTGCCTTATTCACCAGACACCGTCTCCACTTGCTGCGGCTACTCACTCTACGCTACCTTACAGCCGTCCCGCCCGTCCCCCGGCATCGCCGCCACCCTCGCCGACTCCCACCCCCGTTTCTCAGACTCGACACGCGTACAAACATACCGTCCTCACGACACTCTCTTTATTAACGGCGAAAACACCGAGGCGTATGTGCGTTCGGACCTTGCCGCCATCTGTCGGACGGACGTACGTAGGAGAACCAACTAGTCGTGCAGCAGCCTGACAGACAGAGGGCTCTTCTGTCTGTCGGGTCATGGACAATACCTCAACAGAGGGCGCTGTTCTCTTGTTTGGTCTATCTCTTACGGTTTACCAGTTATGCAAAAGTCGTCCAGAGTAAATACGACTACAGGGGCTATAGCCAGAAATTGCAAGGTATACATTTCATTTGTTATAAAAATATCTTAAACATATGACATTTTAATTAAAATCGTTAGAGTGATTTTTAAGAAAATCAAAATTTTCAAAACATTTTCCATGTAAAGGGTAGTTTAGGGTGAGGCTATTTTCTTCAAAATCTTCGTGTCGCAGCCTTGAAAGACATCGAAGTTAAATACCAACTTTGGTTTTTAAACTACTTTTCGTTTTTGAGTTATGCTGTCCACAGACTGACACACACACACGGACCTTTTTCTAAAAATGCTTTTTTTGTGGGTTTAGGGGGTCTCAAAACATATTTCCTGGGAAATCTCGACATCGAATTTTTGGGTAGAATGCAGTACTTCCTGTATTTAGTACCAATGTTTCACCTATTGAATATTGGTCCCGGCCTTGTGGGATATCATTCATGTACTTTGTAAGCGTAGCCTATTGACATTGTTTCACATTGTTGTCATTATGTAGGGGAGGTAGATCGGCTCGTCCGCCGCTACTGCAGGTACGGACTCCTAGAGCAGTGCCGTGGAACCTGCGGGCTGCCAGTTGCGTTATTCGGGAGAAACCCTGTATAATACGAGTAAGTTAGGTTGGTAACTGTTGTGTCGAACATGTGAGGCAGGTGTGTGTGTGTGTGTGTGTGGCTTGGGGACCGCTGTTATTCCCCTAATTGTAAACATAAATTTTGGACAGGAGAGTTATACAGAATTGGGAATAATGTCAATTTGCCTGCTGTAGGAGGCGGTTTTTACGTCCCCTGCAGCAGCAGCAGCAGGCTCTGAAGGAGAAATGCTGCTTGATTAAATCTCATACATCTTGGGAACAGCATGGCTAGGACGCTTGCACTACCGTAAAGTTGGCACCAGTGCGGGCGCCTCTAAAGATTTATACACGCGAATAAAAAGGTGTGATTATTGAATGCATCAACTTCATTTTGTGAGCCAGCTACCCTTATGGTCACCACCTTGTGTCTAACACAAATACTTGTTTGTGTGTTAAACGTGCACTCACATGACTTTCTCTACTCTTGTACTAACCATTCGTACAAACTCTTATTCCTATATCTTCTTAGTGTTAGTTGAGGTAAACATTTGCACACATTTTATCTTATTATTTGATGGTATATCCGTACAACAAAGTCCTCATATATCGCGAGCCACGCGCAACACCGGGTATTTCAGCTACTTATATATAATTTTTCACATTGCACAAAAAGGATCTGACAAGAAGCATTTTGAGTGCTGAGAAACTTGGCGTAGAGACAAATATATCATTTGTTCTTTCTCCAGATGTCGTAACGATATTCATCTGTTTGCCAAAGAGAGAACTTGAGAAATGTTTTAGTGACGTGCTCTAATGTGCGCCTACGTACTATCGATTTAGAGTTAAACTCAAAAAACTCGCAGAAAAGATGCAATTTGTTATCGGAAGAATTTACATGCGAAACGAGAGTTTGATCATTCTGGAAAATATTTTGCAGCTGTAAATGTGTTACTTGTGCTGTAAGATATTATGAGTAGACGTAAATAATAAATATTGGAATACGGGGAAGCAAAAAGTGTAGTCGAAACCCATTCTGGTAGAGAGCCCTTTGACCACAGGCCTTTATTAATTCAGGGGACCTCAAAACATATTACCGATGAAATGTAGACATGGAATTGTTGGGTGGAATACAATACTTCCTCTACTTACTATACGTGGTAGAGAAAGTAAAAACAAGTAATTAACTCTGGGAACTGTTGGGCGTACATAAGGTTAAAACAGAAACACGAAGTAATGAGGTTGTTTAAACGAGAAAAACTAATTGTGGAAATTATAAGAAAGCAGGAATAAGCCGACTTTCTTAAAATGAAATGTAACAGTGAATCATATTCCTTTGAAGAAATTTTTATTAAATCTAGGACACAGATATTTCGCTCCACATGCTTAATTGGGTGCAGCAATGTAAGTCTCATTAAAAAGTTGATGTTCGCTGTGTGCTAACTCCCAATAAGAGAGTTCTCTAATAATCACATAACTACGGCAGTGTTCCATTGGTATAGGAAAACACGCGAGTTTTTTGGGTACCATGACAGATGATACCCGTTTTTTGGGCACCATGACAGATGATACCGGTTTTTTGGGTACCAAAACAGATGATACCCGTTTTTTGGGTACCATAACAGATGATATCCGTTTTTTCGGTACCATTGGAGATGATACCCGTTTTTCGGGTACCATGACAGATGATACCGGTTTTTTGGGTACCATGACAGATGATACCCGTTTTTGGGTATCACAGATGATACCCGTTTTTTGGTTACCATGACAGATGATACCCGTTTTTTTGGGTACCATGACAGATGATACCCGTTTTTTGGCTACCATGACAGATGATACCCGTTTTTTCGGTACCATGACAGATGATACCCGTTTTTCGGGTACCATGACAGATGATATCCGTTTTTTCGGTACCATCATAGATGATACCCCTTTTTTGGGTACCATGACAGATGATACCCGTTTTTTGGGTACCATGACAGATGATACCCGTTTTTTGGGTACCATGACAGATGATACCCGTTTTTTTCGGTACCATCACAGATGATACCCGTTTTTTTGGGTACCATGACAGATGATACCCGTTTTTTGGGTACCATGACAGATGATACCCGTTTTTTCGGTAGCATGACAGATGATACCCGTTTTTTGGGTACCGTGACAGATGATACCGGTTTTTTGAGTACCGTGACAGATGATACCCGTTTTTTGAGTACCATGACAGATGGTACCGGTTTTTTGAGTACCATGACAGATGGTACTCCTTTTTTGTATACCATGAGAATACTTACCCGTTTTTTGTGTACCATGTGTAGTTTTCCTAGTAAAGGGCCCCTCCTAGACAAGGCCCCCTGCTAGACGAGAGCTCCCCTAGAGAAGGCCCCCTCCTAGACAGGGGCTCCCTTATAGACAAGGCCCCCTCCTAGACAAGGGCCCCCCTAGGCAGGGCCCCCCTAGACAAGGGCCGCCCTTATAGACGAGGCCCCTCGTAGGCAAGGCCCCCTCTTAGACAAGGGCGCCTGCTATAGCAATGGGTCCTACCTTGGTCTAAGTCACACCTATAACAGAATCCGACTTTTTGAACGGGGCCTCGGAGAGGTCCGCCGATGGTCTAGGAGTGTCGGCCGTGGTGCAAAACGTATAATTCCAGAGTTTGGTCACTCTCCGTGGAGCCGTTGCCACTTTTTAGTATCGTGTCTTCACGGGCGGTTCAAGAGGGGTTGATTATGTAGTGCGGTACCTGGACTTGTAGCCTTACGTTTTACAAGTTTTTCCAAAATTTGAACGGCTGCACGGAACTTTCTGAATTTCACAATGGGTACGTTTCTTAACCCGGGGAACACGCCTGGACCGGTCCCGAGTCGCTGCGGTCCTTGGTTCGAGTTTTAGAAATTTTTGGCTATCTTTGATCGCTTCTTGCGAAGAAGCGAGAGGAGGTTTAACGAATCTGACCATTGGGTCGTGTAGCCCTCGGGGAGCACTACCGGAGTCGGTGGTGCGAGTTCGACCCCCGGCACCGAGTCGAGAGTAAAAGTGTTATATGTGTATAGCGTGCTCTACCGCAGGCGCGGGGGGATGTCCCGGGGTGGGTGGGTAGTGCCCCTGGGGCCGAAGCTTCACCTAACATTTGATGGTTCCAGGTCTATTAGGGTGCCGACGAGAGCGTCCCGCAGTTTTGCCCGACTTTGGAAGCTTAGATCCGGGCAGGGCGGACAGGTTTAAGAAATCTGAGCACACGTGTGGAAGGCGGTCGAGCTGCACTACAACAGTTAGTGGTCCGAATTGGCGGACTTTGCGCCGTTCAAATTTTAGAAAGTTTTGGCCATCTTACGAGAGGTGTGGGAGGGCCCCCGTCGGCGCGGTTTCGCACACGAAGGTGTTTCTGGATAGCCCTCGAGAAGTACTGCCAAGCCGCGGTGTCCAGGTTCGAATCCCGCGCACCGTTGGGGAGTAAATCGGTTTTTTGTCAATAGAGGGCGGTGGTGGTAAGCAGGGCCGGATTTTGCACCGGCATACGCTGGCACCTGGCCCTCCGGGCACCCACCGCGAATTTCGCATCTCCAGCTCTATTAGGGATGCCGTTACCGATTTTTAAGACTTTTTTGACTCCTGCGGGCCAACGGCTGGGGATGGGGGCAAAGTGCACATAAGCATTCTTGCTCGTCTCGCCGAGGCGCGTCTTTTGAGTTGTCGCGCGGCGCGCTAGCTCAATTTTGACAAATCGGCGGTGGCTCAACCGTAAGTGGCGCTGGGAGCAGAGAGACGGGCCCTTTCCAACGCACCCCTCGCCGACCTCGTATCTCAATGAATAAGGTTCATTACGACTTGTTCCGGGAAGTGACTAAGGAATCTGACTACAAGGCTGCAAAGCCGTCCTCGGGGAGGGTGGTGGACCCACACTGCCGGTCGCCGGTCTTGGGGCCCAAGAGCCGTGCTCCGCTCCGCGCCCCGGACCGACCCACACTGACTGTCGGCCCCACCAAGTGCTGGCAGGCAGGGCGGGAGTCAAAGCACTTTGCTGGCCAGAAGCGCCACCCAGCCAGCCACCAAAGCACTCCACGACCAAAAAGAGCATCCACTTCCCTTGTCGAATACTGTCGAAGGATGTCGAAGGATGAGAGATCGCCTGGGGATCGCCGTTCGCGGGATCGCTAAACCGCGACCGGCAACTGCCACCTGCCTTATTCACCAGACACCGTCTCCACTTCCTGCGGCTACTCACTCTACGCTACCTTACAGCCGTCCCGCCCGTCCCCCGGCATCGCCGCCACCCTCGCCGACTCCCACCCCCGTTTCTCAGACTCGACACGCGTACAAACATACCGTCCTCACGACACTCTCTTTATTAACGGCGAAAACACCGAGGCGCATGTGCGTTCGGACCTTGCCGCCATCTGTCGGTCGGACGTACGTAGGAGAACCAACTAGTGGTGCAGCAGCCTGACAGAGGGCTCTTCTGTCTGTCGGGTCATGGACAATACCTCAACAGAGGGCGCTGTTCTCTTGTTTGGTCTATCTCTTACGGTTTACCAGTTATGCAAAAGTCGTCCAGAGTAAATACGACTACAGGGGCTAGAGCCAGAAAATTCAAGGTATACATTTCATTTGTCATAAAAATATCTTAAACATATGGCATTTTAATCAAAATCATTAGAGTGATTTATAAGAAAATCAAAATTTTCAAAAAATTTTCCATGTAAAGGGTAGTTTAGGGTGGGGCTATTTTCTTCAAAATCTTCGTGTCGCATCCTTGAAGGACATCGAAGTTAAATACCAACTTTGGTTTTTAAACTACTTTTCGTTTTTGAGTTATGCTGTCCACAGACTGACACACACACACGGACCTTTTTCTAAAAATGCTTTTTTTGTGGATTTAGGGGGTCTCAAAACATATTTCCTGGGAAATCTCGACATCGAATTTTTGGGTAGAATGCAGTACTTCCTGTATTTAGTACCAATGTTTCACCTATTGAATATTGGTCCCGGCCTTGTGGGATATCATTCATGTACTTTGTAAGCGTAGCCTATTGACATTGTTTCACATTGTTGTCATTATGTAGGGGAGGTAGATCGGCTCGTCCGCCGCTACTGCAGGCACGGACTCCTAGAGCAGTGCCGTGGAACCTGCGGGCTGCCAGTTGCGTTATTCGGGAGAAACCCTGTATAATACGAGTAAGTTAGGTTGGTAACTGTTGTGTCGAACATGTGAGGCAGGTGTGTGTGTGTGTGTGTGTGTGTGGCTTGGGGACCGCTGTTATTCCCCTAATTGTAAACATAAATTTTGGACAGGAGAGTTATACAGAATTGGGAATAATGTCAATTTGCCTGCTGTAGGAGGCGGTTTTTACGTCCCCTGCAGCAGCAGCAGGCTCTGAAGGAGAAATGCTGCTTGATTAAATCTCATAGGTACATCTTGGGAACAGCATGGCTAGGACGCTTGCACTACCGTAAAGTTGGCACCAGTGCGGGCGCCTCTAAAGATTTATACACGCGAATAAAAAGGTGTGATTATTGAATGCATCAACTTCATTTTGTGAGCCAGCTACCCTTATGGTCACCACCTTGTGTCTAACACAAATACTTGTTTGTGTGTCAAACGTGCAGTCACATGACTTTCTCTACTCTTGTACTAACCATTCCTACAAACTCTTATTCCTATATCTTCTTCTTCGTGTTAGTTGAGATAAACATTTGCACACATTTTATCTTATTACTTGATGGTATATCCCTGCAACAAAGTCCTCATATATCGCGAGCCACGCGCAACACCGGGTATTTCAGCTACTTATATATAATTTTTCACATTGCACAAAAAGGATCTGACAAGAAGCATTTTGAGTGCTGAGAAACTTGGCGTAGAGACAAATATATCATTTGTTTTTTCTCCAGATGTCGTAACGATATTCATCTGTTTGCCAAAGAGAGAACGTGAAGAATGTTTTAGTGACGTGCTCTAATGTGCGCCTACGTACTATCGATTTAGAGTTAAACTCAAAAAACTCGGAGAAAAGATGCAATTTGTTATCGGAAGAATTTACATGCGAAACGAGAGTTTGATCATTCTGGAAAATATTTTGCAGCTGTAAATGTGTTACTTGTGCTGTAAGGTATTATGAGTAGACGTAAATAATAAATATTGGAATACGGGGAAGCAAAAAGTGTAGTCGAAACCCATTCTGGTAGAGAGCCCTTTGACCACAGGCCTTTATTAATTCAGGGGACCTCAAAACATATTACACATGAAATGTAGACATGGAATTGTTGGGTGGAATACAATACTTCCTCTACTTACTATACGTGGTAGAGAAAGTAAAAACAAGTAATTAACTCTGGGAACTGTTGGGCGTACATAAGGTTAAAACAGAAACACGAAGTAATGAGGTTGTTTAAACGAGAAAAACTAATTGTGGAAATTATAAGAAAGCAGGAATAAGCCGACTTTCTTAAAATGAAATGTAACAGTGAATCATATTCCTTTGAAGAAATTTTTATTAAATCTAGGAAACAGATATTTCGCTCCACATGCTTAATTGGGTGCAGCAGTGCAAGTCTAATTAAAAAGTTGATATTCGCTGTGTGCTAACTCCCAATAAGAGAGTTCTCTAATAATCACATAACTACGGTAGTGTTCCATTGGTATAGGAAAACACGCGAGTTTTTTGGGCACCATGACAGATGATACACGTTTTTTGGGCACCATGACAGATGATACCCGTTTTTTGGGCATCATGACAGCTGTAACCCGTTTTTTCGGTACCATGACCGATTATACCCGTTTTTTGGGCACCATGACAGATGATGCCCGTTTTTTGGGTACCATGACAGATGATACCCGTTTTTTGGGTACCATAACAGATGATACACGTTTTTTGGGTACCATGACAGATGATACCCGTTTTTTGGGCACCATGACAGATGATACCCGTTTTTTCGGTACCATGACAGATTATACCCGTTTTTTGGGTACCATGACAGATGATACCCGTTTTTTGAGTACCATGACAGATGATACCCGTTTTTTCGGTACCATGACAGATGATACCCGTTTTTTCGGTACCATGACAGCTGTAACCCGTTTTTTCGGTACCATGACCGATTATACCCGTTTTTTGGGCACCATGACAGATGATGCCCGTTTTTTGGGTACCATGACAGATGATACCCGTTTTTTGGGTACCATAACAGATGATACACGTTTTTTGGGTACCATGACAGATGATACCCGTTTTTTGGGCACCATGACAGATGATACCCGTTTTTTCGGTACCATGACAGATTATACCCGTTTTTTGGGTACCATGACAGATGATACCCGTTTTTTGAGTACCATGACAGATGATACCCGTTTTTTCGGTACCATGACAGATGATACCCGTTTTTTCGGTACCATGACAGATGATACCCGTTTTTTGGGCACCATCACAGATGATACCCGTTTTTTGGGTACCATGACAGATGGTACCCGTTTTTTGGGTACCATGACAGATGATACACGTTTTTTGGGTACCATGACAGATGATACCCGTTTTTCGGGTACCATGACAGATGATACCCGTTTTTTCGATACCATCACAGATGATACCCCTTTTTTGGGTACCATGACAGATGATACCCCTTTTTTCGGTACCATGACAGATGGTACCCGTTTTTTGGGTACCATGACAGATGATACCAGTTTTTTGGCTACCATGACAGACGGTACCCGTTTTTTCGGTACCATGACAGAGGGTACCCGGTTTTTGTGTACCATGACAGATGTTACCCGTTTTTTGGGTACCATGACAGATGATACCAGTTTTTTGGCTACCATGACAGACGGTACCCGTTTTTTCGGTACCATGACAGATGATACCCGTTTTTTGGGTACCATGACAGATTGTACCCGTTTTTTCGGTACCATGACAGATGGTACCCGTTTTTTCGGTACAATGACAGATGATACCCGTTTTTTGGGTACCATGACAGATGATACCCGGTTTTTGGGTACCATGACAGACGGTACCCGTTTTTTCGGTACCATGACAGACGGTACCCGGTTTTTGTGTACCATGACAGATGTTACCCGTTTTTTGGGTACCATGACAGATGATACCAGTTTTTTGGCTACCATGACAGACGGTACCCGTTTTTTCGGTACCATGACAGATGATACCCGTTTTTTGGGTACCATGACAGATGGTACCCGTTTTTTCGGTACCATGACAGATGGTACCCGTTTTTTCGGTACAATGACAGATGATACCCGTTTTTTCGGTACCATGACAGATTATACCCGTTTTTTGGGTACCATGACAGATGATACCCGTTTTTTGAGTACCATGACAGATGATACCCGTTTTTTCGGTACCATGACAGATGATACCAGTTTTTTCGGTAACATAACAGATGATACCCGTTTTTTGAGTACCATGAAAGATGATACCCGTTTTTTGGGTACCATGACAGATGATACCCGTTTTTTGGGTACCATAACAGATGATACCCGTTTTTTGAGTACCATGACAGATGATACCCGTTTTTTGGGTACCATGACAGATGATACCCGTTTTTTGGGTACCATGACAGATGATACCCGTTTTTTGGGTACCATGACAGATGATACCCGTTTTTTCGATACCATCACAGATGATACCCGTTTTTTTGGTACCATGACAGATGATACGCGTTTTTTGGGTACAATGACAGATGATACCGGTTTTTTGGGTACCATGACAGATGATACCCGTTTTTTCGGTACCATGACAGATGATACCCGTTTTTTCGGTACCATCACAGATGATACCCGTTTTTTCGGTACCATCACAGATGATACCCGTTTTTTCGGTACCATGACAGATGATACCCGTTTTTTCGGTACCATCACAGATGATATCCGTTTTTTCGGTACCATTAGAGATGATACCCGTTTTTGGGCACCATGACAGATGATACCCGTTTTCTGGGTAGCATGACAGATGATACCCGTTTTTCGGGTACCATGACAGATGATACCCGTTTTTTCGATACCATCACAGATGATACCCCTTTTTTGGGTACCATGACAGATGATACCCCTTTTTTCGGTACCATGACAGATGATACCCGTTTTTTCGGTACCATCACAGATGATACCCGTTTTATCGGTACCATGACAGATGATACCCGTTTTTTTGGTACCATGACAGATGATACGCGTTTTTTGGGTACCATGACAGATGATACCGGTTTTTTGTGTACCATGACAGATGATACCCGTTTTTTCGGTACCATGACAGATGATACCCGTTTTGTTGGTACCATGACAGATGATACGCGTTTTTTGGGTACAATGACAGATGATACCGGTTTTTTGGGTACCATGACAGATGATACCCGTTTTTTCGGTACCATGACAGATGGTACCCGTTTTTTCGGTACCATCACAGATGATACCCGTTTTTTCGGTACCATGACAGATGATACCCGTTTTTTCGGTACCATCACAGATGATACCCGTTTTTTCGGTACCATCACAGATGATACCCGTTTTTTCGGTACCATGACAGATGATACCCGTTTTTTCGGTACCATCACAGATGATATCCGTTTTTTCGGTACCATTAGAGATGATACCCGTTTTTTGGGTACCATGACAGGTGATACCCGTTTTTCGGGTACCATGAAATGATGATACCGGTTTTTTGGGTACCATGACAGATGATACCCGTTTTTTGGGTACCATGACAGATGATACCCGTCTTTTGGGCACCATGACAGATGATACCCGTTTTTTCAGTACCATGACAGATGATACCCGTTTTTTGGGCACCATGACAGATGATACCGGTTTTTTGGGTACCAAAACAGATGATACCCGTTTTTTGGGTACCATGACAGATGATACCCGTTTTTTTGGTACCATGACAGATGATACCCGTTTTTGGGTACCATAACAGGTGGTACCCGTTTTTCGGGTACCATGACAGATGATACCGGTTTTTAGGGTACCATGACAGATGATACCCGTTTTTTGGGTACCATGAAAGATGATACCGGTTTTTTGGGTACCATGACAGATGATACCCGTTTCTGTGTACCATGACAGATGATACCCGTTTTTTGGGCACCATGACAGATGATACCCGTTTTTTGGGTACCATGACAGATGATACCGGTTTTTTGGGTACCAAAACAGATGATACCCGTTTTTTGGGTACCATGACAGATGATACCCGTTTTTTTGGGTACCATGACAGATGATACCCGTGTTTTCGGTACCATGACAGATGATACCCGTTTTTTGGGTACCATGACAGATGATACACGTTTCTGTGTACCATGACAGATGATACCCGTTTTTTGGGCACCATGACAGATGATACCCGTTTTTTCGGTACCATGACAGATTATACCCGTTTTTTGGTACCATGACAGATGATACCCGTTTTTTGGGTACCATGACAGATGATACCGGTTTTTTGGGTACCAAAACAGATGATACCCGTTTTTTGGGTACCATGACAGATGATACCCGTTTTTTTGGTACCATGACAGATGATACCCGTTTTTGGGTACCATAACAGGTGATACCCGTTTTTCGGGTACCATGACAGATGATACCGGTTTTTAGGGTACCATGACAGATGATACCCGTTTTTTGGGCACCATGACAGATGATACCCGTTTTTTCGGTACCATGACAGATTATACCCGTTTTTTTGGTACAATGACAGATGATACCCGTTTTTGGGTACCATGACAGATGATACCCGTTTTTTCGGTACCATCACAGATGATACCCCTTTTTTGGGTACCATGACAGATGATACCCGTTTTTTCGGTACCATGACAGATGATACCCGTTTTTTCGGTACCATCACAGATGATACCCGTTTTATCGGTACCATGACAGATGATACCGGTTTTTTGGGTACCATGACAGATGATACCCGTTTTTCGGGTACCATGACAGATGATACCCGTTTTTTCGGTACCATCACAGATGATACCCCTTTTTTGGGTACCATCACAGATGATACCCGTTTTTTCGGTACCATGACAGATGATACCCGTTTTTTCGGTACCATCACAGATGATACCCGTTTTATCGGTACCATGACAGATGATACCCGTTTTTTGGGCACCATGACAGATGATACCCGTTTTTTTGGGTACCATGACAGATGATACCCGTTTTTTTGGGTACCATGACAGACGGTACCCGTTTTTTCGGTACCATGACAGACGGTACCCGGTTTTTGTGTACCATGACAGATGTTACCCGTTTTTTGGGTACCATGACAGATGATACCAGTTTTTTGGCTACCATGACAGACGGTACCCGTTTTTTCGGTACCATGACAGATGATACCCGTTTTTTGGGTACCATGACAGATGGTACCCGTTTTTTTCGGTACCATGACAGATGGTACCCGTTTTTTCGGTACAATGACAGATGATACCCGTTTTTTGGGTACCATGACAGATGATACCCGGTTTTTGGGTACCATGACAGATGTTACCCGTTTTTTGGGTACCATGACAGATGATACCCGGTTTTTGGGTACCATGACAGATGTTACCCGTTTTTTGGGTACCATGACAGATGATACCCGTTTTTTGAGTACCATGACAGATGATACACGGTTTTTGGGTACCATGACAGATGTTACCCGTTTTTTCGGTACAATGACAGTTGATACCCGTTTTTTGGGTACCATGACAGATGTTACCCTTTTTTGGGTACCATGACAGATGATACCCGTTTTTTCGGTACCATCACAGATGATATCCGTTTTTTCGGTACCATTAGAGATGATACCCGTTTTTTTGGGTATCATAACAGGTGATACCCGTTTTTCGGGTACCATGACAGATGATACCCTTTTTTCGGTACCATGACAGATGATACCCGTTTTTTCGGTACCATGACAGATTATACCCGTTTTTTGGTACCATGACAGATGATACCCGTTTTTTGGGTACCATGACAGATGATACCGGTTTTTTGGGTACCAAAACAGATGATACCCGTTTTTTGGGTACCATGACAGATGATACCCGTTTTTTTGGTACCATGACAGATGATACCCGTTTTTGGGTACCATAACAGGTGATACCCGTTTTTCGGGTACCATGACAGATGATACCGGTTTTTAGGGTACCATGACAGATGATACCCGTTTTTTGGGTACCATGACAGATGATACCGGTTTTTTGGGTACCATGACAGATGATACCCGTTTCTGTGTACCATGACAGATGATACCCGTTTTTTGGGCACCATGACAGATGATACCCGTTTTTTGGGTACCATGACAGATGATACCGGTTTTTTGGGTACCAAAACAGATGATACCCGTGTTTTCGGTACCATGACAGATGATACCCGTTTTTTGGGTACCATGACAGATGATACACGTTTCTGTGTACCATGACAGATGATACCCGTTTTTTGGGCACCATGACAGATGATACCCGTTTTTTCGGTACCATGACAGATTATACCCGTTTTTTGGTACCATGACAGATGATACCCGTTTTTTGGGTACCATGACAGATGATACCGGTTTTTTGGGTACCAAAACAGATGATACCCGTTTTTTGGGTACCATGACATATGATACCCGTTTTTTCGGTACCATGAGAGATGATACCCGTTTTTTGGGTACCATGACAGATGATACCCGTTTTTTGGGTACCATGACAGATGATACCCGTTTTTTCGGTACCATGACAGATGATACCCGTTTTTTGGGTACCATGACAGATGATACCCGTGTTTTCGGTACCATGACAGATGATACCCGTTTTCTGGGTAGCATGACAGATGATACCGGTTTTTTTGGGTACCATGACAGATGATACCCGTTTTTCGGGTACCATGAGAGATGATACCCGTTTTTTCGGTACCATGACAGATGATACCCGTTTTTTCGGTACCATCACAGATGATACCCGTTTTATCGGTACCATGACAGATGATATCCGTTTTTTCGGTACCATTGGAGATGATACCCGTTTTTCGGGTACCATAACAGGTGATACCCGTTTTTCGGCTACCATGACAGATGATACCGGTTTTTTGGGTACCATGACAGATGATACCCGTTTTTTGGGTACCATGAGAGATGATACCCGTTTTTTGGGTGCCATGACAGATGATACCCGTTTTTTGGGTACCATAACAGACGATACCCGTTTTTTGAGTACCATGACAGATGATACCCGTTTTTTGGGTACCATGACAGATGATATGCGTTTTTGGGTACCATGACAGATGATACCCGTTTTTTCGGTACCATCACAGTTGATACCCGTTTTTTGGGTACCATGACAGATGATACCCGTTTTTTGGGTACCATGACAGATGATACCCGTATTTTCGGTACCATGACAGATGATACCCGTTTTTTGGGTACCATGACAGATGATACCCGTGTTTTCGGTACCATGACAGATGATACCCGTTTTTTGGGTACCATCACAGATGATACCGGTTTTTTGTGTACCATGACAGATGATACCCGTTTTTTCGGTACCATAATAGATGATACCCGTTTTTTGGGTACCATGACAGATGATACCCGTTTTCTGGGTAGCATGACAGATGATACCGGTTTTTTGGGTACCATGACAGATGATACCCGTTTTTTCGGTACCATCACAGTTGATACCCGTTTTTTGGGCACCATGACAGATGATACCCGTTTTTTGGGTACCATGACAGATGATACCCGTTTTTTGGGTACCATGACAGATGATACCCCTTTTTTGAGTACCATGACAGATGATACCCCTTTTTTGAGTACCATGACAGATGATACCCATTTTTTTCGGTAACATGACAGATGATACCCGTTTTTTGGGTACCATGACAGATGATACCCGTTTTTTGAGTACCATGACAGATGATACCCGTTTTTTGAGTACCATGACAGATGATACCCGTTTTTTGGGTACCATGACAGATGATACCGGTTTTTTTGGGTACCATGACAGATGATACCCGTTTTTTCGGTACCATGACAGATGATACCCGTTTTTTTGGGTACCATGACAGATGATACCCGTTTTTGGGTACCATGACAGATGATACCCGTTTTTTGTGTACCATGACAGATGATACCCGTTTTTTGGGTACCATGACAGATGATACTCGTTTTTTGGGTACCATGACAGATGATACCCGTTTTTTCGGTAGCATGACAGATGATACCCGTTTTTTGGGTACCGTGACAGATGATACCGGTTTTTTGAGTACCGTGACAGATGATACCCGTTTTTTGAGTACCATGACAGATGGTACCGGTTTTTTGAGTACCATGACAGATGGTACTCCTTTTTTGTATACCATGAGAATACTTACCCGTTTTTTGTGTACCATGTGTAGTTTTCCTAGTAAAGGGCCCCTCCTAGACAAGGCCCCCTGCTAGACGAGAGCTCCCCTAGAGAAGGCCCCCTCCTAGACAGGGGCTCCCTTATAGACAAGGCCCCCTCCTAGACAAGGGCCCCCCTAGGCAGGGCCCCCCTAGACAAGGGCCGCCCTTATAGACGAGGCCCCTCGTAGGCAAGGCCCCCTCTTAGACAAGGGCGCCTGCTATAGCAATGGGTCCTACCTTGGTCTAAGTCACACCTATAACAGAATCCGACTTTTTGAACGGGGCCTCGGAGAGGTCCGCCGATGGTCTAGGAGTGTCGGCCGTGGTGCAAAACGTATAATTCCAGAGTTTGGTCACTCTCCGTGGAGCCGTTGCCACTTTTTAGTATCGTGTCTTCACGGGCGGTTCAAGAGGGGTTGATTATGTAGTGCGGTACCTGGACTTGTAGCCTTACGTTTTACAAGTTTTTCCAAAATTTGAACGGCTGCACGGAACTTTCTGAATTTCACAATGGGTACGTTTCTTAACCCGGGGAACACGCCTGGACCGGTCCCGAGTCGCTGCGGTCCTTGGTTCGAGTTTTAGAAATTTTTGGCTATCTTTGATCGCTTCTTGCGAAGAAGCGAGAGGAGGTTTAACGAATCTGACCATTGGGTCGTGTAGCCCTCGGGGAGCACTACCGGAGTCGGTGGTGCGAGTTCGACCCCCGGCACCGAGTCGAGAGTAAAAGTGTTATATGTGTATAGCGTGCTCTACCGCAGGCGCGGGGGGATGTCCCGGGGTGGGTGGGTAGTGCCCCTGGGGCCGAAGCTTCACCTAACATTTGATGGTTCCAGGTCTATTAGGGTGCCGACGAGAGCGTCCCGCAGTTTTGCCCGACTTTGGAAGCTTAGATCCGGGCAGGGCGGACAGGTTTAAGAAATCTGAGCACACGTGTGGAAGGCGGTCGAGCTGCACTACAACAGTTAGTGGTCCGAATTGGCGGACTTTGCGCCGTTCAAATTTTAGAAAGTTTTGGCCATCTTACGAGAGGTGTGGGAGGGCCCCCGTCGGCGCGGTTTCGCACACGAAGGTGTTTCTGGATAGCCCTCGAGAAGTACTGCCAAGCCGCGGTGTCCAGGTTCGAATCCCGCGCACCGTTGGGGAGTAAATCGGTTTTTTGTCAATAGAGGGCGGTGGTGGTAAGCAGGGCCGGATTTTGCACCGGCATACGCTGGCACCTGGCCCTCCGGGCACCCACCGCGAATTTCGCATCTCCAGCTCTATTAGGGATGCCGTTACCGATTTTTAAGACTTTTTTGACTCCTGCGGGCCAACGGCTGGGGATGGGGGCAAAGTGCACATAAGCATTCTTGCTCGTCTCGCCGAGGCGCGTCTTTTGAGTTGTCGCGCGGCGCGCTAGCTCAATTTTGACAAATCGGCGGTGGCTCAACCGTAAGTGGCGCTGGGAGCAGAGAGACGGGCCCTTTCCAACGCACCCCTCGCCGACCTCGTATCTCAATGAATAAGGTTCATTACGACTTGTTCCGGGAAGTGACTAAGGAATCTGACTACAAGGCTGCAAAGCCGTCCTCGGGGAGGGTGGTGGACCCACACTGCCGGTCGCCGGTCTTGGGGCCCAAGAGCCGTGCTCCGCTCCGCGCCCCGGACCGACCCACACTGACTGTCGGCCCCACCAAGTGCTGGCAGGCAGGGCGGGAGTCAAAGCACTTTGCTGGCCAGAAGCGCCACCCAGCCAGCCACCAAAGCACTCCACGACCAAAAAGAGCATCCACTTCCCTTGTCGAATACTGTCGAAGGATGTCGAAGGATGAGAGATCGCCTGGGGATCGCCGTTCGCGGGATCGCTAAACCGCGACCGGCAACTGCCACCTGCCTTATTCACCAGACACCGTCTCCACTTCCTGCGGCTACTCACTCTACGCTACCTTACAGCCGTCCCGCCCGTCCCCCGGCATCGCCGCCACCCTCGCCGACTCCCACCCCCGTTTCTCAGACTCGACACGCGTACAAACATACCGTCCTCACGACACTCTCTTTATTAACGGCGAAAACACCGAGGCGCATGTGCGTTCGGACCTTGCCGCCATCTGTCGGTCGGACGTACGTAGGAGAACCAACTAGTGGTGCAGCAGCCTGACAGAGGGCTCTTCTGTCTGTCGGGTCATGGACAATACCTCAACAGAGGGCGCTGTTCTCTTGTTTGGTCTATCTCTTACGGTTTACCAGTTATGCAAAAGTCGTCCAGAGTAAATACGACTACAGGGGCTAGAGCCAGAAAATTCAAGGTATACATTTCATTTGTCATAAAAATATCTTAAACATATGGCATTTTAATCAAAATCATTAGAGTGATTTATAAGAAAATCAAAATTTTCAAAAAATTTTCCATGTAAAGGGTAGTTTAGGGTGGGGCTATTTTCTTCAAAATCTTCGTGTCGCATCCTTGAAGGACATCGAAGTTAAATACCAACTTTGGTTTTTAAACTACTTTTCGTTTTTGAGTTATGCTGTCCACAGACTGACACACACACACGGACCTTTTTCTAAAAATGCTTTTTTTGTGGATTTAGGGGGTCTCAAAACATATTTCCTGGGAAATCTCGACATCGAATTTTTGGGTAGAATGCAGTACTTCCTGTATTTAGTACCAATGTTTCACCTATTGAATATTGGTCCCGGCCTTGTGGGATATCATTCATGTACTTTGTAAGCGTAGCCTATTGACATTGTTTCACATTGTTGTCATTATGTAGGGGAGGTAGATCGGCTCGTCCGCCGCTACTGCAGGCACGGACTCCTAGAGCAGTGCCGTGGAACCTGCGGGCTGCCAGTTGCGTTATTCGGGAGAAACCCTGTATAATACGAGTAAGTTAGGTTGGTAACTGTTGTGTCGAACATGTGAGGCAGGTGTGTGTGTGTGTGTGTGTGTGTGGCTTGGGGACCGCTGTTATTCCCCTAATTGTAAACATAAATTTTGGACAGGAGAGTTATACAGAATTGGGAATAATGTCAATTTGCCTGCTGTAGGAGGCGGTTTTTACGTCCCCTGCAGCAGCAGCAGGCTCTGAAGGAGAAATGCTGCTTGATTAAATCTCATAGGTACATCTTGGGAACAGCATGGCTAGGACGCTTGCACTACCGTAAAGTTGGCACCAGTGCGGGCGCCTCTAAAGATTTATACACGCGAATAAAAAGGTGTGATTATTGAATGCATCAACTTCATTTTGTGAGCCAGCTACCCTTATGGTCACCACCTTGTGTCTAACACAAATACTTGTTTGTGTGTCAAACGTGCAGTCACATGACTTTCTCTACTCTTGTACTAACCATTCCTACAAACTCTTATTCCTATATCTTCTTCGTGTTAGTTGAGATAAACATTTGCACACATTTTATCTTATTACTTGATGGTATATCCCTGCAACAAAGTCCTCATATATCGCGAGCCACGCGCAACACCGGGTATTTCAGCTACTTATATATAATTTTTCACATTGCACAAAAAGGATCTGACAAGAAGCATTTTGAGTGCTGAGAAACTTGGCGTAGAGACAAATATATCATTTGTTTTTTCTCCAGATGTCGTTACGATATTCATCTGTTTGCCAAAGAGAGAACGTGAAGAATGTTTTAGTGACGTGCTCTAATGTGCGCCTACGTACTATCGATTTAGAGTTAAACTCAAAAAACTCGGAGAAAAGATGCAATTTGTTATCGGAAGAATTTACATGCGAAACGAGAGTTTGATCATTCTGGAAAATATTTTGCAGCTGTAAATGTGTTACTTGTGCTGTAAGGTATTATGAGTAGACGTAAATAATAAATATTGGAATACGGGGAAGCAAAAAGTGTAGTCGAAACCCATTCTGGTAGAGAGCCCTTTGACCACAGGCCTTTATTAATTCAGGGGACCTCAAAACATATTACACATGAAATGTAGACATGGAATTGTTGGGTGGAATACAATACTTCCTCTACTTACTATACGTGGTAGAGAAAGTAAAAACAAGTAATTAACTCTGGGAACTGTTGGGCGTACATAAGGTTAAAACAGAAACACGAAGTAATGAGGTTGTTTAAACGAGAAAAACTAATTGTGGAAATTATAAGAAAGCAGGAATAAGCCGACTTTCTTAAAATGAAATGTAACAGTGAATCATATTCCTTTGAAGAAATTTTTATTAAATCTAGGAAACAGATATTTCGCTCCACATGCTTAATTGGGTGCAGCAGTGCAAGTCTAATTAAAAAGTTGATATTCGCTGTGTGCTAACTCCCAATAAGAGAGTTCTCTAATAATCACATAACTACGGTAGTGTTCCATTGGTATAGGAAAACACGCGAGTTTTTTGGGCACCATGACAGATGATACACGTTTTTTGGGCACCATGACAGATGATACCCGTTTTTTGGGCATCATGACAGCTGTAACCCGTTTTTTCGGTACCATGACCGATTATACCCGTTTTTTGGGCACCATGACAGATGATGCCCGTTTTTTGGGTACCATGACAGATGATACCCGTTTTTTGGGTACCATAACAGATGATACACGTTTTTTGGGTACCATGACAGATGATACCCGTTTTTTGGGCACCATGACAGATGATACCCGTTTTTTCGGTACCATGACAGATTATACCCGTTTTTTGGGTACCATGACAGATGATACCCGTTTTTTGAGTACCATGACAGATGATACCCGTTTTTTCGGTACCATGACAGATGATACCCGTTTTTTCGGTACCATGACAGCTGTAACCCGTTTTTTCGGTACCATGACCGATTATACCCGTTTTTTGGGCACCATGACAGATGATGCCCGTTTTTTGGGTACCATGACAGATGATACCCGTTTTTTGGGTACCATAACAGATGATACACGTTTTTTGGGTACCATGACAGATGATACCCGTTTTTTGGGCACCATGACAGATGATACCCGTTTTTTCGGTACCATGACAGATTATACCCGTTTTTTGGGTACCATGACAGATGATACCCGTTTTTTGAGTACCATGACAGATGATACCCGTTTTTTCGGTACCATGACAGATGATACCCGTTTTTTCGGTACCATGACAGATGATACCCGTTTTTTGGGCACCATCACAGATGATACCCGTTTTTTGGGTACCATGACAGATGGTACCCGTTTTTTGGGTACCATGACAGATGATACCCCTTTTTTGGGTACCATGACAGATGATACCCCTTTTTTCGGTACCATGACAGATGATACCCGTTTTTTCGGTACCATCACAGATGATACCCGTTTTATCGGTACCATGACAGATGATACCCGTTTTTTTGGTACCATGACAGATGATACGCGTTTTTTGGGTACCATGACAGATGATACCGGTTTTTTGTGTACCATGACAGATGATACCCGTTTTTTCGGTACCATGACAGATGATACCCGTTTTGTTGGTACCATGACAGATGATACGCGTTTTTTGGGTACAATGACAGATGATACCGGTTTTTTGGGTACCATGACAGATGATACCCGTTTTTTCGGTACCATGACAGATGGTACCCGTTTTTTCGGTACCATCACAGATGATACCCGTTTTTTCGGTACCATGACAGATGATACCCGTTTTTTCGGTACCATCACAGATGATACCCGTTTTTTCGGTACCATCACAGATGATACCCGTTTTTTCGGTACCATGACAGATGATACCCGTTTTTTCGGTACCATCACAGATGATATCCGTTTTTTCGGTACCATTAGAGATGATACCCGTTTTTTGGGTACCATGACAGGTGATACCCGTTTTTCGGGTACCATGAAATGATGATACCGGTTTTTTGGGTACCATGACAGATGATACCCGTTTTTTGGGTACCATGACAGATGATACCCGTCTTTTGGGCACCATGACAGATGATACCCGTTTTTTCAGTACCATGACAGATGATACCCGTTTTTTGGGCACCATGACAGATGATACCGGTTTTTTGGGTACCAAAACAGATGATACCCGTTTTTTGGGTACCATGACAGATGATACCCGTTTTTTTGGTACCATGACAGATGATACCCGTTTTTGGGTACCATAACAGGTGGTACCCGTTTTTCGGGTACCATGACAGATGATACCGGTTTTTAGGGTACCATGACAGATGATACCCGTTTTTTGGGTACCATGAAAGATGATACCGGTTTTTTGGGTACCATGACAGATGATACCCGTTTCTGTGTACCATGACAGATGATACCCGTTTTTTGGGCACCATGACAGATGATACCCGTTTTTTGGGTACCATGACAGATGATACCGGTTTTTTGGGTACCAAAACAGATGATACCCGTTTTTTGGGTACCATGACAGATGATACCCGTTTTTTTGGGTACCATGACAGATGATACCCGTGTTTTCGGTACCATGACAGATGATACCCGTTTTTTGGGTACCATGACAGATGATACACGTTTCTGTGTACCATGACAGATGATACCCGTTTTTTGGGCACCATGACAGATGATACCCGTTTTTTCGGTACCATGACAGATTATACCCGTTTTTTTGGTACCATGACAGATGATACCCGTTTTTTGGGTACCATGACAGATGATACCGGTTTTTTGGGTACCAAAACAGATGATACCCGTTTTTTGGGTACCATGACAGATGATACCCGTTTTTTTGGTACCATGACAGATGATACCCGTTTTTGGGTACCATAACAGGTGATACCCGTTTTTCGGGTACCATGACAGATGATACCGGTTTTTAGGGTACCATGACAGATGATACCCGTTTTTTGGGCACCATGACAGATGATACCCGTTTTTTCGGTACCATGACAGATTATACCCGTTTTTTTGGTACAATGACAGATGATACCCGTTTTTGGGTACCATGACAGATGATACCCGTTTTTTCGGTACCATCACAGATGATACCCCTTTTTTGGGTACCATGACAGATGATACCCGTTTTTTCGGTACCATGACAGATGATACCCGTTTTTTCGGTACCATCACAGATGATACCCGTTTTATCGGTACCATGACAGATGATACCGGTTTTTTGGGTACCATGACAGATGATACCCGTTTTTCGGGTACCATGACAGATGATACCCGTTTTTTCGGTACCATCACAGATGATACCCCTTTTTTGGGTACCATCACAGATGATACCCGTTTTTTCGGTACCATGACAGATGATACCCGTTTTTTCGGTACCATCACAGATGATACCCGTTTTATCGGTACCATGACAGATGATACCCGTTTTTTGGGCACCATGACAGATGATACCCGTTTTTTTGGGTACCATGACAGATGATACCCGTTTTTTTGGGTACCATGACAGACGGTACCCGTTTTTTCGGTACCATGACAGACGGTACCCGGTTTTTGTGTACCATTACAGATGTTACCCGTTTTTTGGGTACCATGACAGATGATACCAGTTTTTTGGCTACCATGACAGACGGTACCCGTTTTTTCGGTACCATGACAGATGATACCCGTTTTTTGGGTACCATGACAGATGGTACCCGTTTTTTCGGTACCATGACAGATGGTACCCGTTTTTTCGGTACAATGACAGATGATACCCGTTTTTTGGGTACCATGACAGATGATACCCGGTTTTTGGGTACCATGACAGATGTTACCCGTTTTTTGGGTACCATGACAGATGATACCCGGTTTTTGGGTACCATGACAGATGTTACCCGTTTTTTGGGTACCATGACAGATGATACCCGTTTTTTGAGTACCATGACAGATGATACACGGTTTTTGGGTACCATGACAGATGTTACCCGTTTTTTCGGTACAATGACAGTTGATACCCGTTTTTTGGGTACCATGACAGATGTTACCCTTTTTTGGGTACCATGACAGATGATACCCGTTTTTTCGGTACCATCACAGATGATATCCGTTTTTTCGGTACCATTAGAGATGATACCCGTTTTTTTGGGTATCATAACAGGTGATACCCGTTTTTCGGGTACCATGACAGATGATACCCTTTTTTCGGTACCATGACAGATGATACCCGTTTTTTCGGTACCATGACAGATTATACCCGTTTTTTGGTACCATGACAGATGATACCCGTTTTTTGGGTACCATGACAGATGATACCGGTTTTTTGGGTACCAAAACAGATGATACCCGTTTTTTGGGTACCATGACAGATGATACCCGTTTTTTTGGTACCATGACAGATGATACCCGTTTTTGGGTACCATAACAGGTGATACCCGTTTTTCGGGTACCATGACAGATGATACCGGTTTTTAGGGTACCATGACAGATGATACCCGTTTTTTGGGTACCATGACAGATGATACCGGTTTTTTGGGTACCATGACAGATGATACCCGTTTCTGTGTACCATGACAGATGATACCCGTTTTTTGGGCACCATGACAGATGATACCCGTTTTTTGGGTACCATGACAGATGATACCGGTTTTTTGGGTACCAAAACAGATGATACCCGTGTTTTCGGTACCATGACAGATGATACCCGTTTTTTGGGTACCATGACAGATGATACACGTTTCTGTGTACCATGACAGATGATACCCGTTTTTTGGGCACCATGACAGATGATACCCGTTTTTTCGGTACCATGACAGATTATACCCGTTTTTTGGTACCATGACAGATGATACCCGTTTTTTGGGTACCATGACAGATGATACCGGTTTTTTGGGTACCAAAACAGATGATACCCGTTTTTTGGGTACCATGACATATGATACCCGTTTTTTCGGTACCATGAGAGATGATACCCGTTTTTTGGGTACCATGACAGATGATACCCGTTTTTTGGGTACCATGACAGATGATACCCGTTTTTTCGGTACCATGACACATGATACCCGTTTTTTGGGTACCATGACAGATGATACCCGTGTTTTCGGTACCATGACAGATGATACCCGTTTTCTGGGTAGCATGACAGATGATACCGGTTTTTTTGGGTACCATGACAGATGATACCCGTTTTTCGGGTACCATGAGAGATGATACCCGTTTTTTCGGTACCATGACAGATGATACCCGTTTTTTCGGTACCATCACAGATGATACCCGTTTTATCGGTACCATGACAGATGATATCCGTTTTTTCGGTACCATTGGAGATGATACCCGTTTTTCGGGTACCATAACAGGTGATACCCGTTTTTCGGCTACCATGACAGATGATACCGGTTTTTTGGGTACCATGACAGATGATACCCGTTTTTTGGGTACCATGAGAGATGATACCCGTTTTTTGGGTGCCATGACAGATGATACCCGTTTTTTGGGTACCATAACAGACGATACCCGTTTTTTGAGTACCATGACAGATGATACCCGTTTTTTGGGTACCATGACAGATGATATGCGTTTTTGGGTACCATGACAGATGATACCCGTTTTTTCGGTACCATCACAGTTGATACCCGTTTTTTGGGTACCATGACAGATGATACCCGTTTTTTGGGTACCATGACAGATGATACCCGTATTTTCGGTACCATGACAGATGATACCCGTTTTTTGGGTACCATGACAGATGATACCCGTGTTTTCGGTACCATGACAGATGATACCCGTTTTTTGGGTACCATCACAGATGATACCGGTTTTTTGTGTACCATGACAGATGATACCCGTTTTTTCGGTACCATAATAGATGATACCCGTTTTTTGGGTACCATGACAGATGATACCCGTTTTCTGGGTAGCATGACAGATGATACCGGTTTTTTGGGTACCATGACAGATGATACCCGTTTTTTCGGTACCATCACAGTTGATACCCGTTTTTTGGGCACCATGACAGATGATACCCGTTTTTTGGGTACCATGACAGATGATACCCGTTTTTTGGGTACCATGACAGATGATACCCCTTTTTTGAGTACCATGACAGATGATACCCCTTTTTTGAGTACCATGACAGATGATACCCATTTTTTTCGGTAACATGACAGATGATACCCGTTTTTTGGGTACCATGACAGATGATACCCGTTTTTTGAGTACCATGACAGATGATACCCGTTTTTTGAGTACCATGACAGATGATACCCGTTTTTTGGGTACCATGACAGATGATACCGGTTTTTTTGGGTACCATGACAGATGATACCCGTTTTTTCGGTACCATGACAGATGATACCCGTTTTTTTGGGTACCATGACAGATGATACCCGTTTTTGGGTACCATGACAGATGATACCCGTTTTTTGTGTACCATGACAGATGATACCCGTTTTTTGGGTACCATGACAGATGATACTCGTTTTTTGGGTACCATGACAGATGATACCCGTTTTTTCGGTAGCATGACAGATGATACCCGTTTTTTGGGTACCGTGACAGATGATACCGGTTTTTTGAGTACCGTGACAGATGATACCCGTTTTTTGAGTACCATGACAGATGGTACCGGTTTTTTGAGTACCATGACAGATGGTACTCCTTTTTTGTATACCATGAGAATACTTACCCGTTTTTTGTGTACCATGTGTAGTTTTCCTAGTAAAGGGCCCCTCCTAGACAAGGCCCCCTGCTAGACGAGAGCTCCCCTAGAGAAGGCCCCCTCCTAGACAGGGGCTCCCTTATAGACAAGGCCCCCTCCTAGACAAGGGCCCCCCTAGGCAGGGCCCCCCTAGACAAGGGCCGCCCTTATAGACGAGGCCCCTCGTAGGCAAGGCCCCCTCTTAGACAAGGGCGCCTGCTATAGCAATGGGTCCTACCTTGGTCTAAGTCACACCTATAACAGAATCCGACTTTTTGAACGGGGCCTCGGAGAGGTCCGCCGATGGTCTAGGAGTGTCGGCCGTGGTGCAAAACGTATAATTCCAGAGTTTGGTCACTCTCCGTGGAGCCGTTGCCACTTTTTAGTATCGTGTCTTCACGGGCGGTTCAAGAGGGGTTGATTATGTAGTGCGGTACCTGGACTTGTAGCCTTACGTTTTACAAGTTTTTCCAAAATTTGAACGGCTGCACGGAACTTTCTGAATTTCACAATGGGTACGTTTCTTAACCCGGGGAACACGCCTGGACCGGTCCCGAGTCGCTGCGGTCCTTGGTTCGAGTTTTAGAAATTTTTGGCTATCTTTGATCGCTTCTTGCGAAGAAGCGAGAGGAGGTTTAACGAATCTGACCATTGGGTCGTGTAGCCCTCGGGGAGCACTACCGGAGTCGGTGGTGCGAGTTCGACCCCCGGCACCGAGTCGAGAGTAAAAGTGTTATATGTGTATAGCGTGCTCTACCGCAGGCGCGGGGGGATGTCCCGGGGTGGGTGGGTAGTGCCCCTGGGGCCGAAGCTTCACCTAACATTTGATGGTTCCAGGTCTATTAGGGTGCCGACGAGAGCGTCCCGCAGTTTTGCCCGACTTTGGAAGCTTAGATCCGGGCAGGGCGGACAGGTTTAAGAAATCTGAGCACACGTGTGGAAGGCGGTCGAGCTGCACTACAACAGTTAGTGGTCCGAATTGGCGGACTTTGCGCCGTTCAAATTTTAGAAAGTTTTGGCCATCTTACGAGAGGTGTGGGAGGGCCCCCGTCGGCGCGGTTTCGCACACGAAGGTGTTTCTGGATAGCCCTCGAGAAGTACTGCCAAGCCGCGGTGTCCAGGTTCGAATCCCGCGCACCGTTGGGGAGTAAATCGGTTTTTTGTCAATAGAGGGCGGTGGTGGTAAGCAGGGCCGGATTTTGCACCGGCATACGCTGGCACCTGGCCCTCCGGGCACCCACCGCGAATTTCGCATCTCCAGCTCTATTAGGGATGCCGTTACCGATTTTTAAGACTTTTTTGACTCCTGCGGGCCAACGGCTGGGGATGGGGGCAAAGTGCACATAAGCATTCTTGCTCGTCTCGCCGAGGCGCGTCTTTTGAGTTGTCGCGCGGCGCGCTAGCTCAATTTTGACAAATCGGCGGTGGCTCAACCGTAAGTGGCGCTGGGAGCAGAGAGACGGGCCCTTTCCAACGCACCCCTCGCCGACCTCGTATCTCAATGAATAAGGTTCATTACGACTTGTTCCGGGAAGTGACTAAGGAATCTGACTACAAGGCTGCAAAGCCGTCCTCGGGGAGGGTGGTGGACCCACACTGCCGGTCGCCGGTCTTGGGGCCCAAGAGCCGTGCTCCGCTCCGCGCCCCGGACCGACCCACACTGACTGTCGGCCCCACCAAGTGCTGGCAGGCAGGGCGGGAGTCAAAGCACTTTGCTGGCCAGAAGCGCCACCCAGCCAGCCACCAAAGCACTCCACGACCAAAAAGAGCATCCACTTCCCTTGTCGAATACTGTCGAAGGATGTCGAAGGATGAGAGATCGCCTGGGGATCGCCGTTCGCGGGATCGCTAAACCGCGACCGGCAACTGCCACCTGCCTTATTCACCAGACACCGTCTCCACTTCCTGCGGCTACTCACTCTACGCTACCTTACAGCCGTCCCGCCCGTCCCCCGGCATCGCCGCCACCCTCGCCGACTCCCACCCCCGTTTCTCAGACTCGACACGCGTACAAACATACCGTCCTCACGACACTCTCTTTATTAACGGCGAAAACACCGAGGCGCATGTGCCTTCGGACCTTGCCGCCATCTGTCGGACGGACGTACGTAGGAGAACCAACTAGTCGTGCAGCAGCCTGACAGAGGGCTCTTCTGTCTGTCGGGTCATGGACAATACCTCAACAGAGGGCGCTGTTCTCTTGTTTGGTCTATCTCATACGGTTTACCAGTTATGCAAAAGTCGTCCAGAGTAAATACGACTACAGGGGCTATAGCCAGAAAATTCAAGGTATACATTTCATTTGTCATAAAAATATCTCAAACATATGTCATTTTAATCAAAATCGTTAGAGTGATTTATAAGAAAATCAAAATTTTCAAAAAATTTTCCATGTAAAGGGTAGTTTAGGGTGGGGCTATTTTCTTCAAAATCTTCGTGTCGCATCCTTGAAAGACATCGAAGTTAAATACCAACTTTGGTTTTTAAACTACTTTTCGTTTTTGAGTTATGCTGTCCACAGACTGACACACACACACGGACCTTTTTCTAAAAATGCTTTTTTTGTGGATTTAGGGGGTCTCAAAACATATTTCCTGGGAAATTCTCGACATCGAATTTTTGGGTAGAATGCAGTACTTCCTGTATTTAGTACCAATGTTTCACCTATTGAATATTGGTCCCGGCCTTGTGGGATATCATTCATGTATTTTGTAAGCGTAGCCTATTGACATTGTTTCACATTGTTGTCGTTATGTAGGGGAGGTAGATCGGCTCGTGCGCCGCTACTGCAGGTACGGACTCCTAGAGCAGTGCCGTGGAACCTGCGGGCTGCCAGTTGCGTTATTCGGGAGAAACCCTGTATAATACGAGTAAGTTAGGTTGGTAACTGTTGTGTCGAACATGTGAGGCAGGTGTCTGTGTGTGTGTCTGTGTGTGTGTGTGGCTTGGGGACCGCTGTTATTCCCCTAATTGTAAACATAAATTTTGGACAGGAGAGTTATACAGAATTGGGAATAATGTCAATTTGCCTGCTGCTGTAGGAGGCGGTTTTTACGTCCCCTGCAGCAGCAGCAGGCTCTGAAGGAGAAATGCTGCTTGATTAAATCTCATACATCTTGGGAACAGCATGGCTAGGACGCTTGCACTACCGTAAAGTTGGCACCAGTGCGGGCGCCTCTATACACGCGAATAAAAAGGTGTGATTATTGAATGCATCAACTTCATTTTGTGAGCCAGCTACCCTTATGGTCACCACCTTGTGTCTAACACAAATACTTGTTTGTGTGTTAAACGTGCACTCACATGACTTTCTCTACATTCCTACAAACTCTTATTCCTATATCTTCTTCGTGTTAGTTGAGATAAACATTTGAACACATTTTATCTTATTACTTATTATTTGATGGTATATCCCTCCAGCTAAGTCTGAATATATCGCGAGCCACGCGCAACACCGGGTATTTCAGCTACTTATATATAATTTTTCACATTGCACAAAAAGGATCTGACAGGAAGCATTTTGAGTGCTGAGAAACTTGGCGTAGAGACAAATATATCATTTGTTTTTTCTCCAGATGTCGTAACGATATTCATCTGTTTGCCAAAGAGAGAACGTGAAGAATGTTTTAGTGACGTGCTCTAATGTGCGCCTACGTACTATCGATTTAGAGTTAAACTCAAAAAACTCGGAGAAAAGATGCAATTTGTTATCGGAAGAATTTACATGCGAAACGAGAGTTTGATCATTCTGGAAAATATTTTGCAGCTGTAAATGTGTTACTTGTGCTGTAAGGTTTTATGAGTAGACGTAAATAATAAATATTGGAGTACGGGGAAGCAAAAAGTGTAGTCGAAACCCATTCTGGTAGAGAGCCCTTTGACCTCAGGCTTTTATTAATTCAGGGGACCTCAAAACATATTACACATGAAATGTAGACATGGAATTGTTGGGTGGAATACAATACTTCCTCTACTTACTATACGTGGTAGAGAAAGTAAAAACAAGTAATTAACTCTGGGAACTGTTGGGCGTACAGATGTCCGTCATACATAAGGTTAAAACAGAAACACGAAGTAATGAGGTTGTTTAAACGAGAAAAACTAATTGTGGAAATTATAAGAAAGCAGGAATAAGCCGACTTTCTTAAAATGAAATGTAACAGTGAATCATATTCCTTTGAAGAAATTTTTATTAAATCTAGGAAACAGATATTTCGCTCCACATGCTTAATTGGGTGCAGCAGTGTAAGTCTCATTAAAAAGTTGATATTCGCTGTGTGCTAACTCCCAATAAGAGAGTTCTCTAATAATCACATAACTACGGCAGTGTTCCATTGGTATAGGAAAACACGCGAGTTTTTTGGGTACCATGACAGATGATACCCGTTTTTTGGGTACCATGACAGATGATACCCGTTTTTTGAGTACCATGACAGATGATACCCGTTTTTTGAGTACCAAAACAGATGATACCCGTTTTTTGGGTACCATGACAGATGATACACGTTTTTTGGGCACCATGACAGATGATACCCGTTTTTTCGGTACCATGACAGATGATAGCCGTTTTTTCGGTACCATGACAGATGATACCAGTTTTTCCGGTAACATGACAGATGATACCCGTTTTTTGGGTACCATGACAGATGATACCCGTTTTTTGAGTACCATGACAGATGATACCCGTTTTTTCGGTACCATGACAGATGATACCCGTTTTTTCGGTACCATGACAGATGATACCCGTTTTTTCGGTACCATGATAGATGATACCCGTTTTTTGGGTACCATGACAGATGATACCCGTTTGCTGGGTAGCATGACAGATGATACCGGTTTTTTGGGTACAATGACAGATGATACCCGTTTTTTGGGTACCATGACAGATGATACGCGTTTTTGGGTACCATGACAGATGATACCGGTTTTTTGGGTACCATGACAGATTATACCCGTTTTTTCGGTACCATGACAGATGATACCAGTTTTTTGGGTACCATGACAGATGATACCCGTTTTTTTGGGTACCATGACAGATGATACCCGTTTTATGAGTACCATGACAGATGATACCCGTTTTTTGAGTACCATGACAGATGATACCCGTTTTTTAAGTACCATGACAGATGATATGCGTTTTTTGGGTACCATGACAGATGATACCGGTTTTTTGGGTACCATGACAGATGATACCCGTTTTTTGTGTACCATGACAGATGATACCCATTTTTTCGGTACCATGACAGTTGATACCCGTTTTTTCGGTACCATGACAGATTATACCCGTTTTTTGGGTACCATGACAGATGATACCCGTTTTTTGGGTACCATGACAGATGATACCCGTTTTTTCTGTACCATGACAGATGATACCCGTTTTTTGAGTACCATGACAGATGATACCCGTTTTTTGAGTGCCATGACAGATGATACCCGTTTTTTCGGTACCATCATAGATGATACCCGTTTTTTCGGTACCATGACAGATGATACCAGTTTTTCCGGTAACATGACAGATGATACCCGTTTTATGGGTACCATGACAGATGATACCCGTTTTTTGAGTACCATGACAGATGATACCCGTTTTTTCGGTACCATGACAGATGATACCCGTTTTTTCGGTACCATGACAGATGATACCCGTTTTTTGGGTACCATGACAGATGATACCCGTTTTTTCGGTAACATAACAGATGATACCCGTTTTTTGGGCACCATGACAGATGATACCCGTTTTTTCGGTACCATGACAGATTATACCCGTTTTTTGGGTACCATGACAGATGATACCCGTTTTTTGGGTACCATGACAGATGATACCCGTTTTTTCGGTACCATGACAGATTATACCCGTTTTTTGGGTACCATGACAGATGATACCCGTTTTTTGGGTACCATGACAGATGATACCCGTTTTTTCTGTACCATGACAGATGATACCCGTTTTTTGAGTACCATGACAGATGATACCCGTTTTTTGAGTACCATGACAGATGATACCCGTTTTTTCGGTACCATCATAGATGATACCCGTTTTTTCGGTACCATGACAGATGATACCAGTTTTTCCGGTACCATGACAGATGATACCCGTTTTTTGGGTACCATGACAGATGATACCCGTTTTTTCTGTACCATGACAGATGATACCCGTTTTTTGAGTACCATGACAGATGATACCCGTTTTTTGAGTACCATGACAGATGATACCCGTTTTTTCGGTACCATCATAGATGATACCCGTTTTTTCGGTACCATGACAGATGATACCAGTTTTTCCGGTAACATGACAGATGATACCCGTTTTTTAAGTACCATGACAGATGATACCCGTTTTTTGAGTACCATGACAGATGATACCCGTTTTTTCGGTACCATGACAGATGATACCCGTTTTTCGGTACCATGACAGATGATACCCGTTTTTTGAGTACCATGACAGATGATACCCGTTTTTTGGGTTCCATGACAGATGATACCCGTTTTTCGGGTACCATGACAGATGATACCCGTTTTTTCGGTACCATCACAGATGATACCCCTTTTTTCGGTACCATCACAGATGATACCCGTTTTATCGGTACCATGACGGATGATATCCGTTTTTTCGGTACCATTGGAGATGATACCCGTTTTTGGGTACCATAACAGGTGATACCCGTTTTTCGGGTACCATGACAGATGATACCCGTTTTTGGGTACCATAACAGGTGATACCCGTTTTTTGAGTACCATGACAGATGGTACCGGTTTTTTGAGTACCATGACAGATGGTACTCCTTTTTTGAGTACCATGACAGATGGTACTCCTTTTTTGTATACCATGAGAATACTTACCCGTTTTTTGTGTACCATGTGTAGTTTTCCTAGTAAAGGGCCCCTCCTAGACAAGGCCCCCTGCTAGACGAGAGCTCCCCTAGAGAAGGCCCCCTCCTAGACAGGGGCTCCCCTAGACAAGTGCCCCTCCTAGACAAGGGCCCCCTTATAGACAAGGCCCCCTCCTAGACAAGGGCCCCCCTAGACAAGGGCCGCCCTTATAGACGAGGCCCCTCGTAGGCAAGGCCCCCTCTTAGACAAGGTCGCCTGCTATAGCAATGGGTCCTACCTTGGTCTATGTCACACCTATAACAGAATCCGACTTTTTGAACGGGGCCTCGGAGAGGTCCGCCGATGGTCTAGGAGTGTCGGCCGTGGTCCAAAACGTATAATTCCAGAGTTTGGTCACTCTCCGTGGAGCCGTTGCCACTTTTTAGTATCGTGTCTTCACGGGCGGTTCAAGACGGGTTGATTATGTAGTGCGGTACCTGGACTTGTAGCGTTACGTTTTACAAGTTTTTCCAAAATTTGAACGGCTGCACGGAACTTTCTGAATTTCACAATGGGTACGTTTCTTAACCCGGGGAACACGCCTGGACCGGTCGCGAGTCGCTGCGGTCCTTGGTTCGAGTTTTAGAAATTTTTGGCTATCTTTGATCGCTTCTTGCGAAGAAGCGAGAGGAGGTTTAATGAATCTGAGCATTGGGTCGTGTAGCCCTCGGGGAGCACTACCGGAGTCGGTGGTGCGAGTTCGACCCCCGGCACCGAGTCGAGAGTAAAAGTGTTATATGTGTATAGCGTGCGCTACCGCAGGCGCGGGGGGATGTACCGGGGTGGGTGGGTAGTGCCCCTGGGGCCGAAGCTTCACCTAACATTTGATGGTTCCAGGTCTATTAGGGTGCCGACGAGAGCGTCCCGCAGTTTTGCCCGACTTTGGAAGCTTAGATCCGGGCAGGGCGGACAGGTTTAAGAAATCTGAGCACACGTGTGGAAAGCGGTCGAGCTGCACTACAACAGTTAGTGGTCCGAATTGGCGGACTTTGCGCCGTTCAAATTTTAGAAAGTTTTGGCCATCTTACGAGAGGTGTGGGAGGGCCCCCGTCGGCGCGGTTTCGCACACGAAGGTGTTTCTGGATAGCCCTCGAGAAGTACCGCTAAGCCGCGGTGTCCAGGTTCGAATCCCGCGCACCGTTGGGGAGTAAATCGTTTTTTTGTGAATAGAGGGCGGTGGTGGTAAGCGGGGCCGGAGTTTGCACCGGCATACGCTGGCACCTGGCCCTCCGGGCACCCACCGCGAATTTCGCATCTCCAGCTCTATTAGGGGCGCCGTTACCGATTTTTAAGACTTTTTTGACTCCTGCGGGCCAACGGCTGGAGATGGGGGCAAAGTGCACATAAGCATTCTTGCTCGTCTCGCCGAGACGCGTCTTTTGAGTCGTCGCGCGGCGCGCTAGCTCAATTTCGACAAATGGGCGGTGGCTCAACCGTAAGCGGCGCTGGGAGCAGATCGAGAACGCGTGGTCGTAGAGAGACGGGGTTTTTTGCATCGGGAGGAGTGAGACGGGCCCTTTCCAACGCACCCCTCGCCGACCTCGTATCTTAATGAATAAGGTTCATTACGACTTGTTCCGGGGAGTGACTTTAAGGAATCTGACTACAAGGCTGCAAAGCCGTCCTCGGGGAGGGTGGTGGACCCACACGGCCGGTCTTGGGGCCCAGAGGTACAAGAGCCGTGCTCCGCTCCGCGCCCCGGACCGAGCCACACTGACTGTCGGCCCCACCAAGTGCTGGCAGGCAGGGAGTCAAAGCACTTTGCTGGCCAGAAGCACCACCCAGCCACCAAAGCACTCGACGACCAAAAAGAGCATCCACTTCCCTTGTCGAAGGATGTCGAAGGATGTCGAAGGATGAGGGATCGCCGTTCGCGGGATCGCTAAACCGCGACCGGCAACTGCCACCTGCCTTATTCACCAGACACCGTCTCCACTTCCTGCGGCTACTCACTCTACGCTACCTTACAGCCGTCCCGCCCGTCCCCCGGCATCGCCGCCACCCTCGCCGACTCCCACCCCCGTTTCTCAGACTCGACACGCGTACAAACATACCGTCCTCACGACACTCTCTTTATTAACGGCGAAAACACCGAGGCGTATGTGCGTTCGGACCTTGCCGCCATCTGTCGGACGGACGGACGTACGTAGGAGAACCAACTAGTCGTGCAGCAGCCTGACAGAGGGCTCTTCTGTCTGTCGGGTCATGGACAATACCTCAACAGAGGGCGCTGTTCTCTTGTTTGGTCTATCTCTTACGGTTTACCAGTTATGCAAAAGTCGTCCAGAGTAAATACGACTACAGGGGCTATAGCCAGAAAATTCAAGGTATACATTTCATTTGTCATAAAAATATCTCAAACAAATCTCAAAATCATTAGAGTGATTTATAAGAAAATCAAAATTTTCAAAAAATTTTCCATGTAAAGGGTAGTTTAGGGTGGGGCTATTTTCTTCAAAATCTTCGTGTCGCAGCCTTGAAAGACATCGAAGTTAAATACCAACTTTGGTTTTTAAACTACTTTTCGTTTTTGAGTTATGCTGTCCACAGACTGACACACACACACGGACCTTTTTCTAAAAATGCTTTTTTTGTGGATTTAGGGGGTCTCAAAACATATTTCCTGGGAAATCTCGACATCGAATTTTTGGGTAGAATGCAGTACTTCCTGTATTTAGTACCAATGTTTCACCTATTGAATATTGGTCCCGGCCTTGTGGGATATCATTCATGTACTTTGTAAGCGTAGCCTATTGACATTGTTTCACATTGTTGTCATTATGTAGGGGAGGTAGATCGGCTCGTCCGCCGCTACTGCAGGTACGGACTCCTAGAGCAGTGCCGTGGAACCTGCGGGCTGCCAGTTGCGTTATTCGGGAGAAACCCTGTATAATACGAGTAAGTTAGGTTGGTAACTGTTGTGTCGAACATGTGAGGCAGGTGTGTGTGTGTGTGTGTGTCTGTGTGTGTGTGTGTGTGTGTGTGTATGTGGCTTGGGGACCGCTGTTATTCCCCTAATTGTAAACATAAATTTTGGACAGGAGAGTTATACAGAATTGGGAATAATGTCAATTTGCCTGCTGTAGGAGGCGGTTTTTACGTCCCCTGCAGCAGCAGCAGCAGGCTCTGAAGGAGAAATGCTGCTTGATTAAATCTCATACATCTTGGGAACAGCATGGCTAGGACGCTTGCACTACCGTAAAGTTGGCACCAGTGCGGGCGCCTCTATACACGCGAATAAAAAGGTGTGATTATTGAATGCATCAACTTCATTTTGTGAGCCAGCTACCCTTATGGTCACGTGACACCTTGTGTCTAACACAAATACTTGTTTGTGTGTTAAACGTGCACTCACATGACTTTCTCTACTCTTGTACTAACCATTCCTACAAACTCTTATTCCTATATCTTCTTCGTGTTAGTTGAGATAAACATTTGCACACATTTTATCTTATTATTTGATGGTATATCCCTCCAGCTAAGTCCTCATATATCGCGAGCCACGCGCAACACCGGGTATTTCAGCTACTTATATACAATTTTTCACATTGCACAAAAAGGATCTGACAAGAAGCATTTTGAGTGCTGAGAAACTTGGCGTAGAGACAAATATATCATTTGTTCTTTCTCCAGATGTCGTTACGATATTCATCTGTTTGCCAAAGAGAGAACTTGAGAAATGTTTTAGTGACGTGCTCTAATGTGCGCCTACGTAGTATCGATTTAGAGTTAAACTCAAAAAACTCGCAGAAAAGATGCAATTTGTTATCGGAAGAATTTACATGCGAAACGAGAGTTTGATCATTCTGGAAAATATTTTGCAGCTGTAAATGTGTTACTTGTGCAGTAAGGTATTATGAGTAGACGTAAATAATAAATATTGGAGTACGGGGAAGCAAAAAGTGTAGTCGAAACCCATTCTGGTAGAGAGCCCTTTGACCTCAGGCCTTTATTAATTCAGGGGACCTCAAAACATATTACACATGAAATGTAGGGTACCATGACAGATGATACCCGTTTTTTGGGTACCATGACAGATGATACCCGTTTTTTTGGGTACCATGACAGATGATACCCGTTTTTTTCGGTACCATGACAGATGATACCCGTTTTTTAGGTACCATGACAGATGATACCCGTTTTTTGGGTACCATGACAGATGATACCCGTTTTTTGGGTACCATGACAGATGATACGCGTTTTTTGGGTACCATGACATATGATACCCGTTTTTTTGGGTACCATTACAGATGATACCCATTTTTCGATACCATCACAGATGATACCCCTTTTTTGGCTACCATGACAGATGATACCCGTTTTTTGGGTACCATGACAGATGATACGCGTTTTTTGGGTACCATGACAGATGATACCGGTTTTTTGTGTACCATGACAGATGATACCCGTTTTTTCGGTACCATGATAGATGATACCCGTTTTTTGTGTACCATGACAGATGATACCCGTTTTTTGGGCACCATGACAGATGATACCCGTTTTTTCGGTACCATGACAGATTATACCCGTTTTTTGGGTACCATGACAGATGATACCCGTTTTTTGGGTACCATGACAGATGATACCCGTTTTTTGCGTACCATGACAGATGATACCCGTTTTTAGGTACCATGACAGATGATACCCGTTTTTTGAGTACCATGACAGATGATACCCGTTTTTTGGGTACCATGACAGATGATACCCGTTTTTTGGGTACCATGACAGATGATACGCGTTTTTTGGGTACCATGACAGATGATACCCGTTTTTTGGGTACCATAACAGTTGATACCCGTTTTTTGGGTACCATGACAGATGATACCCATTTTTTGGGCACCATGACAGATGATACCCGTTTTTTCGGTACCATGACAGATGATACGCGTTTTTTTGTGTACCATGACAGATGATACCCGTTTTTTCGGTACCATGACAGATTATACCCGTTTTTTGGGTACCATGACAGATGATACCCATTTTTTGGGTACCATGACAGATGATACCCGTTTTTTGCGTACCATGACAGATGATACCCGTTTTTTAGGTACCATAACAGATGATACCCGTTTTTTGAGTACCATGACAGATGGTACCCGTTTTTTGGGTACCATGACAGATGATACCCGTTTTTTGGGTACCATGACAGATGATACGCGTTTTTTGGGTACCATGACAGATGATACCGGTTTTTTCGGTACCATGACAGATGATACCCGTTTTTTGGGTACCATGACATATGATACCCGTTTTTTTGGGTACCATTACAGATGATACCCATTTTTCGATACCATCACAGATGATACCCCTTTTTTGGCTACCATGACAGATGATACCCGTTTTTTCGGTACCATGACAGATGATACCCGTTTTTTCGGTACCATCACAGATGATACCCGTTTTATCGGTACCATGACAGATGATACCCGTTTTTTGGGTACCATGACAGATGATACGCGTTTTTTGGGTACCATGACAGATGATACCGGTTTTTTGTGTACCATGACAGATGATACCCGTTTTTTCGGTACCATGATAGTTGATACCCGTTTTTTGTGTACCATGACAGATGATACCCGTTTTTTGGGCACCATGACAGATGATACCCGTTTTTTCGGTACCATGACAGATGATACCCGTTTTTTGGGTACCATGACAGATGATACCCGTTTTTTGGGTACCATGACAGATGATACCCGTTTTTTGCGTACCATGACAGATGATACCCGTTTTTTAGGTACCATAACAGATGATACCCGTTTTTTGAGCACCATGACAGATGATACCCGTTTTTTGGGTACCATGACAGATGATACCCGTTTTTTGGGTACCATGACAGATGATACCCGTTTTTTGGGTACCATGACAGATGATACCCGTTTTTTAGGTACCATGACAGATGATACCCGTTTTTTGGGTACCATGACAGATGGTACCGGTTTTTTCGGTACCATGACAGATGATACCCGTTTTTTGGGTACCATGACAGATGATACCCGTTTTTTTGGGTACCATTACAGATGATACCCGTTTTTTCGGTACCATGACAGATGATACCGGTTTTTTGTGTACCATGACAGATGATACCCGTTTTTTCGGTACCATGACAGATGATACGGGTTTTTTGGGTACCATGACAGATGTACGGGTTTTTTGGGTACCATGACAGATGATACCGGTTTTTTGTGTACCATGACAGATGATACCCGTTTTTTCGGTACCATGATAGATGATACCCGTTTTTTGAGTACCATGACAGATGATACCCGTTTTTTGTGTACCATGACAGATGATACGCGTTTTTTGGGTACCATGACAGATGATACCGGTTTTTTGTGTACCATGACAGATGATACCTGTTTTTTGGGTACCATGGCAGATGATACGCGTTTTTTGGGTACCATGACAGATGATACCTGTTTTTTGGGTACCATGACAGATGATACGGGTTTTTTGGGTACCATGACAGATGATACCGGTTTTTTGTGTACCATGACAGATGATACCCGTTTTTTCGGTACCATGATAGATGATACCCGTTTTTTGAGTACCATGACAGATGATACCCGTTTTTTGTGTACCATGACAGATGATACGCGTTTTTTGGGTACCATGACAGATGATACCGGTTTTTTGTGTACCATGACAGATGATACCTGTTTTTTGGGTACCATGGCAGATGATACGCGTTTTTTGGGTACCATGACAGATGATACCTGTTTTTTGGGTACCATAACAGATGATACCCGTTTTTTCGGTACCATGACAGATTATACCCGTTTTTTCGGTACCATGACAGATGATACCGGTTTTTTGGGTACCATGACAGATGATACCAGTTTTTTGGGTACCATAACAGATGATACCCGTTTTTTGGGTACCATGACAGATGATACCCGTTTTCTGGGTAGCATGACAGATGATACCGGTTTTTTGGGTACCATGACAGATGATACCCGTTTTTCGGGTACCATGACAGATGATACCCGTTTTTTGGGTACCATTACAGATGATACCCGTTTTCTGGGTAGCATGACAGATGATACCGGTTTTTTGGGTACCATGACATATGATACCCGTTTTTCGGGTACCATGACAGATGATACCCGTTTTTTCGATACCATCACAGATGATACCCCTTTTTTGGGTACCATGACAGATGATACCCGTTTTTCGGGTACCATGACAGATGATACCCGTTTTTTCGATACCATCACAGATGATACCCCTTTTTTGGGTACCATGACAGATGATACCCGTTTTTTCGGTACCATGACAGATGATACCCGTTTTTTCGGTACCATCACAGATGATACCCGTTTTATCGGTACCATGACAGATGATACCCGTTTTTTGGGTACCATGACAGATGATACGCGTTTTTTGGGTACCATGACAGATGATACCGGTTTTTTGTGTACCATGACAGATGATACCCGTTTTTTCGGTACCATGATAGATGATACCCGTTTTTTGGGTACCATGACAGATGATACCCGTTTTCTGGGTAGCATGACAGATGATACCGGTTTTTTGGGTACCATGACAGATGATACCCGTTTTTTCGGTACCATCACAGTTGATACCCGTTTTTTGGGTATCATGACAGATGATACCCGTTTTTTGGGCACCATGACAGATGATACCCGTTTTTTGGGTACCATGACAGATGATACCGGTTTTTTGTGTACCATGACAGATGATACCCGTTTTTTGGGTACCATGACAGATGATACCCGTTTTTTCGGTACCATGAGAGATGATACCCGTTTTTTGGGTACCATGACAGATGATACCCGTTTTTTGGGCACCAGGACAGATGGTACTCGTTTTTTCGGTACCATGGCAGATGGTACTCCTTTTTGGAGGACCATGACCCATGGTACCCGTTTTTTGAGTACCATGACAGATGGTACTCCTTTTTTGTATACCATGACAATACTTACCCGTTTTTTGTGTACCATGTGTAGTTTTCCTAGTAAAGGGCCCCTCCTAGACGAGAGCTCCCCTAGAGAAGGCCCCCTCCTAGACAAGGGCCCCCTCCCTGACAAGGGCCTCCCTAGACAAGGGCCCCTCCTAGACAAGGGCCCCCCTTATAGACAAGGCCCCTCGTAGGCAAGGCCCCATCTTAGACAAGGCCCCCTCCTAGACAAGGGCCGCCCTTATAGACGAGGCCCCTCGTAGGCAAGGCCCCCTCTTTGACAAGGGCGCCTGCTATAGCAATGGGTCCTACCTTGGTCTATGTCACACCTATAACAGAATCCGACTTTTTGAACGGGGCCTCGGAGAGGTCCGCCGATGGTCTAGGAGTGTCGGCCGTGGTCCAAAACGTATAATTCCAGAGTTTGGTCACTCTCCGTGGAGGCGTTCCCACTTTTTAGTATCGTGTCTTCACGGGCGGTTCAAGAGGGGTTGATTATGTAGTGCGGTACCTGGACTTGTAGCCTTACGTTTTACAAGTTTTTCCAAAATTTGAACGGCTGCACGGAACTTTCTGAATTTCACAATGGGTACGTTTCTTAACCCGGGGAACACGCCTGGACCGGTCCTGAGTCGCTGCGGTCCTTGGTTCGAGTTTTAGAAATTTTTGGCTATCTTTGATCGCTTCTTGCGAAGAAGCGAGAGGAGGTTTAACGAATCTGACGATTGGGTCGTGTAGCCCTCGGGGAGGACTACCGGAGTCGGTGGTGCGAGTTCGACCCCCGGCACCGAGTCGAGAGTAAAAGTGTTATATGTTTATAGCGTGCGCTACCGCAGGCGCGGGGGGATGTGCCGGGGTGGGTGGGTAGTGCCCTTGGGGCCGAACCTTCACCTAACATTTGATGGTTCCAGGTCTATTAGGGTGCCGACGAGAGCGTCCCGCAGTTTTGCCCGACTTTGGAAGCTTAGATCCGGGCAGGGCGGACAGGTTTAAGAAATCTGAGCACACGTGTGGAAAGCGACGGAGGTGGACTACAATAGTTAGTGGTCCGAATTGGCGGATTTTGAGCCGTTCAAATTTTAGAAAGTTTTGGCCATCTTACGAGAGGTGTGGGAGGGCCCCCGTCGGCGCGGTTTCGCACACGAAGGTGTTTCTGGATAGCCCTCGAGAAGTACTGCTAAGCCGCGGTGTCCAGGTTCGAATCCCGCGCACCGTTGGGGAGTAAATCGTTTTTTTGTGAATAGAGGGCGGTGGTGGTAAGCGGGGCCGGAGTTTGCACCGGCATACGCTGGCACCTGGCCCTCCGGGCATCCACCGCGAATTTCGCATCTCCAGCTCAATTAGGGGCGCCGTTACCGATTTTTAAGACTTTTTTGACTCCTGCGGGCCAACGGCTGGAGATGGGGGCAAAGTGCACATAAGCATTCTTGCTCGTCTCGCCGAGACGCGTCTTTTGAGTCGTCGCGCGGCGCGCTAGCTCAATTTCGACAAATCGGCGGTGGCTCAACCGTAAGCGGCGCTGGGAGCAGAGAGACGGGGTTGTTTGCATCGGGAGGAGCGAGACGGGCCCTTTCCAACGCACCCCTCGCCGACCTCGTATCTCAATGAATAAGGTTCATTACGACTTGTTCCGGGAAGTGACTTTAAGGAATCTGACTACAAGGCTGCAAAGCCGTCCTCGGGGAGGGTGGTGGACCCACGCGGCCGGTCGCCGGTCTTGGGGCCCAAGAGCCGTGCTCCGCTCCGCGCCCCGGACCGACCCACACTGACTGTCGGCCCCACCAAGTGCTGGCAGGCAGGGCGGGAGTCAAAGCACTTTGCTGGCCAGAAGCACCACCAAAGCACTCGACGACCAAAAAGAGCATCCACTTCCCTTGTCGAATACTGTCGAAGGATGTCGAAGGATGAGAGATCGCCTGGGGATCGCCGTTCGCGGGATCGCTAAACCGCGACCGGCAACTGCCACCTGCCTTATTCACCAGACACCGTCTCCACTTCCTGCAGCTACTCACTCTACGCTACCTTACAGCCGTCCCGCCCGTCTCCCGGCATCGCCGCCACCCTCGCCGACTCCCACCCCCGTTTCTCAGACTCGACACGCGTACAAACATACCGTCCTCACGACACTCTCTTTATTAACGGCGAAAACACCGAGGCGTATGTGCGTTCGGACCTTGCCGCCATCTGTCGGACGGACGGACGTACGTAGGAGAACCAACTAGTCGTGCAGCAGCCTGACAGAGGGCTCTTCTGTCTGTCGGGTCATGCACAATACCTCAACAGAGGGCGCTGTTCTCTTGTTTGGTCTATCTCTTACGGTTTACCAGTTATGCAAAAGTCGTCCAGAGTAAATACGACTACAGGGGCTATAGCCAGAAATTGCAAGGTATACATTTCATTTGTTATAAAAATATCTTAAACATATGACATTTTAATCAAAATCGTTAGAGTGATTTTTAAGAAAATCAAAATTTTCGAAAAATTTTCCATGTAAAGGGTAGTTTAGGGTGGGGCTATTTTCTTCAAAATCTTCGTGTCGCATCCTTGAAAGACATCGAAGTTAAATACCAACTTTGGTTTTTAAACTACTTTTCGTTTTTGAGTTATGCTGTCCACAGACTGACACACACACACGGACCTTTTTCTAAAAATGCTTTTTTTGTGGATTTAGGGGGTCTCAAAACATATTTCCTGGGAAATCTCGACATCGAATTTTTGGGTAGAATGCAGTACTTCCTGTATTTAGTACCAATGTTTCACCTATTGAATATTGGTCCCGGCCTTGTGGGATATCATTCATGTACTTTGTAAGCGTAGCCTATTGACATTGTTTCACATTGTTGTCATTATGTAGGGGAGGTAGATCGGCTCGTCCGCCGCTACTGCAGGTACGGACTCCTAGAGCAGTGCCGTGGAACCTGCGGGCTGCCAGTTGCGTTATTCGGGAGAAACCCTGTATAATACGAGTAAGTTAGGTTGGTAACTGTTGTGTCGAACATGTGAGGCAGGTGTGTGTGTGTGTGTGTGTCTGTGTGTGTGTGTGTGTGTGTGTGTATGTGGCTTGGGGACCGCTGTTATTCCCCTAATTGTAAACATAAATTTTGGACAGGAGAGTTATACAGAATTGGGAATAATGTCAATTTGCCTGCTGTAGGAGGCGGTTTTTACGTCCCCTGCAGCAGCAGCAGCAGGCTCTGAAGGAGAAATGCTGCTTGATTAAATCTCATACATCTTGGGAACAGCATGGCTAGGACGCTTGCACTACCGTAAAGTTGGCACCAGTGCGGGCGCCTCTATACACGCGAATAAAAAGGTGTGATTATTGAATGCATCAACTTCATTTTGTGAGCCAGCTACCCTTATGGTCACGTGACACCTTGTGTCTAACACAAATACTTGTTTGTGTGTTAAACGTGCACTCACATGACTTTCTCTACTCTTGTACTAACCATTCCTACAAACTCTTATTCCTATATCTTCTTCGTGTTAGTTGAGATAAACATTTGCACACATTTTATCTTATTATTTGATGGTATATCCCTCCAGCTAAGTCCTCATATATCGCGAGCCACGCGCAACACCGGGTGTTTCAGCTACTTATATATAATTTTTCACATTGCACAAAAAGGATGTGACAAGAAGCATTTTGAGTGCTGAGAAACTTGGCGTAGAGACAAATATATCATTTGTTCTTTCTCCAGATGTCGTTACGATATTCATCTGTTTGCCAAAGAGAGAACTTGAGAAATGTTTTAGTGACGTGCTCTAATGTGCGCCTACGTAGTATCGATTTAGAGTTAAACTCAAAAAACTCGCAGAAAAGATGCAATTTGTTATCGGAAGAATTTACATGCGAAACGAGAGTTTGATCATTCTGGAAAATATTTTGCAGCTGTAAATGTGTTACTTGTGCAGTAAGGTATTATGAGTAGACGTAAATAATAAATATTGGAGTACGGGGAAGCAAAAAGTGTAGTCGAAACCCATTCTGGTAGAGAGCCCTTTGACCTCAGGCCTTTATTAATTCAGGGGACCTCAAAACATATTACACATGAAATGTAGGGTACCATGACAGATGATACCCGTTTTTTGGGTACCATGACAGATGATACCCGTTTTTTTTGGGTACCATGACAGATGATACCCGTTTTTTTCGGTACCATGACAGATGATACCCGTTTTTTAGGTACCATGACAGATGATACCCGTTTTTTGGGTACCATGACAGATGATACCCGTTTTTTGGGTACCATGACAGATGATACGCGTTTTTTGGGTACCATGACATATGATACCCGTTTTTTTGGGTACCATTACAGATGATACCCATTTTTCGATACCATCACAGATGATACCCCTTTTTTGGCTACCATGACAGATGATACCCGTTTTTTGGGTACCATGACAGATGATACGCGTTTTTTGGGTACCATGACAGATGATACCGGTTTTTTGTGTACCATGACAGATGATACCCGTTTTTTCGGTACCATGATAGATGATACCCGTTTTTTGTGTACCATGACAGATGATACCCGTTTTTTGGGCACCATGACAGATGATACCCGTTTTTTCGGTACCATGACAGATTATACCCGTTTTTTGGGTACCATGACAGATGATACCCGTTTTTTGGGTACCATGACAGATGATACCCGTTTTTTGCGTACCATGACAGATGATACCCGTTTTTAGGTACCATGACAGATGATACCCGTTTTTTGAGTACCATGACAGATGATACCCGTTTTTTGGGTACCATGACAGATGATACCCGTTTTTTGGGTACCATGACAGATGATACGCGTTTTTTGGGTACCATGACAGATGATACCCGTTTTTTGGGTACCATAACAGTTGATACCCGTTTTTTGGGTACCATGACAGATGATACCCATTTTTTGGGCACCATGACAGATGATACCCGTTTTTTCGGTACCATGACAGATGATACGCGTTTTTTTGTGTACCATGACAGATGATACCCGTTTTTTCGGTACCATGACAGATTATACCCGTTTTTTGGGTACCATGACAGATGATACCCATTTTTTGGGTACCATGACAGATGATACCCGTTTTTTGCGTACCATGACAGATGATACCCGTTTTTTAGGTACCATAACAGATGATACCCGTTTTTTGAGTACCATGACAGATGGTACCCGTTTTTTGGGTACCATGACAGATGATACCCGTTTTTTGGGTACCATGACAGATGATACGCGTTTTTTGGGTACCATGACAGATGATACCGGTTTTTTCGGTACCATGACAGATGATACCCGTTTTTTGGGTACCATGACATATGATACCCGTTTTTTTGGGTACCATTACAGATGATACCCATTTTTCGATACCATCACAGATGATACCCCTTTTTTGGCTACCATGACAGATGATACCCGTTTTTTCGGTACCATGACAGATGATACCCGTTTTTTCGGTACCATCACAGATGATACCCGTTTTATCGGTACCATGACAGATGATACCCGTTTTTTGGGTACCATGACAGATGATACGCGTTTTTTGGGTACCATGACAGATGATACCGGTTTTTTGTGTACCATGACAGATGATACCCGTTTTTTCGGTACCATGATAGTTGATACCCGTTTTTTGTGTACCATGACAGATGATACCCGTTTTTTGGGCACCATGACAGATGATACCCGTTTTTTCGGTACCATGACAGATGATACCCGTTTTTTGGGTACCATGACAGATGATACCCGTTTTTTGGGTACCATGACAGATGATACCCGTTTTTTGCGTACCATGACAGATGATACCCGTTTTTTAGGTACCATAACAGATGATACCCGTTTTTTGAGCACCATGACAGATGATACCCGTTTTTTGGGTACCATGACAGATGATACCCGTTTTTTTGGGTACCATGACAGATGATACCCGTTTTTTGGGTACCATGACAGATGATACCCGTTTTTTAGGTACCATGACAGATGATACCCGTTTTTTGGGTACCATGACAGATGGTACCGGTTTTTTCGGTACCATGACAGATGATACCCGTTTTTTGGGTACCATGACAGATGATACCCGTTTTTTTGGGTACCATTACAGATGATACCCGTTTTTTCGGTACCATGACAGATGATACCGGTTTTTTGTGTACCATGACAGATGATACCCGTTTTTTCGGTACCATGACAGATGATACGGGTTTTTTGGGTACCATGACAGATGTACGGGTTTTTTGGGTACCATGACAGATGATACCGGTTTTTTGTGTACCATGACAGATGATACCCGTTTTTTCGGTACCATGATAGATGATACCCGTTTTTTGAGTACCATGACAGATGATACCCGTTTTTTGTGTACCATGACAGATGATACGCGTTTTTTGGGTACCATGACAGATGATACCGGTTTTTTGTGTACCATGACAGATGATACCTGTTTTTTGGGTACCATGGCAGATGATACGCGTTTTTTGGGTACCATGACAGATGATACCTGTTTTTTGGGTACCATGACAGATGATACGGGTTTTTTGGGTACCATGACAGATGATACCGGTTTTTTGTGTACCATGACAGATGATACCCGTTTTTTCGGTACCATGATAGATGATACCCGTTTTTTGAGTACCATGACAGATGATACCCGTTTTTTGTGTACCATGACAGATGATACGCGTTTTTTGGGTACCATGACAGATGATACCGGTTTTTTGTGTACCATGACAGATGATACCTGTTTTTTGGGTACCATGGCAGATGATACGCGTTTTTTGGGTACCATGACAGATGATACCTGTTTTTTGGGTACCATAACAGATGATACCCGTTTTTTCGGTACCATGACAGATTATACCCGTTTTTTCGGTACCATGACAGATGATACCGGTTTTTTGGGTACCATGACAGATGATACCAGTTTTTTGGGTACCATAACAGATGATACCCGTTTTTTGGGTACCATGACAGATGATACCCGTTTTCTGGGTAGCATGACAGATGATACCGGTTTTTTGGGTACCATGACAGATGATACCCGTTTTTCGGGTACCATGACAGATGATACCCGTTTTTTGGGTACCATTACAGATGATACCCGTTTTCTGGGTAGCATGACAGATGATACCGGTTTTTTGGGTACCATGACATATGATACCCGTTTTTCGGGTACCATGACAGATGATACCCGTTTTTTCGATACCATCACAGATGATACCCCTTTTTTGGGTACCATGACAGATGATACCCGTTTTTCGGGTACCATGACAGATGATACCCGTTTTTTCGATACCATCACAGATGATACCCCTTTTTTGGGTACCATGACAGATGATACCCGTTTTTTCGGTACCATGACAGATGATACCCGTTTTTTCGGTACCATCACAGATGATACCCGTTTTATCGGTACCATGACAGATGATACCCGTTTTTTGGGTACCATGACAGATGATACGCGTTTTTTGGGTACCATGACAGATGATACCGGTTTTTTGTGTACCATGACAGATGATACCCGTTTTTTCGGTACCATGATAGATGATACCCGTTTTTTGGGTACCATGACAGATGATACCCGTTTTCTGGGTAGCATGACAGATGATACCGGTTTTTTGGGTACCATGACAGATGATACCCGTTTTTTCGGTACCATCACAGTTGATACCCGTTTTTTGGGTATCATGACAGATGATACCCGTTTTTTGGGCACCATGACAGATGATACCCGTTTTTTGGGTACCATGACAGATGATACCGGTTTTTTGTGTACCATGACAGATGATACCCGTTTTTTGGGTACCATGACAGATGATACCCGTTTTTTCGGTACCATGAGAGATGATACCCGTTTTTTGGGTACCATGACAGATGATACCCGTTTTTTGGGCACCAGGACAGATGGTACTCGTTTTTTCGGTACCATGGCAGATGGTACTCCTTTTTGGAGGACCATGACCCATGGTACCCGTTTTTTGAGTACCATGACAGATGGTACTCCTTTTTTGTATACCATGACAATACTTACCCGTTTTTTGTGTACCATGTGTAGTTTTCCTAGTAAAGGGCCCCTCCTAGACGAGAGCTCCCCTAGAGAAGGCCCCCTCCTAGACAAGGGCCCCCTCCCTGACAAGGGCCTCCCTAGACAAGGGCCCCTCCTAGACAAGGGCCCCCCTTATAGACAAGGCCCCTCGTAGGCAAGGCCCCATCTTAGACAAGGCCCCCTCCTAGACAAGGGCCGCCCTTATAGACGAGGCCCCTCGTAGGCAAGGCCCCCTCTTTGACAAGGGCGCCTGCTATAGCAATGGGTCCTACCTTGGTCTATGTCACACCTATAACAGAATCCGACTTTTTGAACGGGGCCTCGGAGAGGTCCGCCGATGGTCTAGGAGTGTCGGCCGTGGTCCAAAACGTATAATTCCAGAGTTTGGTCACTCTCCGTGGAGGCGTTCCCACTTTTTAGTATCGTGTCTTCACGGGCGGTTCAAGAGGGGTTGATTATGTAGTGCGGTACCTGGACTTGTAGCCTTACGTTTTACAAGTTTTTCCAAAATTTGAACGGCTGCACGGAACTTTCTGAATTTCACAATGGGTACGTTTCTTAACCCGGGGAACACGCCTGGACCGGTCCTGAGTCGCTGCGGTCCTTGGTTCGAGTTTTAGAAATTTTTGGCTATCTTTGATCGCTTCTTGCGAAGAAGCGAGAGGAGGTTTAACGAATCTGACGATTGGGTCGTGTAGCCCTCGGGGAGGACTACCGGAGTCGGTGGTGCGAGTTCGACCCCCGGCACCGAGTCGAGAGTAAAAGTGTTATATGTTTATAGCGTGCGCTACCGCAGGCGCGGGGGGATGTGCCGGGGTGGGTGGGTAGTGCCCTTGGGGCCGAACCTTCACCTAACATTTGATGGTTCCAGGTCTATTAGGGTGCCGACGAGAGCGTCCCGCAGTTTTGCCCGACTTTGGAAGCTTAGATCCGGGCAGGGCGGACAGGTTTAAGAAATCTGAGCACACGTGTGGAAAGCGACGGAGGTGGACTACAATAGTTAGTGGTCCGAATTGGCGGATTTTGAGCCGTTCAAATTTTAGAAAGTTTTGGCCATCTTACGAGAGGTGTGGGAGGGCCCCCGTCGGCGCGGTTTCGCACACGAAGGTGTTTCTGGATAGCCCTCGAGAAGTACTGCTAAGCCGCGGTGTCCAGGTTCGAATCCCGCGCACCGTTGGGGAGTAAATCGTTTTTTTGTGAATAGAGGGCGGTGGTGGTAAGCGGGGCCGGAGTTTGCACCGGCATACGCTGGCACCTGGCCCTCCGGGCATCCACCGCGAATTTCGCATCTCCAGCTCAATTAGGGGCGCCGTTACCGATTTTTAAGACTTTTTTGACTCCTGCGGGCCAACGGCTGGAGATGGGGGCAAAGTGCACATAAGCATTCTTGCTCGTCTCGCCGAGACGCGTCTTTTGAGTCGTCGCGCGGCGCGCTAGCTCAATTTCGACAAATCGGCGGTGGCTCAACCGTAAGCGGCGCTGGGAGCAGAGAGACGGGGTTGTTTGCATCGGGAGGAGCGAGACGGGCCCTTTCCAACGCACCCCTCGCCGACCTCGTATCTCAATGAATAAGGTTCATTACGACTTGTTCCGGGAAGTGACTTTAAGGAATCTGACTACAAGGCTGCAAAGCCGTCCTCGGGGAGGGTGGTGGACCCACGCGGCCGGTCGCCGGTCTTGGGGCCCAAGAGCCGTGCTCCGCTCCGCGCCCCGGACCGACCCACACTGACTGTCGGCCCCACCAAGTGCTGGCAGGCAGGGCGGGAGTCAAAGCACTTTGCTGGCCAGAAGCACCACCAAAGCACTCGACGACCAAAAAGAGCATCCACTTCCCTTGTCGAATACTGTCGAAGGATGTCGAAGGATGAGAGATCGCCTGGGGATCGCCGTTCGCGGGATCGCTAAACCGCGACCGGCAACTGCCACCTGCCTTATTCACCAGACACCGTCTCCACTTCCTGCAGCTACTCACTCTACGCTACCTTACAGCCGTCCCGCCCGTCTCCCGGCATCGCCGCCACCCTCGCCGACTCCCACCCCCGTTTCTCAGACTCGACACGCGTACAAACATACCGTCCTCACGACACTCTCTTTATTAACGGCGAAAACACCGAGGCGTATGTGCGTTCGGACCTTGCCGCCATCTGTCGGACGGACGGACGTACGTAGGAGAACCAACTAGTCGTGCAGCAGCCTGACAGAGGGCTCTTCTGTCTGTCGGGTCATGCACAATACCTCAACAGAGGGCGCTGTTCTCTTGTTTGGTCTATCTCTTACGGTTTACCAGTTATGCAAAAGTCGTCCAGAGTAAATACGACTACAGGGGCTATAGCCAGAAATTGCAAGGTATACATTTCATTTGTTATAAAAATATCTTAAACATATGACATTTTAATCAAAATCGTTAGAGTGATTTTTAAGAAAATCAAAATTTTCGAAAAATTTTCCATGTAAAGGGTAGTTTAGGGTGGGGCTATTTTCTTCAAAATCTTCGTGTCGCATCCTTGAAAGACATCGAAGTTAAATACCAACTTTGGTTTTTAAACTACTTTTCGTTTTTGAGTTATGCTGTCCACAGACTGACACACACACACGGACCTTTTTCTAAAAATGCTTTTTTTGTGGATTTAGGGGGTCTCAAAACATATTTCCTGGGAAATCTCGACATCGAATTTTTGGGTAGAATGCAGTACTTCCTGTATTTAGTACCAATGTTTCACCTATTGAATATTGGTCCCGGCCTTGTGGGATATCATTCATGTACTTTGTAAGCGTAGCCTATTGACATTGTTTCACATTGTTGTCATTATGTAGGGGAGGTAGATCGGCTCGTCCGCCGCTACTGCAGGTACGGACTCCTAGAGCAGTGCCGTGGAACCTGCGGGCTGCCAGTTGCGTTATTCGGGAGAAACCCTGTATAATACGAGTAAGTTAGGTTGGTAACTGTTGTGTCGAACATGTGAGGCAGGTGTGTGTGTGTGTGTGTATGTGTGTGTGTGTCTGTGTGTGTCTGTGTGTGTGTGTGTCTGTGTGTGTATGTGGCTTGGGGACCGCTGTTATTCCCCTAATTGTAAACATAAATTTTGGACAGGAGAGTTATACAGAATTGGGAATAATGTCAATTTGCCTGCTGTAGGAGGCGGTTTTTACGTCCCCTGCAGCAGCAGCAGCAGGCTCTGAAGGAGAAATGCTGCTTGATTAAATCTCATACATCTTGGGAACAGCATGGCTAGGACGCTTGCACTACCGTAAAGTTGGCACCAGTGCGGGCGCCTCTATACACGCGAATAAAAAGGTGTGATTATTGAATGCATCAACTTCATTTTGTGAGCCAGCTACCCTTATGGTCACGTGACACCTTGTGTCTAACACAAATACTTGTTTGTGTGTTAAACGTGCACTCACATGACTTTCTCTACTCTTGTACTAACCATTCCTACAAACTCTTATTCCTATATCTTCTTCGTGTTAGTTGAGATAAACATTTGCACACATTTTATCTTATTATTTGATGGTATATCCCTCCAGCTAAGTCCTCATATATCGCGAGCCACGCGCAACACCGGGTATTTCAGCTACTTATATACAATTTTTCACATTGCACAAAAAGGATCTGACAAGAAGCATTTTGAGTGCTGAGAAACTTGGCGTAGAGACAAATATATCATTTGTTTTTTCTCCAGATGTCGTTACGATATTCATCTGTTTGCCAAAGAGAGAACGTGAAGAATGTTTTAGTGACGTGCTCTAATGTGCGCCTACGTAGTATCGATTTAGAGTTAAACTCAAAAAACTCGCAGAAAAGATGCAATTTGTTATCGGAAGAATTTACATGCGAAACGAGAGTTTGATCATTCTGGAAAATATTTTGCAGCTGTAAATGTGTTACTTGTGCAGTAAGGTATTATGAGTAGACGTAAATAATAAATATTGGAGTACGGGGAAGCAAAAAGTGTAGTCGAAACCCATTCTGGTAGAGAGCCCTTTGACCTCAGGCCTTTATTAATTCAGGGGACCTCAAAACATATTACACATGAAATGTAGGGTACCATGACAGATGATACCCGTTTTTTGGGTACCATGACAGATGATACCCGTTTTTTTGGGTACCATGACAGATGATACCCGTTTTTTTCGGTACCATGACAGATGATACCCGTTTTTTAGGTACCATGACAGATGATACCCGTTTTTTGGGTACCATGACAGATGATACCCGTTTTTTGGGTACCATGACAGATGATACGCGTTTTTTGGGTACCATGACATATGATACCCGTTTTTTTGGGTACCATTACAGATGATACCCATTTTTCGATACCATCACAGATGATACCCCTTTTTTGGCTACCATGACAGATGATACCCGTTTTTTGGGTACCATGACAGATGATACGCGTTTTTTGGGTACCATGACAGATGATACCGGTTTTTTGTGTACCATGACAGATGATACCCGTTTTTTCGGTACCATGATAGATGATACCCGTTTTTTGTGTACCATGACAGATGATACCCGTTTTTTGGGCACCATGACAGATGATACCCGTTTTTTCGGTACCATGACAGATTATACCCGTTTTTTGGGTACCATGACAGATGATACCCGTTTTTTGGGTACCATGACAGATGATACCCGTTTTTTGCGTACCATGACAGATGATACCCGTTTTTAGGTACCATGACAGATGATACCCGTTTTTTGAGTACCATGACAGATGATACCCGTTTTTTGGGTACCATGACAGATGATACCCGTTTTTTGGGTACCATGACAGATGATACGCGTTTTTTGGGTACCATGACAGATGATACCCGTTTTTTGGGTACCATAACAGTTGATACCCGTTTTTTGGGTACCATGACAGATGATACCCATTTTTTGGGCACCATGACAGATGATACCCGTTTTTTCGGTACCATGACAGATGATACGCGTTTTTTTGTGTACCATGACAGATGATACCCGTTTTTTCGGTACCATGACAGATTATACCCGTTTTTTGGGTACCATGACAGATGATACCCATTTTTTGGGTACCATGACAGATGATACCCGTTTTTTGCGTACCATGACAGATGATACCCGTTTTTTAGGTACCATAACAGATGATACCCGTTTTTTGAGTACCATGACAGATGGTACCCGTTTTTTGGGTACCATGACAGATGATACCCGTTTTTTGGGTACCATGACAGATGATACGCGTTTTTTGGGTACCATGACAGATGATACCGGTTTTTTCGGTACCATGACAGATGATACCCGTTTTTTGGGTACCATGACATATGATACCCGTTTTTTTGGGTACCATTACAGATGATACCCATTTTTCGATACCATCACAGATGATACCCCTTTTTTGGCTACCATGACAGATGATACCCGTTTTTTCGGTACCATGACAGATGATACCCGTTTTTTCGGTACCATCACAGATGATACCCGTTTTATCGGTACCATGACAGATGATACCCGTTTTTTGGGTACCATGACAGATGATACGCGTTTTTTGGGTACCATGACAGATGATACCGGTTTTTTGTGTACCATGACAGATGATACCCGTTTTTTCGGTACCATGATAGTTGATACCCGTTTTTTGTGTACCATGACAGATGATACCCGTTTTTTGGGCACCATGACAGATGATACCCGTTTTTTCGGTACCATGACAGATGATACCCGTTTTTTGGGTACCATGACAGATGATACCCGTTTTTTGGGTACCATGACAGATGATACCCGTTTTTTGCGTACCATGACAGATGATACCCGTTTTTTAGGTACCATAACAGATGATACCCGTTTTTTGAGCACCATGACAGATGATACCCGTTTTTTGGGTACCATGACAGATGATACCCGTTTTTTTGGGTACCATGACAGATGATACCCGTTTTTTGGGTACCATGACAGATGATACCCGTTTTTTAGGTACCATGACAGATGATACCCGTTTTTTGGGTACCATGACAGATGGTACCGGTTTTTTCGGTACCATGACAGATGATACCCGTTTTTTGGGTACCATGACAGATGATACCCGTTTTTTTGGGTACCATTACAGATGATACCCGTTTTTTCGGTACCATGACAGATGATACCGGTTTTTTGTGTACCATGACAGATGATACCCGTTTTTTCGGTACCATGACAGATGATACGGGTTTTTTGGGTACCATGACAGATGATACGGGTTTTTTGGGTACCATGACAGATGATACCGGTTTTTTGTGTACCATGACAGATGATACCCGTTTTTTCGGTACCATGATAGATGATACCCGTTTTTTGAGTACCATGACAGATGATACCCGTTTTTTGTGTACCATGACAGATGATACGCGTTTTTTGGGTACCATGACAGATGATACCGGTTTTTTGTGTACCATGACAGATGATACCTGTTTTTTGGGTACCATGGCAGATGATACGCGTTTTTTGGGTACCATGACAGATGATACCTGTTTTTTGGGTACCATGACAGATGATACGGGTTTTTTGGGTACCATGACAGATGATACCGGTTTTTTGTGTACCATGACAGATGATACCCGTTTTTTCGGTACCATGATAGATGATACCCGTTTTTTGAGTACCATGACAGATGATACCCGTTTTTTGTGTACCATGACAGATGATACGCGTTTTTTGGGTACCATGACAGATGATACCGGTTTTTTGTGTACCATGACAGATGATACCTGTTTTTTGGGTACCATGGCAGATGATACGCGTTTTTTGGGTACCATGACAGATGATACCTGTTTTTTGGGTACCATAACAGATGATACCCGTTTTTTCGGTACCATGACAGATTATACCCGTTTTTTCGGTACCATGACAGATGATACCGGTTTTTTGGGTACCATGACAGATGATACCAGTTTTTTGGGTACCATAACAGATGATACCCGTTTTTTGGGTACCATGACAGATGATACCCGTTTTCTGGGTAGCATGACAGATGATACCGGTTTTTTGGGTACCATGACAGATGATACCCGTTTTTCGGGTACCATGACAGATGATACCCGTTTTTTGGGTACCATTACAGATGATACCCGTTTTCTGGGTAGCATGACAGATGATACCGGTTTTTTGGGTACCATGACATATGATACCCGTTTTTCGGGTACCATGACAGATGATACCCGTTTTTTCGATACCATCACAGATGATACCCCTTTTTTGGGTACCATGACAGATGATACCCGTTTTTCGGGTACCATGACAGATGATACCCGTTTTTTCGATACCATCACAGATGATACCCCTTTTTTGGGTACCATGACAGATGATACCCGTTTTTTCGGTACCATGACAGATGATACCCGTTTTTTCGGTACCATCACAGATGATACCCGTTTTATCGGTACCATGACAGATGATACCCGTTTTTTGGGTACCATGACAGATGATACGCGTTTTTTGGGTACCATGACAGATGATACCGGTTTTTTGTGTACCATGACAGATGATACCCGTTTTTTCGGTACCATGATAGATGATACCCGTTTTTTGGGTACCATGACAGATGATACCCGTTTTCTGGGTAGCATGACAGATGATACCGGTTTTTTGGGTACCATGACAGATGATACCCGTTTTTTCGGTACCATCACAGTTGATACCCGTTTTTTGAGTACCATGACAGATGGTACTCCTTTTTTGTATACCATGACAATACTTACCCGTTTTTTGTGTACCATGTGTAGTTTTCCTAGTAAAGGGCCCCTCCTAGACGAGAGCTCCCCTAGAGAAGGCCCCCTCCTAGACAAGGGCCCCCTCCCTGACAAGGGCCCCTCCTAGACAAGGGCCCCCCTTATAGACAAGGCCCCTCGTAGGCAAGGCCCCATCTTAGACAAGGCCCCCTCCTAGACAAGGGCCGCCCTTATAGACGAGGCCCCTCGTAGGCAAGGCCCCCTCTTTGACAAGGGCGCCTGCTATAGCAATGGGTCCTACCTTGGTCTATGTCACACCTATAACAGAATCCGACTTTTTGAACGGGGCCTCGGAGAGGTCCGCCGATGGTCTAGGAGTGTCGGCCGTGGTCCAAAACGTATAATTCCAGAGTTTGGTCACTCTCCGTGGAGGCGTTCCCACTTTTTAGTATCGTGTCTTCACGGGCGGTTCAAGAGGGGTTGATTATGTAGTGCGGTACCTGGACTTGTAGCCTTACGTTTTACAAGTTTTTCCAAAATTTGAACGGCTGCACGGAACTTTCTGAATTTCACAATGGGTACGTTTCTTAACCCGGGGAACACGCCTGGACCGGTCCTGAGTCGCTGCGGTCCTTGGTTCGAGTTTTAGAAATTTTTGGCTATCTTTGATCGCTTCTTGCGAAGAAGCGAGAGGAGGTTTAACGAATCTGACGATTGGGTCGTGTAGCCCTCGGGGAGGACTACCGGAGTCGGTGGTGCGAGTTCGACCCCCGGCACCGAGTCGAGAGTAAAAGTGTTATATGTTTATAGCGTGCGCTACCGCAGGCGCGGGGGGATGTGCCGGGGTGGGTGGGTAGTGCCCTTGGGGCCGAACCTTCACCTAACATTTGATGGTTCCAGGTCTATTAGGGTGCCGACGAGAGCGTCCCGCAGTTTTGCCCGACTTTGGAAGCTTAGATCCGGGCAGGGCGGACAGGTTTAAGAAATCTGAGCACACGTGTGGAAAGCGACGGAGGTGGACTACAATAGTTAGTGGTCCGAATTGGCGGATTTTGAGCCGTTCAAATTTTAGAAAGTTTTGGCCATCTTACGAGAGGTGTGGGAGGGCCCCCGTCGGCGCGGTTTCGCACACGAAGGTGTTTCTGGATAGCCCTCGAGAAGTACTGCTAAGCCGCGGTGTCCAGGTTCGAATCCCGCGCACCGTTGGGGAGTAAATCGTTTTTTTGTGAATAGAGGGCGGTGGTGGTAAGCGGGGCCGGAGTTTGCACCGGCATACGCTGGCACCTGGCCCTCCGGGCATCCACCGCGAATTTCGCATCTCCAGCTCAATTAGGGGCGCCGTTACCGATTTTTAAGACTTTTTTGACTCCTGCGGGCCAACGGCTGGAGATGGGGGCAAAGTGCACATAAGCATTCTTGCTCGTCTCGCCGAGACGCGTCTTTTGAGTCGTCGCGCGGCGCGCTAGCTCAATTTCGACAAATCGGCGGTGGCTCAACCGTAAGCGGCGCTGGGAGCAGAGAGACGGGGTTGTTTGCATCGGGAGGAGCGAGACGGGCCCTTTCCAACGCACCCCTCGCCGACCTCGTATCTCAATGAATAAGGTTCATTACGACTTGTTCCGGGAAGTGACTTTAAGGAATCTGACTACAAGGCTGCAAAGCCGTCCTCGGGGAGGGTGGTGGACCCACGCGGCCGGTCGCCGGTCTTGGGGCCCAAGAGCCGTGCTCCGCTCCGCGCCCCGGACCGACCCACACTGACTGTCGGCCCCACCAAGTGCTGGCAGGCAGGGCGGGAGTCAAAGCACTTTGCTGGCCAGAAGCACCACCCAGCCAGCCACCAAAGCACTCGACGACCAAAAAGAGCATCCACTTCCCTTGTCGAATGCTGGCGAAGGATGTCGAAGGATGAGAGATCGCCTGGGGATCGCCGTTCGCGGGATCGCTAAACCGCGACCGGCAACTGGCACCTGCCTTATTCACCAGACGGCGTCTCCACTTCCTGCGGCTACTCACTCTACGCTACCTTACAGCCGTCCCGCCCGTCTCCCGGCATCGCCGCCACCCTCGCCGACTCCCACCTCCGTTTCTCAGACTCGACACGCGTACAAACATACCGTCCTCACGACACTCTCTTTATCAACGGCGAAAACACCGAGGCGTATGTGCGTTCGGACCTTGCCGCCATCTGTCGGACGGACGGACGTACGGACGTAGGAGAACCAACTAGTCGTGCAGCAGCCTGACAGAGGGCTCTTCTGTCTGTCGGGTCATGGACAATACCTCAACAGAGGGCGCTGTTCTCTTGTTTGGTCTATCTCTTACGGTTTACCAGTTATGCAAAAGTCGTCCAGAGTAAATACGACTACAGGGGCTATAGCCAGAAAATTCAAGGTATACATTTCATTTGTCATAAAAATATCTCAAACATATGTCATTTTAATCAAAATCATTAGAGTGATTTATAAGAAAATCAAAATTTTCAAAAAATTTTCCATGTAAAGGGTAGTTTAGGGTGGGGCTATTTTCTTCAAAATCTTCGTGTCACATCCTTGAAAGACATCGAAGTTAAATACCAACTTTGGTTTTTAAACTACTTTTCGTTTTTGAGTTATGCTGTCCACAGACTGACACACACACACACGGACCTTTTTCTAAAAATGCTTTTTTTGTGGATTTAGGGGGTCTCAAAACATATTTCCTGGGAAATCTCGACATCGAATTTTTGGGTAGAATGCAGTACTTCCTGTATTTAGTACCAATGTTTCACCTATTGAATATTGGTCCCGGCCTTGTGGGATATCATTCATGTACTTTGTAAGCGTAGCCTATTGACATTGTTTCACATTGTTGTCGTTATGTAGGGGAGGTACATCGGCTCGTCCGCCGCTACTGCAGGTACGGACTCCTAGAGCAGTGCCGTGGAACCTGCGGGCTGCCAGTTGCGTTATTCGGGAGAAACCCTGTATAATACGAGTAAGTTAGGTTGGTAACTGTTGTCTCGAACATGTGAGGCAGGTGTGTGTGTGTGTGTGTATGTGGCTTGGGGACCGCTGTTATTCCCCTAATTGTAAACATAAATTTTGGACAGGAGAGTTATACAGAATTGGGAATAATGTCAATTTGCCTGCTGTAGGAGGCGGTTTTTACGTCCCCTGCAGCAGCAGCAGCAGGCTCTGAAGGAGAAATGCTGCTTGATTAAATCTCATACATCTTGGGAACAGCATGGCTAGGACGCTTGCACTACCGTAAAGTTGGCACCAGTGCGGGCGCCTCTAAAGATTTATACACGCGAATAAAAAGGTGTGATTATTGAATGCATCAACTTCATTTTGTGAGCCAGCTACCCTTATGGTCACCACCTTGTGTCTAACACAAATACTTGTTTGTGTGTTAAACGTGCACTCACATGACTTTCTCTACATTCTTACAAACTCTTATTCCTATATCTTCTTCTTAGTGTTAGTTGAGATAAACATTTGAACACATTTTATCTTATTACTTATTATTTGATGGTATATCCCTGCAGCTAAGTCTGAATATATCGCGAGCCACGCGCAACACCGGGTATTTCAGCTACTTATATATAATTTTTCACATTGCACAAAAAGGATCTGACAAGAAGCATTTTGAGTGCTGAGAAACTTGGCGTAGAGACAAATATATCATTTGTTTTTTCTCCAGATGTCGTAACGATATTCATCTGTTTGCCAAAGAGAGAACTTGAGAAATGTGCTCTAATGTGCGCCTACGTAGTATCGATTTAGAGTTAAACTCAAAAAACTCGGAGAAAAGATGCAATTTGTTATCGGAAGAATTTACATGCGAAACGAGAGTTTGATCATTCTGGAAAATATTTTGCAGCTGTAAATGTGTTACTTGTGCAGTAAGGTATTATGAGTAGACGTAAATAATAAATATTGGAATACGGGGAAGCAAAAAGTGTAGTCGAAACCCATTCTGGTAGAGAGACCTTTGACCTCAGGCTTTTATTAATTCAGGGGACCTCAAAACATATTACCGATGAAATGTAGACATCGAATTGTTGGGTGGAATACAATACTTCCTCTACTTACTATACGTGGTAGAGAAAGTAAAAACAAGTAATTAACTCTGGGAACTGTTGGGCGTACAGATGTCCGTCATACATAACGTTAAAACAGAAACACGAGATAATGAGGTTGGTTAAACGAGAAAAACTAATTGTGGAAATTCTGAGAAAGCAGAAATAAGCCGACTTTCTTAAAATGAAATGTAAAAGTGAATCATATTCCTTTGAAGAAATTTTTATTAAATCTAGGAAACAGATATTTCGTTCCACTTGCTTAATTGGGTGCAGCAATGTAAGTCTAATTAAAAAGTTGATATTCGCTGTGTGCTAACTCCCAATAAGAGAGTTCTCTAATAATCACATAACTGAGGTAGTGTTCCATTGTTATAGGAAAACACGCGAGTTCAGATCCACTGAATATTAGAATACAGTAGGCTTTGAGTCATTGTCAAATATTTTAATCTAGGCTGACAAGACAATCAGCTCGGACTGTATGACAGAACTGACGAGACGGCCTGACGAGACTGTCTCACGAGACTGTCTGACGAGACTGTCTGACGAGACTGTCTGACGAGACTGTCTGACGAGACTGTCTGATGAGATTGTCTGATGAGACTTTCTGATGAGATTGTCTGAAGAGATTGTCCGACGAGACTGTCTGATGAGATTGTCTGATGAGACTGTCTGACGAGACTGTCTGGTCTAGTGAGACGGTCTTGTCTAGTGAAACGGTCTTGAGTGGCGAGACAGTTATGTCTGGTGAGACAGTCTTGTCTGGTGAGACAGTCTTGTCTGGTGAGACGGTCTTGTTTGGTGAGACAGTCTGGTCTGATGAGATGGTCTTGTCTGATGAGATGGTCTTGTCTGGTCAGGCAGTCTGGTCTGATGAGATGGTCTTGTCTGATGAGATGGTCTTGTTTGGTGAGATGGTCTTGTCTGATGAGATGGTCTTGTCTGATGAGATGGTCTTGTCTGATGAGATGGTCTTGTCTGATGAGATGCTCTTGTCTGATGAGATGGTCTTGTCTGATGAGACAGTCTGGTCTGATGAGATGGTCTTGTCTGATGAGACAGTCTGGTCTGATGAGATGGTCTTGTCTGGTCAGGCAGTCTGGTCTGATGAGATGGTCTTGTTTGGTGAGATGGTCTTGTCTGATGAGATGGTCTTGTCTGATGAGATGGTCTTGTCTGATGAGATGGTCTTGTCTGATGAGATGGTCTTGTCTGATGAAATGGTCTTGTCTGATGAGATGGTCTTGTCTGATGAAATGGTCTTGTCTGATGAGATGGTCTTGTCTGATGAAATGGTCTTGTCTGATGAGATGGTCTTGTCTGATGAGATGGTCTTGTCTGATGAGACAGTCTGGTCTGATGAGATGGTCTTGTCTGATGAGATGGTCTTGTCTGATGAGACAGTCTTGTCTGATGAGATGCTCTTGTCTGATGAGATGGTCTTGTCTGGTGAGACGCTCTTGTCTGATGAGATGGTCTTGTCTGATGAGACAGTCTTGTCTGATGAGATGGTCTTGTCTGATGAGATGGTCTTGTCTGATGAGACAGTCTTGTCTGATGAGACAGTCTGGTCTGATGAGATGGTCTTGTCTGATGAGATGGTCTTGTCTGATGAGATGGTCTTGTCTGATGAGACGGTCTTGTCTGATGAGATGGTCTTGTCTGATGAGATGGTCTTGTCTGATGAGACAGTCTTGTCTGGTGAGACAGTCTGGTCTGATGAGATGGTCTTGTCTGATGAGACAGTCTTGTCTGGTGAGACAGTCTTGTCTGATGAGATGGTCTTGTCTGATGAGATGGTCTTGTCTGATGAGACAGTCTTGTCTGGTGAGACAGTCTGGTCTGATGAGATGGTCTTGTCTGGTGAGACAGTCTGGTCTGATGAGATGGTCTTGTCTGATGAGACAGTCTTGTCTGGTGAGATGGCCTGTCAGGCGATACAGTCTTCTAAATTTCAAAAAGACACTCATCAATGGAACATCAAGGGGCATTATGATACGTGGCATAAGATCACCAAAGAATTATAGACAAGTATGTATTTATAAATTTACACCACGATTTAAAGTAGCATAACGCTGATGTAGTGTCGTTTATTCATTTTTTCAGATCTAGATCGGACGAACCAACTGCAACAGCTCAAAGAGCAATATTCAGATAATACACCTAATATTAATTCAAATATCACAACTGATAGACAACTTCACGCCAGCTATGCTGTTGCTTTGGAGATTGCTCAGTCACTGAGGTGTTTTAGTGATGGAGATTTCATAAAAAATGTGAGAGTACAGTTGCCAACATAATTTTCCCTGAACAATATGATATTTTTAGTAATATTGCATTACCACCACGAACCATGCAGAGAAGGATACATAAAATAGCAGAAATAACCAAAAAAGGCTACAAACCGAGGTCCCTGATTTTATAGCCGTTTCTCTCGCGTTGGATGAAATGTGTGATATTCGGTTGTCTTTGCACACTTAACATATAAAAAATGAACAACGATGATCCATCTCACGAAAGTTCTGGTTTCTGATACGCACACACATAACAAGGAATATCTCCGAAATGGTTCACTTTACAAGAAAATTTATTTGGACATAAATTATGTATTTCAGCAAGATCTACATTTTTTGTATAGTAAGATTTGGCCTGTCTCTGACGGTTTACCAGTTATGCAAAAGTCGTCCAGAGTAAATACGACTACAGGGGCTATAGCCAGAAAATTCAAGATATACATTTCATTTGTCATATAAATATCTCAAACATATGACATTTTAATCAAAATCGTTAGAGCCATTTTAAAGAAAATCAAAATTTTCGAAAAATTTCCCATGTATAGGGTAGTTTGGGGTGGGGCTATTTTCTTCAAAGTCTTCTTGTGGCATCCTTGAAAGACATTAAACTTAAATACCAACTTTGGTTTTTAACGGACTTTTCGTTTTTGAGTTATGCTGTTCACAGGCACAGACAGACACACACACGGACCTTTTTCTAAAAATGCTTTCTTTTTTGGATTCAGTGGTGAATTTTTGGGTAGAATAAAATACTTCCCCTACTTACTAATAGAGAAAGTAAAAAGATGTCATTCTGTGACACTGTTTTGTGTAAAATGCGATATTTCTTTCACCTTAGCCAAGCGGTACTTTATATACCTGTTTTAAGCTAAGTGAATAGAGAATATAATCACTTTTCTAATCCAACAAAGCACTGATAAACACTCTTATTTCTGTGACAATTTCAAAGGAACAAGCTTTATTCAACGTCAGAGTTCAGCTGTTATGAAATGTCTATGGAGTTAGTGAAAAGAAGGTTTCTGGGAATTTGCTAGAAAACAGACGTGTCTTACAAATGATGAGTTCTTATTTAACACATAGCAGCAGATAATGAGGAAAACAAATCACACGTTTCTAAGAATCCAGTAATAAGTGTATTTCTCAGAATGAAATATCAAAGCAAATCGCAAGCAATTGCGAGTAAAATCTAGGTAACAGATATTCCTTCTAGACGTTCAATTGTGTAGAAACTTACAAGGAATTTCTTATTTAACTATTTAGCGTTTGCCTAACTAAAGAAGGTCAGCTGGAGGAATGTGTTTGTACCGTAGTTATTAGTTGTATTTTTAAATAGTACCTGGGCGACCGCGCTTCGCTCGGCGTTTTTCGCCTCTGTTTTTGAGAAATCTTTTAATCTTTTTTGCGGGAGAAGATAATAAACCTGAAAGGAAAAACGTTAACTAAATAATCATTTTTGTCGCAATTGTTAAGAGTCAAAAAGTACTTAAGTAGAGAAAACACTGTGAATGTAATATGCAGCATTTCTATTTCAAACATGGACAAAATTGTATGACTTATTTGCAGAAGAGTGAGTAGAAAGAGATATGAATGTGTTACCTAAAAGTGAGAGGAGAAAACAGTGTGAATGTAATATGCAACATCTCTATTTCAAACTTACAAAAAATTGCATGAGTTATTTGTAGAAGAGTGAGTAGAGAAAGAGGTGTGAATGTATCACCTAAAAGTGAGAGGAGAAAACAGTGTGAATGTAATAGCACTTCTGTTTCAACCATACAGAACATGGTTTGACTATTTTATAAGTGGGTATAAAAGTGTTTTTTGGTCCAAAATCACGTTTTTTATGGAAAATTGTTTACAGAAGAGTGAGTAGTGAAAGAGATGTGAATGTGTTACCTAAAAGTGACTAGAGAAAACACTGTGAATATAATATGCATGTATACAAAAATTTAACCAAACCTTTAGAGCCATTTCTGAAATACTGGGAATATATGTATATACAAGAATTGCACTGTAGAAGCGGGAATAAAAAATATTATTTTTTATGTAAAATCGCGTTTCTTCGGGAATTACACCTACATAGATGAATATATATACAAGAATTGCTCGTTTAAATATATAAATTTTAATAATTAAAATTATAATGAGAAAGTAATGTGAATATATTTAATATGATTATTATGAATGGATAATTTTATGTATACGAGGACATATTATAAAGCACAGGTATATAATGTAGAGTTTATGGTTAAAATGTTACTGGTGAAGGCGGCTTACTAATGTTTCAGGTTTGACCCGGCCGGTCGACCCAAAACTTGTTCGCCAGTTTTCTAAGAAACGCCCGGGCGCTAAGGGTTCCCTAGCTAGCGGGTTTCTGACAATTCAGTGTGAAGTGAGGCTAAAGTCCGCGGGTTCTTTAGTTTAGTGGCATGCCACTGTGCTCTGAAACCCGCGACGCTGCAGTCAGCGAACATTACTTGTGTTGAAATATCGGTGGAATGCAATAACCTTCTCTACCGTGGTTGGCCAGTTCCCTTATCCGACAGTAATGTTGAAAGTGAACGCAGATTCCTCGCCCCACATCTTGTACCTACCTATCGACAAGTTAACCGCGTGTTATTTTTCAACCCTTGACCGATATCAGAGCACACGCCACGTTCTCTTTGACCCAGAATGCCGAGCTTCATTTCAATACAAGTTGCAATTTACTAGAAACTTCTGAAAGCACTTTACTTGTGAACTGCAATTTTCCATTACGCCCATTGATTCTCAGGGAATCCGGGCTGCACTTTCCTTTTGATGAATTCACGCCGCCAGCCGCCGCCGCTACTGCTGCCTTGTGCGGTTTTGGCATCGACTTGGCAATCTCCGGAGAAAATGTTCTGTTTCACAAAGTGAACCTGTGTTAAACGAAATAACACACGCACACACACACACACACACACACACACATACACACACATACAGCAAATTGAAAATATGACGTCATTCCCACTTCCCATTCTATAGAATCCTTTGCCTTGCGAAAAACTCGATGTTTCTGTAGTTAATACCTCAAAAAATGTTCACTATAGTTTATTGTATATCTCTTCCACAAACTAATCCTGCAAAATATTTCTTTTTGCTTCATGTTAATCATTATAGTCGAAATATTTTCATTACACATTTCGTTGAAGAAGAAGGAAGTTACATCAAACTAAAGAAGTAAAATATTAAAATACTGCTTTGAAATTCCACACACATTGATAAATTCACGAGAAAAGATCTGCTGCGTTACTCACATGACTTTCTCTACTCTTTTACTAAGCATTCTTACAAAGCCTTATTGCTATATCTTCTTCGTGTTAGTTTAGATAAACATTTGTACAAATTATGAACACCAAATTATCATGAGAGACTGTAGACTGTAAAAGAGAATTGCTATTTTTGCAAAATTTACAAGAAAAATAAAGTGAGAAAACATGATTAGACTCGGCTTCTGTCGTTTTGTCACACTGGTGTCAGGAGTGGTATTCGTGAATTGTTTTCTTGGAATATATTAATTACATCTATGCATAAATTACATGAGTGAGTAGAGAAAGTAATGTGATTGCAACATGCTAAACTCCTGTAAAGCATTTGCTTGCAGAGTGTGTGTCTGTGAAGGAGGTGATGTTTTGTGGTTGGTCTGTGCACGTGATTCGCTTGTCAAGGAAGGGAACTACTTGCCTTCGATACCAACCACAGACAATTGAACAATACGGAAAGAGCATAATCAATATCACAAATGCACTTTTTCGAGCAGAAATGAATAAAAAGCGAGCAATGTAAATAGGAAGTTAACCAGAAAAAAGAGGGGAAGGTTTCCATTATCGGGGAGCAACTACTCGGCGACAGTGGTGCCAACAGTTCAAACAAAGAGTCCATTACACGGCTCATGGTCGCATCTTCCCCCCCCTACACCCCCCCACCCTCCACACTTTTAAATGAACACAAAAGAGCCCCAGGGAGATGTTTTGCTCTCTTCTGGGAAACGAGACACCCCACACTTCTTCTTCTTCTTCTTCACGCGTTTTGTTTGCCATAACAAAAGAGGATCGGTAAGTAGCAGGCGTAAAAAAACTACCAAGTGTGTTTTGTTTCTCTGTCTTGAAATATTTTATAGCGCAACTTAGATATTTTTTGTTCTGTGCAAAGAAGGAGGAAATGTACAATCCTGGGCAAATTATTTAACTAAACTCAATCTTTGTTTCCTATACCAGGAGAGCAAACTGTCTGCGAGGTGTTTTGCACATCAGCATCCTCGGCGCCATCTGCCGCTATCATAGAAAGGCGCGGACAAAACCACAGAACATTTTAACACTACTTTTAAACGCGTTACTTACCAACTTTGAGTTTTTGAGTCAACAGTTCATGCCCGTTCATACGTAAAAAGAATTTACCCCCTTTTTACTATCTCCACTGGTAAGTAGAAGGAAGTATTGTATTCCACCTAAAAATTCGATGTCGATATTTCACTCTTATTTTTAAAATTTCCTCAAACACAAGACAAGTCTAACAGTTATAGGGATATATCGTCAAACCATGGACAACGTCGGGTATTTCAGCTAGTAACAAAGAAACACAAGGATATTGTACAAGTGCAACCTAAGTCTAAAAGTTGTAGGGATACATCGTCAAACCACGGACAACGTCGGGTATTTCAGCTAGTAACAAAGAAACACAAGGATATTGGACAAGTGCAACCTAAGTCTAAAAGTTGTAGGGATATATCGTCAAACCACGGACAACGTCGGGTATTTCAGCTAGTAACAAAGAAACACAAGGATATTGGACAAGTACAACCTAAGTCTAAAAGTTGTAGTGATATATCGTCAAACCACGGACAACGTCGGGTATTTCAGCTAGTAACAAAGAAACACAAGGATATTGGACAAGTGCAACCTAAGTCTAAAAGTTGTAGGGATATATCGTCAAACCACGGACAACGTCGGGTATTTCAGCTAGTAACAAAGAAACACAAGGATATTGTACAAGTGCAACCTAAGTCTAAAAGTTGTAGGGATATATCGTCAAACCACGGACAACGTCGGGTATTTCAGCTACTAACAAAGAAACACAAGGATATTGGACAAGTGCAACCTAAGTCTAAAAGTTGTAGGGATATATCGTCACACCACGGACAACGTCGGGTATTTCAGCTAGTAACAAAGAAACACAAGGATATTGGACAAATACAACCTAAGTCTAAAAGTTGTAGGGATATATCGTCACACCACGGACAACGTCGGGTATTTCAGCTAGTAACAAAGAAACACAAGGATATTGTACAAGTGCAACCTAAGTCTAAAAGTTGTAGGGATATATCGTCAAACCACGGACAACGTCGGGTATTTCAGCTAGTAACAAAGAAACACAAGGATATTGTACAAGTGCAACCTAAGTCTAAAAGTTGTAGGGATATATCGTCAAACCACGGACAACGTCGGGTATTTCAGCTACTAACAAAGAAACACAAGGATATTGGACAAGTGCAACCTAAGTCTAAAAGTTGTAGGGATATATCGTCACACCACGGACAACGTCGGGTATTTCAGCTAGTAACAAAGAAACACAAGGATATTGGACAAATACAACCTAAGTCTAAAAGTTGTAGGGATATATCGTCACACCACGGACAACGTCGGGTATTTCAGCTAGTAACAAAGAAACACAAGGATATTGTACAAGTGCAACCTAAGTCTAAAAGTTGTAGGGATATATCGTCAAACCACGGACAACGTCGGGTATTTCAGCTAGTAACAAAGAAACACAAGGATATTGTACAAGTGCAACCTAAGTCTAAAAGTTGTAGGGATATATCGTCACACCACGGACAACGTCGGGTATTTCAGCTAGTAACAAAGAAACACAAGGATATTGGACAAGTACAACCTAAGTCTAAAAGTTGTAGGGATATATCGTCAAACCACGGACAACGTCGGGTATTTCAGCTAGTAACAAAGAAACACAAGGATATTGGACAAGTGCAACCTAAGTCTAAAAGTTGTAGGGATATATCGTCAAACCACGGACAACGTGGGGTATTTCAGCTAGTAACAAAGAAACACAAGGATATTGGACAAGTACAACCTGTCTAAAAGTTGTAGGGATATATCGCCAAACCACGGACAACGTCGGGTATTTCAGCTAGTAACAAAGAAACACAAGGATATTGGACAAGTACAACCTAAGTCTAAAAGTTGTAGGGATATATCGTCAAACCACGGACAACGTGGGGTATTTCAGCTAGTAACAAAGAAACAGAAGGATATTGGACAAGTGCAACCTAAGTCTAAAAGTTGTAGGGATATATCGTCAAACCACGGACAACGTCGGGTATTTCAGCTAGTAACAAAGAAACACAAGGATATTGGACAAGTGCAACCTAAGTCTAAAAGTTGTAGGGATATATCGTCAAACCACGGACAACGTCGGGTATTTCAGCTAGTAACAAAGAAACACAAGGATATTGGACAAGTACAACCTAAGTCTAAAAGTTGTAGGGATATATCGCCAAACCACGGACAACGTCGGGTATTTCAGCTAGTAACAAAGAAACACAAGGATATTGGACAAGTACAACCTAAGTCTAAAAGTTGTAGGGATATATCATCAAACCACGGACAACGTCGGGTATTTCAGCTAGTAACAAAGAAACACAAGGATATTGGACAAGTACAACCTAAGTCTAAAAGTTGTAGGGATATATCGTCAAACCACGGACAACGTCGGGTATTTCAGCTAGTAACAAAGAAACAAGGATATTGGACAAGTACAACCTAAGTCTAAAAGTTGTAGTGATATATCGTCAAACCACGGACAACGTCGGGTATTTCAGCTAGTAACAAAGAAACACAAGGATATTGGACAAGTACAACCTAAGTCTAAAAGTTGTAGGGATATATCGCCAAACCACGGACAACGTCGGGTATTTTAGCTAGTAACAAAGAAACACAAGGATATTGGACAAGTACAACCTAAGTCTAAAAGTTGTAGGGATATATCGTCAAACCACGGACAACGTCGGGTATTTCAGCTAGTAACAAAGAAACACAAGGATATTGGACAAGTACAACCTAAGTCTAAAAGTTGTAGGGATATATCGCCAAACCACGGACAACGTCGGGTATTTCAGCTAGTAACAAAGAAACACATGGATATTGGACAAGTACAACCTAAGTCTAAAAGTTGTAGTGATATATCGTCAAACCACGGACAACGTCGGGTATTTCAGCTAGTAACAAAGAAACACAAGGATATTGGACAAGTACAACCTAAGTCTAAAAGTTGTAGGGATATATCGCCAAACCACGGACAACGTCGGGTATTTCAGGTAGTAACAAAGAAACACAAGGATATTGGACAAGTGCAACCTAAGTCTAAAAGTTGTAGGGATATATCGCCAAACCACGGACAACGTCGGGTATTTCAGCTAGTAACAAAGAAACACAAGGATATTGGACAAGTACAACCTAAGTCTAAAAGTTGTAGGGATATATCGTCAAACCACGGACAACGTCGGGTATTTCAGCTAGTAACAAAGAAACACAAGGATATTGGACAAGTACAACCTAAGTCTAAAAGTTGTAGGGATATATCGTCAAACCACGGACAACGTCGGGTATTTCAGTTAGTAACAAAGAAACACAAGGATATTGTACAAGTACAACCTAAGTCTAAAAGTTGTAGGGATATATCGTCAAACCACGGACAACGTCGGGTATTTCAGCTAGTAACAAAGAAACACAAGGATATTGGACAAGTACAACCTAAGTCTAAAAGTTGTAGGGATATATCGCCAAACCACGGACAACGTCGGGTATTTCAGCTAGTAACAAAGAAACACAAGGAGTTTGGACAAGTACAACCTAAGTCTAAAAGTTGTAGGGATATATCGTCAAACCACGGACAACGTCGGGTATTTCAGCTAGTAACAAAGAAACACAAGGATATTGGACAAGTACAACCTAAGTCTAAAAGTTGTAGGGATATATCGTCAGACACGGACAACGTCGGGTATTTCAGCTAGTAACAAAGAAACACAAGGATATTGGACAAGTACAACCTAAGTCTAAAAGTTGTAGGGATATATCGTCAAACCACGGACAACGTCGGGTATTTCAGCTAGTAACAAAGAAACACAAGGATATTGGACAAGTACAACCTAAGTCTAAAAGTTGTAGGGATATATCGCCAAACCACGGACAACGTCGGGTATTTCAGTTTGGATTGGATTTGGTTTAAGGGCGCTCAACTTCTAGGTCATCAGCGCCCTTAAAAGATTCATGGCAATAGCCAGATATAAATTTCACTCAAAAAATAAAAATACTAGCAACAAGAAAAGTTTACAAAGGTAAAAATCAGTGGCAATAGCCAGATATGAAACAAGGTGATAAATATGTCCAAAAGCAGAAACAGATAATAAAAAAAAATTTAAATCCTCAAATTGATATTGCACTGCGCTAAAAAATTAAAAACTCTATCAACCGCTGTTTTGTCGTCCGCTAGGACCTCTGCAAGTCTGGCGGGCAGCTGCAGAGAATCCCGAAGGTGCACTAGAGAGCAACACTCTAGCAGCACGTGGCGAACCGACAAAAGTTGTCACACAGCGGACATAGAGGCGCAGGGTCCCTTTTAAATAGGTAACGATGCGAAAAATTGCAGTGCCCTATTCTTAATCCAGCCAAACTAACCTCCTCGCGACGAGATGTGCGACAGGAAGTTACCCAGTTTATCGGAAGTTCTTTCACTTGTCTAAGCTTATTGCCGCGGAGAGCTGACCACTCGTCGTGCCAGGACGACAGCACCGCTCTCCGCACTTCAAGCCCAAAGTCTTCCGGAGTAACACGTGAGATGATAATTCTGGGTTCTGTAGTTGCCGTCTTTGCTGCTAAATCTGCCATTTCATTCCCCGGCAAACCTACGTGACCAGGAATCCATGCACACACCACGTCAACACCAGAAGCCTGTAAAACATGGAGGGCATCCTGGATACGTTGTACAATAGGGTGGGGGTTGTACAACTGACAAAGGCTCTGCAGTGCACTAAGGGAATCGCTCAAAATCTGGCAGTCACCTAATTTACGACGGCGAACATACAACACGGCTCGATAAATTGCATAAAGCTCTGCAGTAAAAATGGAAGTGCTATTTGGAAAACCGAATGTATATGGTTCGGTTCCATAAACATAAGCACATCCAACACCGTTGGTGTTCTTTGATCCATCGGTGTAAATATATCTACGGTCAGAGTAGCCTGACAAAAATTCTAAGAAACATGTGCGGATACTTGAAATAGGCATCGTGGACTTCTGGTGTACGGTCATCCCAAGATCTACATGGGGCGTACCAGATAGCCAAGGGGGGTAAAGTCTCTCGCTCTTGGCGAACATCACAGGCAGTTCCACTCCAAGCTTCACTAGGAGCTCTTGGAAACGGAACCCCGCAGGCTTTGGATTAAGGGTGCTATTTCTATATCGTTCTCTTAGCGTGGTGGAGAAAAAAGAAGCGAACGTTGGGTGCTTAGGCATACATCTAAGCGCACAACCATAATTTGCCAAGAGAATCTCACGCCGATAATGCAGAGGAGGTTCTGCGGACTCGGCGTAAAGGCTCACCACTGGACTTGTTGGAAAAGCTCCTATTGCAATGCGGATGCCCCTATTATGGACCACGTCTAATCTTCTCAGCACAGATGGTCGTGCTGACGAATAAACAATACACCCATAGTCTAGCTTGGATCGGACCAATGCGCGATATATTCGCAACAAAATTGTTCTATCCGCTCCCCACGATTTGCCATTCAGTACTCGCATGATATTTAGGGAACGGTCACATCGTGCTCTTAGCTGTGCAATATGCGACGACCAACTAAGCTTCCTGTCCAAGATCAAACCCAGGAAGCGCGTCTCTTCTGCGAAGGGAAGTGAATCTGGACCAAATCGGAGCGAAGGTGGTAATCGTCTCCTACGGCGCCAGAAATTAACGCAGATTGACTTCTCAGTTGAGAAACGGAAGCCGTTTTTCGCGCTCCATTCTCTAAGGTTGTCCAAACATTGCTGCAGGCGCCGTTGTAAGAACGCCGTGCGCTGAGAAGTGCAATAGACAGCGAAGTCGTCTACGAATAGGCATGACGAAACTCCAGGTGGAACACATTTCCAGATGGAGTTAATTGCTATAGCAAAGAGCGTGACACTTAGCACCGAACCCTGAGGTACTCCCTCCTCCTGAACAAAAGAATTAGAAAAAACCGAGCCGACCCTTACTCGGAAAAAGCGGTGCTTCATAAACTCCTGAATGACAAGTGGTAGGCGTCCACGTATGTTCCAGGCATACAGGGAACGTAGAATCCCTGCTCGCCAGCACGTATCATAAGCCTTCTCAAGATCGAAAAATATGCCAACGGTTTGACAGTTCTTCATAAAGCCGTCCATTATCTGTGTCGATATTGACACAAGATGGTCAACAGTTGAACGGCGTCGTCGAAAACCACACTGGATGTTAGTCAGTAGGTTACGACTTTCTAACCACCATACCAATCGTCCATTGATCATGCGTTCCATCACCTTGCAAACGCAACTGGTGAGGGAAATAGGACGATAGCTGGAGGGAAGATGACGGTCCTTCCCAGCCTTCAAGATGGGAATAACGGTGGCCTCCCGCCAATTTTCTGGGAGTATACTGTCAACCCAAACACGATTATAGACCTCGAGCAGGAATGCCTTACCTTCAGGAGAGAGCTGTTGTAACATTTGTACATGAATACCGTCCGGTCCTGGTGCTGAACATCGCGAAGATTTCAGGGAATGCTCCAGCTCCGCCATGGTGAAAAGGCGATTGTAATCTTCTACGTTTCTAGAACGAAACGTGAAGCCTTGAGATTCCACCTCAGTTTTAAATGGAAGGAACTCAGGGGAGTAGTTTTCCGAGCTAGACACTTGTGCGAAAGCACTGCCAAAGGTATTGGCCACTTCAAATGAATCAACAACAGCTCCTGTGGCTGTTTTTAGTCCCGCTATTGGCATTTGGGTCGTTTTAGCTGCAACACGCCTTAATCTATCCCACACAACCGAGGAAGGTGTGTGTCGGTTAAATGAAGCTACAAATTTGCTCCATGATGACTTTTTGCTATCCTTAATGACTTGTCTGGACCTGGCGCGCATTTTCTTGTATTCAATCAGGTTTTCCAAAGTAGGGTGACGTTGGAAAACCCTAAGTGCACGCCTTCGAGCACGAATGGCATTCCGACATTCTTCCGTCCACCAGGGGACGGGAAATCGACGGGGGTGTGTAGTCGACCGCGGAATCGATTGTTCAGCAGCAGAGAGAATCGTCTCCGTGAGATGCTGCGCCAAATTATTCACTGAGTCGTGCTCGTTGTAGGTAAAGACAGCCAACTGGGTGTAAAGGTTCCAGTTGGCATGGTCCAGACGCCAGCTGGGCATACGTGTGGAGTGTGTATGTTGCGTCAAGAGACTAATAAGACATGGGAAATGGTCACTAGAGTGTAAATCAGAGATGACATTCCATTGTAAGGAGACAGCCAACTGAGGTGAACAAACTGCAAGATCAAGGTGTGAGAAGGTGCTGTGGGAGTCCGAAATGAATGTAGGCTCTCCAGTGTTGAGGAGAGCTAGGTTGTGACTCGCCAAGAAATCGGAAATGAGTGTACCTCTCGCACAAGCGCGACTTGAACCCCAAAGTGGGTGGTGCGCATTGAAGTCTCCCACCAACAGAAACGGTGTTGGCAACTGGGAAACTAGATCTTCTAAATCAATGTGCGAGAAGTCATGGGACGGAGGCAAGTATATATTACAGATGGTGAAGTGTATGTTTGGCAGTTTAATCCATACAGCAACTGATTGTATATCAGAGTGCAATGGTAGAGTTTGCATATACACGTCATCTCTAACAAGCATCATAGCGCCGCCATGTGCCGGTACACCCTCTTCTGGTGTAACATCACACCGTACTAGGGTGTATTGCCTTAGATGGAAAGCGTCTTGTGCACGTAGCTTAGTCTCTTGCAAACATGCGACCAGAGGTTTGTATTCTTTGAGCAAAAGCTCAAGTTCTGGCCGTTGACTTCGAATTCCACGTACGTTCCATTGTAGGATAGTCATATTGCATTGTGTATGGGATAGGTAATTCCAAGGTAACTCTTCATTACTTTGGAGCAGGCGGTTGTCGAACTAATTTAGCCCTTTTCTCTCTTGGGCTGACGTTCTTTTCGGACGCTTTTTCGCGCCTCTTTTCCACTGGGGGTCTTCCAGTGTGGGCAGATTGGTCCAAATCCATGTCCTCTGCCGAGGACGTGCGTCTTCCCATAGCAAACTTGGGTTCGAGTGTCTCGAACCGGTTGCTAATGGGGACCGGCGAAGATGAAAGACGCCGGTCTGAGTCCACCCCTGAAGAATCTCCAGAAGAGCATTTTCGAGATCTTCGAGGAGATGTTCGGGGACTCTTACATCCCTTCGATGTACTGGGACTAGACATTTTATTTTCCTTGAGGAAGTCGATCTTTGAGTAACTCTTTTTAAATTTGATCGGTGAGGCTTCATATCTTACGGGCTTGCTAGTTTTTTGCGCTGATCTTGATGCTCTTGATGGTGATGTAACGCTAATGTTCTTTGCGCTTGCGGATTTTGTAGACGTTGACGTTGACACAGATGTGCGCGCTGATGTTGAAGGCTTTGGAGTAGAGCTACGGGCTACAAGTGTCTTTTCAGATATTGTTGCCCCATTGAAATCGCTGGTCTGGGTTGCGATCTCTCTGCTCGGTACCGGTTTAGCTACAACTGAGCTATAGGTCCCGGACCTTGGAACAGAGGGTTGGCGTATACGCAAAAGCTTCCGGGCTTCTGAGAAGGGCACCTTCTTTTGACCCGTATCTCTTGGATCGCTCTTTCCTCTACAAAGCGGGGGCAATCTCGGGAACTGGATGGATGTTCACCTCTGCAGTTCACACATGACGGAGCTGCTGTACATGCACCATCGTGGAATTCATCTCCACATTGAGGGCATGTAGCTTGTCCCTTGCAAAATTCATTTGTATGCCCAAAGCGCTGGCATTTAAAACATCTGAGCGGGTTCGGGATGAACGGCCTAACTTCGATGGACTCATACCCTGCCTTAATCCTTTGCGGGAGATCTACCCGATCAAAGGTCAGGAACAGGGTACGTGTTGGCTTCAGTTCACCACCTGCTTTGCGTTGAACCCGGTAAACATTAGTAACGCCTTGTTCCATAAGATTTTCTTGAATCTCCTCATTGCTTAAATCATCCAATGCACGGGTGTTTATCACGCCGCGCGAGGAGTTCAAAGTTCTGTGCATCTGAACGCTGACAGGATAACTTGCTAGCATATTCGCTTTCAGTATTTTAGCTGCCTGGGTAGCTGAATGTGCTTCAACCAGGAGCGTGCCATTGCGAGATCTAGTGCATGACTTTACAGGACCAGGAATGTTATCCAAACCCTTTTGTATGGTAAATGGGCTCACCGATAAAAATTTCTTGTCTCCCTCAGTTCTTGATATTACTAAGTAGCGAGGACCACTCAACTCTGCTACTTCCTTTACACAAACTTTTATATTTTTTTTGTTTTGAGTTTTTTGAGAACTCATGGCGATGTCATCCTCCACCATTGCAAATGTCTCCGATGGCATGCTCACATCCTGGGCGCCACCCCGGCTTAGGTGAGAGTCCTGGCCTGGACCTTGCTAACCCTAGGGTCTCCCCTCCCAATGTATAGACAGAGGGACCCAATCGCCTTCAGGAGTGCATCAGCTCATGCAATGGCCCCTCCCCGGGACTGACCTTTATCAGCGGATACGCACACAGATCCTACATGATAACCAGGGGCTGGGACTTACGCTATTACCTAGTCACCCCTTGCGTCACCCGCGCGTAGGTTATCCATCAGACTGTGTACAGGGAGGTAACAGGTGGGAGGTCAAACACAAAAGTGGACCAAAGTTGATTGGGCGTTTGGCATATGCCCTCTCACCTCTTGGAGGAACCCAATCGAGAGTATGGCTCGGGGCCCCGGGTACGCCAAACCCGTACCTACCGTAGTAGGAGCCCCTGGGGGAGTTTGATTTCGGAGTCCTGTTCTCCTAGATGAGTCGTCGACCAAGACTAACGAGCCTCATCTACCCGTTTGGAATGTTCTTTGCTTCCCCTCACCTCTTGCCTACCAGTAGTCGACAGAGCACTTAGTAGGCCGTCTGGTTCAGGTACTGAGCCCCTCCGCCACGACAAGGCGACACTCCTTCGGAGGGGGGGGGTATTTCAGCTAGTAACAAAGAATCACAAGGATATTGGACAAGTACAACCTAAGTCTAAAAGTTGTAGTGATATATCGTCAAACCACATACAACGTCGGGTATTTCAGCTAGTAACAAAGAAACACAAGGATATTGGACAAGTACAACCTAAGTCTAAAAGTTGTAGTGATATATCGTCAAACCACGGACAACGTCGGGTATTTCAGCTAGTAACAAAGAAACACAAGGATATTGGACAAGTACAACCTAAGTCTAAAAGTTGTAGGGATATATCGCCAAACCACGGACAACGTCGGGTATTTCAGCTAGTAACAAAGAAACACAAGGATATTGGACAAGTACAACCTAAGTCTAAAAGTTGTAGGGATATATCGTCAAACCACGGACAACGTCGGGTATTTCAGCTAGTAACAAAGAAACACAAGGATATTGGACAAGTACAACCTAAGTCTAAAAGTTGTAGGGATATATCGTCAAACCACGGACAACGTCGGGTATTTCAGCTAGTAACAAAGAAACACAAGGATATTGGACAAGTACAACCTAAGTCTAAAAGTTGTAGGGATATATCGTCAAACCACGGACAACGTCGGGTATTTCAGCTAGTAACAAAGAAACACAAGGATATTGGACAAGTACAACCTAAGTCTAAAAGTTGTAGGGATATATCGCCAAACCACGGACAACGTCGGGTATTTCAGTTTGGATTGGATTTGGTTTAAGGGCGCTCAACTTCTAGGTCATCAGCGCCCTTAAAAGATTCATGGCAATAGCCAGATATAAATTTCACTCAAAAAATAAAAATACTAGCAACAAGAAAAGTTTACAAAGGTAAAACTCAGTGGCAATAGCCAGATATGAAACAAGGTGATAAATATGTCCAAAAGCAGAAACAGATAATAAAAAAAAATTTAAATCCTCAAATTGATATTGCACTGCGCTAAAAAATTAAAAACTCTATCAACCGCTGTTTTGTCGTCCGCTAGGACCTCTGCAAGTCTGGCAGGCAGCTGCAGAGAATCCCGAAGGTGCGCTAGAGAGCAACACTCTAGCAGCACGTGGCGAACTGACAAAAGGTTGTCACACAGCGGACATAGAGGCGAAGGGTCCCTTTTAAATAGGTAACGATGCGAAAAATTGCAGTGCCCTATTCTTAATCCAGCCAAGCTAACCTCCTCGCGACGAGATGTGCGACAGGAAGTTACCCAGTTTATCGGAAGTTCTTTCACTTGTCTAAGCTTATTGCCGCGGAGAGCTGACCACTCGTCGTGCCAGGACGACAGCACCGCTCTCCGCACTTCAAGCCCAAAGTCTTCCGGAGTAACACGTGAGATGATAATTCTGGGTTCTGTAGTTGCCGTCTTTGCTGCTAAATCTGCCATTTCATTCCCCGGCAAACCTACGTGACCAGGAATCCATGCACACACCACGTCAACACCAGAAGCCTGTAAAACATGGAGGGCATCCTGGATACGTTGTACAATAGGGTGGGGGTTGTACAACTGACAAAGGCTCTGCAGTGCACTAAGGGAATCGCTCAAAATCTGGCAGTCACCTAATTTACGACGGCGAACATACAACACGGCTCGATAAATTGCATAAAGCTCTGCAGTAAAAATGGAAGTGCTATTTGGAAAACCGAATGTATATGGTTCGGTTCCATAAACATAAGCACATCCAACACCGTTGGTGTTCTTTGATCCATCGGTGTAAATATATCTACGGTCAGAGTAGCCTGACAAAAATTCTAAGAAACATGTGCGGATACTTGAAATAGGCATCGTGGACTTCTGGTGTACGGTCATCCCAAGATCTACATGGGGCGTACCAGATAGCCAAGGGGGGTAAAGTCTCTCGCTCTTGGCGAACATCACAGGCAGTTCCACTCCAAGCTTCACTAGGAGCTCTTGGAAACGGAACCCCGCAGGCTTTGGATTAAGGGTGCTATTTCTATATCGTTCTCTTAGCGTGGTGGAGAAAAAAGAAGCGAACGTTGGGTGCTTAGGCATACATCTAAGCGCACAACCATAATTTGCCAAGAGAATCTCACGCCGATAATGCAGAGGAGGTTCTGCGGACTCGGCGTAAAGGCTCACCACTGGACTTGTTGGAAAAGCTCCTATTGCAATGCGGATGCCCCTATTATGGACCACGTCTAATCTTCTCAGCACAGATGGTCGTGCTGACGAATAAACAATACACCCATAGTCTAGCTTGGATCGGACCAATGCGCGATATATTCGCAACAAAATTGTTCTATCCGCTCCCCACGATTTGCCATTCAGTACTCGCATAATATTTAGGGAACGGTCACATCGTGCTCTTAGCTGTGCAATATGCGACGACCAACTAAGCTTCCTGTCCAAGATCAAACCCAGGAAGCGCGTCTCTTCTGCGAAGGGAAGTGAATCTGGACCAAATCGGAGCGAAGGTGGTAATCGTCTCCTACGGCGCCAGAAATTAACGCAGATTGACTTCTCAGTTGAGAAACGGAAGCCGTTTTTCGCGCTCCATTCTCTAAGGTTGTCCAAACATTGCTGCAGGCGCCGTTGTAAGAACGCCGTGCGCTGAGAAGTGCAATAGACAGCGAAGTCGTCTACGAATAGGCATGACGAAACTCCAGGTGGAACACATTTCCAGATGGAGTTAATTGCTATAGCAAAGAGCGTGACACTTAGCACCGAACCCTGAGGTACTCCCTCCTCCTGAACAAAAGAATTAGAAAAAACCGAGCCGACCCTTACTCGGAAAAAGCGGTGCTTCATAAACTCCTGAATGACAAGTGGTAGGCGTCCACGTATGTTCCAGGCATACAGGGAACGTAGAATCCCTGCTCGCCAGCACGTATCATAAGCCTTCTCAAGATCGAAAAATATGCCAACGGTTTGACAGTTCTTCATAAAGCCGTCCATTATCTGTGTCGATATTGACACAAGATGGTCAACAGTTGAACGGCGTCGTCGAAAACCACACTGGATGTTAGTCAGTAGGTTACGACTTTCTAACCACCATACCAATCGTCCATTGATCATGCGTTCCATCACCTTGCAAACGCAACTGGTGAGGGAAATAGGACGATAGCTGGAGGGAAGATGACGGTCCTTCCCAGCCTTCAAGATGGGAATAACGGTGGCCTCCCGCCAATTTTCTGGGAGTATACTGTCAACCCAAACACGATTATAGACCTCGAGCAGGAATGCCTTACCTTCAGGAGAGAGCTGTTGTAACATTTGTACATGAATACCGTCCGGTCCTGGTGCTGAACATCGCGAAGATTTCAGGGAATGCTCCAGCTCCGCCATGGTGAAAAGGCGATTGTAATCTTCTACGTTTCTAGAACGAAACGTGAAGCCTTGAGATTCCACCTCAGTTTTAAATGGAAGGAACTCAGGGGAGTAGTTTTCCGAGCTAGACACTTGTGCGAAAGCACTGCCAAAGGTATTGGCCACTTCAAATGAATCAACAACAGCTCCTGTGGCTGTTTTTAGTCCCGCTATTGGCATTTGGGTCGTTTTAGCTGCAACACGCCTTAATCTATCCCACACAACCGAGGAAGGTGTGTGTCGGTTAAATGAAGCTACAAATTTGCTCCATGATGACTTTTTGCTATCCTTAATGACTTGTCTGGACCTGGCGCGCATTTTCTTGTATTCAATCAGGTTTTCCAAAGTAGGGTGACGTTGGAAAACCCTAAGTGCACGCCTTCGAGCACGAATGGCATTCCGACATTCTTCCGTCCACCAGGGGACGGGAAATCGACGGGGGTGTGTAGTCGACCGCGGAATCGATTGTTCAGCAGCAGAGAGAATCGTCTCCGTGAGATGCTGCGCCAAATTATTCACTGAGTCGTGCTCGTTGTAGGTAAAGACAGCCAACTGGGTGTAAAGGTTCCAGTTGGCATGGTCCAGACGCCAGCTGGGCATACGTGTGGAGTGTGTATGTTGCGTCAAGAGACTAATAAGACATGGGAAATGGTCACTAGAGTGTAAATCAGAGATGACATTCCATTGTAAGGAGACAGCCAACTGAGGTGAACAAACTGCAAGATCAAGGTGTGAGAAGGTGCTGTGGGAGTCCGAAATGAATGTAGGCTCTCCAGTGTTGAGGAGAGCTAGGTTGTGACTCGCCAAGAAATCGGAAATGAGTGTACCTCTCGCACAAGCGCGACTTGAACCCCAAAGTGGGTGGTGCGCATTGAAGTCTCCCACCAACAGAAACGGTGTTGGCAACTGGGAAACTAGATCTTCTAAATCAATGTGCGAGAAGTCATGGGACGGAGGCAAGTATATATTACAGATGGTGAAGTGTATGTTTGGCAGTTTAATCCATACAGCAACTGATTGTATATCAGAGTGCAATGGTAGAGTTTGCATATACACGTCATCTCTAACAAGCATCATAGCGCCGCCATGTGCCGGTACACCCTCTTCTGGTGTAACATCACACCGTACTAGGGTGTATTGCCTTAGATGGAAAGCGTCTTGTGCACGTAGCTTAGTCTCTTGCAAACATGCGACCAGAGGTTTGTATTCTTTGAGCAAAAGCTCAAGTTCTGGCCGTTGACTTCGAATTCCACGTACGTTCCATTGTAGGATAGTCATATTGCATTGTGTATGGGATAGGTAATTCCAAGGTAACTCTTCATTACTTTGGAGCAGGCGGTTGTCGAACTAATTTAGCCCTTTTCTCTCTTGGGCTGACGTTCTTTTCGGACGCTTTTTCGCGCCTCTTTTCCACTGGGGGTCTTCCAGTGTGGGCAGATTGGTCCAAATCCATGTCCTCTGCCGAGGACGTGCGTCTTCCCATAGCAAACTTGGGTTCGAGTGTCTCGAACCGGTTGCTAATGGGGACCGGCGAAGATGAAAGACGCCGGTCTGAGTCCACCCCTGAAGAATCTCCAGAAGAGCATTTTCGAGATCTTCGAGGAGATGTTCGGGGACTCTTACATCCCTTCGATGTACTGGGACTAGACATTTTATTTTCCTTGAGGAAGTCGATCTTTGAGTAACTCTTTTTAAATTTGATCGGTGAGGCTTCATATCTTACGGGCTTGCTAGTTTTTTGCGCTGATCTTGATGCTCTTGATGGTGATGTAACGCTAATGTTCTTTGCGCTTGCGGATTTTGTAGACGTTGACGTTGACACAGATGTGCGCGCTGATGTTGAAGGCTTTGGAGTAGAGCTACGGGCTACAAGTGTCTTTTCAGATATTGTTGCCCCATTGAAATCGCTGGTCTGGGTTGCGATCTCTCTGCTCGGTACCGGTTTAGCTACAACTGAGCTATAGGTCCCGGACCTTGGAACAGAGGGTTGGCGTATACGCAAGAGCTTCCGGGCTTCTGAGAAGGGCACCTTCTCTTTGACCCGTATCTCTTGGATCGCTCTTTCCTCTACAAAGCGGGGGCAATCTCGGGAACTGGATGGATGTTCACCTCTGCAGTTCACACATGACGGAGCTGCTGTACATGCACCATCGTGGAATTCATCTCCACATTGAGGGCATGTAGCTTGTCCCTTGCAAAATTCATTTGTATGCCCAAAGCGCTGGCATTTAAAACATCTGAGCGGGTTCGGGATGAACGGCCTAACTTCGATGGACTCATACCCTGCCTTAATCCTTTGCGGGAGATCTACCCGATCAAAGGTCAGGAACAGGGTACGTGTTGGCTTCAGTTCACCACCTTCTTTGCGTTGAACCCGGTAAACATTAGTAACGCCTTGTTCCATAAGATTTTCTTGAATCTCCTCATTGCTTAAATCATCCAATGCACGGGTGTTTATCACGCCGCGCGAGGAGTTCAAAGTTCTGTGCATCTGAACGCTGACAGGATAACTTGCTAGCATATTCGCTTTCAGTATTTTAGCTGCCTGGGTAGCTGAATGTGCTTCAACCAGGAGCGTGCCATTGCGAGATCTAGTGCATGACTTTACAGGACCAGGAATGTTATCCAAACCCTTTTGTATGGTAAATGGGCTCACCGATAAAAATTTCTTGTCTCCCTCAGTTCTTGATATTACTAAGTAGCGAGGACCACTCAACTCTGCTACTTCCTTTACACAAACTTTTATATTTTTTTTGTTTTGAGTTTTTTGAGAACTCATGGCGATGTCATCCTCCACCATTGCAAATGTCTCCGATGGCATGCTCACATCCTGGGCGCCACCCCGGCTTAGGTGAGAGTCCTGGCCTGGACCTTGCTAACCCTAGGGTCTCCCCTCCCAATGTATAGACAGAGGGACCCAATCGCCTTCAGGAGTGCATCAGCTCATGCAATGGCCCCTCCCCGGGACTGACCTTTATCAGCGGATACGCACACAGATCCTACATGATAACCAGGGGCTGGGACTTACGCTATTACCCAGTCACCCCTTGCGTCACCCGCGCGTAGGTTATCCATCAGACTGTGTACAGGGAGGTAACAGGTGGGAGGTCAAACACAAAAGTGGACCAAAGTTGATTGGGCGTTTGGCATATGCCCTCTCACCTCTTGGAGGAACCCAATCGAGAGTATGGCTCGGGGCCCCGGGTACGCCAAACCCGTACCTACCGTAGTAGGAGCCCCTGGGGGAGTTTGATTTCGGAGTCCTGTTCTCCTAGATGAGTCGTCGACCAAGACTAACGAGCCTCATCTACCCGTTTGGAATGTTCTTTGCTTCCCCTCACCTCTTGCCTACCAGTAGTCGACAGAGCACTTAGTAGGCCGTCTGGTTCAGGTACTGAGCCCCTCCGCCACGACAAGGCGACACTCCTTCGGAGGGGGGGGGGTATTTCAGCTAGTAACAAAGAAACACAAGGATATTGGACAAGTACAACCTAAGTCTAAAAGTTGTAGTGATATATCGTCAAACCACATACAACGTCGGGTATTTCAGCTAGTAACAAAGAAACACAAGGATATTGGACAAGTACAACCTAAGTCTAAAAGTTGTAGTGATATATCGTCAAACCACGGACAACGTCGGGTATTTCAGCTAGTAACAAAGAAACACAAGGATATTGGACAAGTACAACCTAAGTCTAAAAGTTGTAGTGATATATCGTCAAACCACGGACAACGTCGGGTATTTCAGCTAGTAACAAAGAAACACAAGGATATTGGACAAGTACAACGTAAGTCTAAAAGTTGTAGTGATATATCGTCAAACCACGGACAACGTCGGGTATTTCAGCTAGTAACAAAGAAACACAAGGATATTGGACAAGTACAACCTAAGTCTAAAAGTTGTAGTGATATATCGTCAAACCACGGACAACGTCGGGTATTTCAGCTAGTAACAAAGAAACACAAGGATATTGGACAAGTACAACCTAAGTCTAAAAGTTGTAGTGATATATCGTCAAACCACGGACAACGTCGGGTATTTCAGCTAGTAACAAAGAAACACAAGGATATTGGACAAGTACAACCTAAGTCTAAAAGTTGTAGGGATATATCGTCAAACCACGGACAACGTCGGGTATTTCAGCTAGTAACAAAGAAACACAAGGATATTGGACAAGTACAACCTAAGTCTAAAAGTTGTAGGGATATATCGTCAAACCACGGACAACGTCGGGTATTTCAGCTAGTAACAAAGAAACACAAGGATATTGGACAAGTACAACCTAAGTCTAAAAGTTGTAGTGATATATCGTCAAACCACGGACAACGTCGGGTATTTCAGCTAGTAACAAAGAAACACAAGGATATTGGACAAGTACAACCTAAGTCTAAAAGTTGTAGTGATATATCGTCAAACCACGGACAACGTCGGGTATTTCAGCTAGTAACAAAGAAACACAAGGATATTGGACAAGTACAACCTAAGTCTAAAAGTTGTAGGGATATATCGTCAAACCACGGACAACGTCAGGTATTTCAGCTAGTAACAAAGAAACACAAGGATATTGGACAAGTACAACCTAAGTCTAAAAGTTGTAGTGATATATCGTCAAACCACGGACAACGTCGGGTATTTCAGCTAGTAACAAAGAAACACAAGGATATTGGACAAGTACAACCTAAGTCTAAAAGTTGTAGTGATATATCGTCAAACCACGGACAACGTCGGGTATTTCAGCTAGTAACAAAGAAACACAAGGATATTGGACAAGTACAACCTAAGTCTAAAAGTTGTAGTGATATATCGTCAAACCACATACAACGTCGGGTATTTCAGCTAGTAACAAAGAAACACAAGGATATTGGACAGGTACAACCTAAGTCTAAAAGTTGTAGGGATATATCGTCAAACCACGGACAACGTCGGGTATTTCAGCTAGTAACAAAGAAACACAAGGATATTGGACAAGTACAACCTAAGTCTAAAAGTTGTAGGGATATATCATCAAACCACGGACAACGTCGGGTATTTCAGCTAGTAACAAAGAAACACAAGGATATTGGACAAGTACAACCTAAGTTTAAAAGTGTTAGGGATATATCATCAGACTTCATACTCTGGGATTGAAGACCAGTAGAATTCCTCTCGAAGCAGCATGAATGAAGGCGCTTGTACTTACTTTGAGGCTGGATATAATATTGCAAACTTGTGACTTGGTGCGTATGTTTGAACTCTGTACCGAAGTTTAGTATCAGAGCTACACAGTCACATGTCTTATGTTTGAGTGGAGATAAATCTGTCAGTTTGATGAGTGAAAACTGGTCCAGGGAGCAGCATCTTGTGACTGTTTCGACAGCGACGAGGCAAATTGGGTTCATGCATTATTTAAGACCACTTCCGAGATTAGCGCAGTTAAGTGCGCCACTCAACTGGGTCGAGGGGGGGGGGGCGGAGGTTGTGTAGATGGCGACACTCACCGTCTCCTCACCCAGGTGAGAGAGGAATTAGGGTGCTGTCAGAACTGCGAGAGATGAAACTGCTACCACTGTCAAAGTTTACAAGATAGCCGCTGTATACAGTTCTAGGCTCCCCCCCCCCTCTCTCTCTATTGAATCAAGACTCAACTGCACTACAGTTAGAACTTTCACTCCCCGCGTCTGCCTGCATCCAACAATCTATGTTAAAGGAACCTGTCTGAAATTTACGAAAAACAAAATAACTTACTGAGTTTTTTACTTTCTCTACTGGTATTGTATTCCACAGAAAAATTCGATGTCGAAATTTCACCGGAAATATGTTTTGAGACCCCCAGAATCCAAAAAAGAATTTTTAGAAAAAACTGCCGTGTGTGTGTGTGTATCTGTGTGTCAGTCTTTGGACAGCATAACTAAAAAACGAAAACTCGGTTAAAACCCAAAGTTGGTATTTAAGTTTAACGTCTTTCAAGGATGTGACACAAAGATTTTGAAGAAAATAGCTCCACCCTAAACTACCCTTTACATGGAAAATTTTTCGAAAATTTTGATTTTCTTGAAAATGGCTCTAACGATTTTTATTAAAATGTGATATGTTTGAGATATTGTCATGACAAATGAAATGTATATCTTGAATTTACTGGCTATAGCCCCTGTAGTCGTATTTACTCTGGACGACTTTTGCATAACTGGTAAACCGTAAGAGATAGACAAAATCATACTATACAAAAAATGTAGATCTTGCTAAAATACACAATTTATGGCTCAATAAATGTTTTCGTAGAGTGAACCATTTCGGAGATATTCCTTGTCATGTGTATCACTTTCGGAAAACTTAAAACTTTTGTGAACTGGAACATCGTTTTTCATTTTATATGTTAAGCGTGCAAAGAGAACGGGATCTTAAACCTATAAAACATTTGACTATCGCTCCCCTTGCACCTACAAGGAAATAGGCAATAAGATAATTTGTACAAATGTTTATCTCAACTAACATGAAGAATATATAGGAATAAGGTAGAGAAGGTCATGTGAGTGTAACTGAGGAGCCTGTTATGGGTCACAGAGTATATGTATGTGGCAAGTAAGCCCTTGGGCGTGAGGAAAGAGATATTAATATTAATAACGCCTGTTATCGAGAAAGGCACAAAACACGCCAAATTAGCTTATAATTTGAGAGGCCTTTATGCAGCTGACGTATTGTTCTTGATAATGCGAAACGTCTGGAAGGTTTCTCATTGTTCTGCGATACTGTTTAATGTATGATATGAAGACGAACATACGAGAAATTATATCCCTTTGTGAGACATTTGTAAAGTGTTTGTAAAAGGAGAATTATTCAAGACAGTCTAGTTCAATGCATGGTAATATCTTACAAACTATAATTTGCATAGTGGTTGTGAAACTATCTAAACAAATGTACCATAATGGCATAAGGCGCAGTTTCAAAGACAACTCGACTAAATACGAAACTTGGTTTTCAATTTCACTGTTTTCCAAATCTGCAGATCGAAGGTTTATAGATAGATTATTCCCCTAAACTTAATTACTCTTTATACAGACAATTTTCCTCATATTTGAGTTTCACAAACTTTTCCTTAAAGACTTGTTTAAAAACACATATAATTAAATATATTAGGTGACAAAATCTATTTCTTGAATTTCTGAGAATGGCCCCTGAAGTCTTTTTATCATAAATTGATGCATTGTGAGAATGATATGAGTTTTTAAATTCTTAACCGGGTATTCACAACGCATTTTTGCAGATAATGTGGCTGTAGAACTCGATGACTGCAAAGAAATCGAGGTAGGTCGCACATCTGAACCGGCTTCTGGGCATAAATGAAACATAGCCCACATCAATCCTATCCTTTATCTAATAAAGGAATAAGAGGTTTCGTGTTCCACACTGTAGATATTTTGTGAAAGATAGTTTGGTTTATTACATTACACCAGTATCAGTTAAAATCGTATTTAATCTTACTAGGTAGCAGACACGAAACGTTTGTTTCTTTAGGTTCATAAGGCAGACGCCATTGTTAAAGCGAAAATTACACCTTTTTATGTTGTCCCACTGATTTTGAAAGTGACGCCTTCGCCACCCACAATGTTGCCAAGCGTGTCCGTTTTATATTCTTGAAGACTCTAAAAATCGTGCGTGTTAACCCATCGTAATTTAATCAAGCTCTTTATTTTTTCCCCAGGTCGTATATGGCCACCTGTTGATGACGTTTGGGTCGCTGTACGAGAAGTAATTCCAGTTAATCACTAATTAATTGGTATGTAAATGCTTAATGAAATGCTTAAAATGCATCACTTGAAGTAATTAATACTAAAAATTGCAATTAAAGTCTTTTAGAGACGTTAAATAGCGGCCTGGGGTTTATTTCGGACTGTATGTGATTTTGATGTTGAGTGCAGCAGGGCAGGGTGGATCATAGAAACATACTCTGCAATGAGTAGGACTCCCGGGACAAGGTGCCAACCAGGCTTATGTACAGGTTTACCATACATAATGTATTACGTCAGTGCTGAAACAGTTTCTGCCTCAGTTCAGCCTACAAGCGATGCTTATAGTTTTACAATATTATCGGAAATGTTTACTGAGCAAGATAGATTCCAATCACCCACTCTGTGTTGTGTTTTGAATGTTTTTTATAATAAAAAGTGCAGATCTTGCTAAAACACACAATTTATATCTTCGTAGAATGAACCATTTCCGAGGTATGTCTTGTTATTTAAGTTTTGAAAACTTTTCGTCAAATAGAAGATCGTGGTTCGTTTTCTTGTATCGTAGACGTGCAAGAGAACGGAATCTCAAAGATTTGACTATCGCACAAAGCCTACTGTGTTCTAACATTCCCCTTGTACCTACAAGGAAATAAACAATAACATGATTTGTACAAATGTTTATCTTAACTAACACGAAGAAGATATAGGAATAAGAGTTTGTAAGAATGGTTAGTACAAGAGTAGAGAAAGTCATGTGAGTGCAACACGTCATATTATTTCTCTAAATTTCAGTGTAAAACACATCATGCCTATAAATAGTTAACTGAACAGCACAACTCTGAGATGAAGCGGGAGCGGCAATCTTAGCAGAAGTGCTACCAATCGCTGCAGCGTAAATTCCGCTATAAAATGAGCTAAATTTTATGTTTCATTTTTGTTAGAAAATCGATCAGTTTGCCGTCCCACACAACATTTTAAGAATTGTCGGTGTTTTTTGGATACCTATATACACATGTATAGATATTTATACGCGCATGCATACATATATGGCTAAATACATACATACACACACTGTCACAGCGGCCATTCGCCTGTAAGGACGTTTGAGGTTATGTTCGTCACACCACTACATTGCCAGGCAACGAGCGGGTCAGCAGAAGGGAATTGCAGACATTTCGAGAAGTCGCAAAGGACTGGTTTTTACGAGGACTTTCGCGAAACGTTTGCTCGGCTATGTAAGCGAGTCGGACGGACAGTCATATTGAGATAGTTTTAACGAGTACTTATTTGTGTCAATGCTGCGAGAGAATGATAGATTATGCTTCAGGGACCTCAAAACATGCATTTCAGGAGAAATCGTTGTATAAGTAGAAGGAAAGTGATTGGTAGAAATTATGAGACAAGTGACTGTGTCGGCGTGCACGTCAGAATGCAATAAATAAGGGGGGCCATGTTGCATTGCCAACTGAACATGCAGATAAACGTAATGGAGCGAGTTTATGCCAAACATGGCCCTCTCTATCCAGCGGCTTTGGAAATCGATAGATAGGCTTGATACAGTCGTCAGTCGAGGCTTAAATGCTGAGATTTTCCTTCAGCTTCGTTAGGTCTTTTGTTTTCCGTAGCGCTCGCAATTTGTTTCAAAGTTGAAGCAACAGTTGAATAAAACGGCGCGCATATCGGCTTAGGATCAAATTAAGCGTTCAAGAGGATTTTGTTGCAGCAGCACATGGAGGCAAAAAACAAACAATTAAGTAACTTATTAATCATATCAGTCTTGCTCGGAAGTATAGCAAGGATTTCACAATTTGAAATACCTTCCTCCATATACTAGGATAGGAAAATATTTATCAGTTGAAAAAGTGTATGCCATTTTGAAATAGAGTTATTCTATAGAATCTAAATTGCCAAATAGACGCAGCAGTCAGTAAATTTGGTCGATTCTGAAGGAAATTAGAGTTAGAGCAATTAGTGATTAACTCTCTCTAATAACTGCAATTATTTCTGTAGAGGTTTATCTCAATTAATGATGCGGGTGCTTGCTCTTAGAAAAGGTGATGTTACCGGGAGGACATAGAAATATTTAAACATAGTAATAACTGTGATAAGCCACAAGTCATCGCCAACATTGGCAAAGGCGAGCCGAAACACCGCAAACACGCAAGAATCAAAATGTTCTAGACGCGACACGGCTTGCCGACTAATGCAATCTCAGCCCTAGGCCACACACACACACACACACACACACACACACACACACACACACACACACACACACACACACACACACATACACACACATTACGGCAGAGGCCCGCGCCTCCGAAAACTTCCAGGAGCTGCACCCTGTCCGCGCAGGAAAACAGCGGCGAACTGTAAATAGTGTAAAAGGTGAAGTGTAGTGTAAATAGTGAAGTTCGCGAGCTGGGACGCATTTTTTGGGGTACCCAGTGAAGGTGTGTGTGTGTGTGTGTGTGTGTGTATAAAAAATCTGATATGTTGCACTCGCATAACTTTCTCTACTCTTGTACTAACCATTCTTACAAACTCTTATTCCTATATCTTCTTCGTGTTAGTTGAGATAAACATTTGTACAAATTATCTTATTGCTTATTTCCTTGTAGGTACAAGGGGAATATTAGAATACAGTAGGCTTTGTGCGATAGTCAAATCTTTTAAAGCTTTGAGATTCTGTTCTTTTTGCACACTTAACATATAAAAAAATGAACAACGATGTTCCATTTCAGGAAACCTTTAAGCTTTCCGAAAGTCACACACATAACAAGGAATATCTCCGAAATGGTGTATCCTACAAGAAAATTTATTGAGACATAAATTGTGTATTTTAGCAAGATCTACATTTTTTGTATAGTATAATTTGGTCTATCTCTAACGGTTTACCAGTTATGCAAAAGTCGTCCAGTGTAAATACGACTACAGGGGCTATATCCAGAAAATTCAAGATACACACACACGCACACGCACGCGCGGAGACACACACACACACACGGGCCTTTTCCTAAAAATGCTATTTTTGGATTCAGGGGGTCTCAAAACATACATTTGTGGTAATAGAGAAAGTTGTACTTTTAGTTTGAGCAGAAGGTCGCAGTGTTTTTAATTGAAGCAGCCCAGTAGGGGATTGTGAGGTTATGGATGACGCCGAACTCGACCTTATGCAGACTTAAACGACGTGGGGACATAAGGAAAGCCATCCTTGTCTAATACCCTCGTAATAAAGTCCCTCGAGACTTTATCTGCGATCTTCACCATGTTCTGTCGTTTCACTATCTGGCAAGGTTTCCTTACGTTGTAAGCCAGCCAGCCAGCCAGCCACAAGTTGCTCCAGCTGACAAAACCCTCCCTTTCTCATCGCCACGCTTATTACTACATACAACTGATATCTTATTCCGTATGTGTACAGAATTGTGATATTGCGTTTGCACTCTTGACGCGTTAAATTAAAAAAAAAAAAAAACGCCCGCGCGCGCGTGTCTGTCAGTCTGTGGACAGCATAACTCAAAAACAAAATGTAGGTTAAAAACCAAACTTAGTATTTAAGTAATATCTTTCAAGGATGTGACACGAAGATTTTGAAGGAAACATCCCCACCCTAAACTACCCTTTACATGGAAACTTTTTCGAAAATTTTGATTTTTTTGAAAATGGCTCTAACGATTTAGATTAAAATGTCATATTGTGTGATCTTGGCTTCCGGTGAAGGCCGCGTCATCTTGGTCGAAATCGCCGACGTTTCGCTCATCTTGTCATGAGCTTCTTCTGGGCTCTTGTCTTGGTTTTGGAGGGTTTGGAGTTGTTTGAGGGCAGTTTTGGAGGCATTAGCCCAGGCCACACATGCATACAGGACCACCGAGAGAATAAATGACCTATATAGTATAAGTTTTGACTTTAGTCGCAACTGTTTACTACGGAAGATGGGGGCGCACAACTTTAGCCGCTGTCTGCCTTTATTGGCGCTATTTTTTATGTGGGTGGACCAACACATTGTGCGGTCCAAGGTGACACCTAAGTATTTAACTTACTGACGGCAGTGCAATATTTGACCACCGACCGTTAGGTCCGTTGCCAAAGTGTGACGCCGCTTAGAGAAATGAATCAGCTGGCATTTGTCGGGGTTAATTTTGATTTTCCAGTCATGTTGCCATGAGAGGAAGTTGTTCACATAACGTTGCATTTCTGCAAGGCCGAAACGTGGATTTCTATGGTGGTTGTATATTGCAGTGTCGTCAGCATACATGGCGACCTTACATCTGGCGTCCACTGGGAAATCGTTGGTGAATAGTATGTACAAAAAGGGTGACATGATTGCCCCTTGTGGGACGCCAGCCCGCATCACTCGCTCCCGTGAGGAGGAGCGGCCCACTTGGACGTAAAACTGCCGTTTTTCTAAAAAATTGTGCAGCAAGTATAGATAATTTTGAAGAGCCGGGAAATTGTGGTGCAGTTTGTAAATAAGGCCGTTGTGCCAGCACCGGTCGAATGCGGCTTCTACGTCCAGAAATAGCGCCAACGTTGAAGCCCCATTGTTAAATTGCTCTGTTACGTCATCAGTTAGTCTGAGGAGCTGTAGTTCAGTGGAATGTCCTTTTCTAAAGCCAAACTGTGAATTTGAGAGTTCATGTGTTGCCGAGACTTGTTTTTGAAGCCGAGAAAGGATACATTTTTCGAGCAGTTTACCAATAGTAGACAAAAGACTAATGGGGCGGTAGTTTGCGGTTGTCTGGTGCTTTTCCCTTGCTTTGGGAGCATAATTACCTTGACTCGTTTCCAGGTAGAGGGGAAATAGCCTTGCTGCAGACAGGCGTTAAATATTTTAGTCAGTTGCACCAGGGCTTTTCTCGGGAGATGCTTAAGTTCCTCATTAGTCACTTTGTCTGGGCCGGCAGCTTTCCCATTAGGTAATTTCCTAATGAGCTTGTAAACTTCCTGCGGTGTTATGATGGGTAGGTGTTGCTCTTGCTTCTGCGCCACCCAGGTTTGTACCCATGTCTGTACCTCCCGTTCTATATCGCGGTTGGTAACTGGGTTTTCGGTGAATCTGTCTTGGAGACAGTCAGCGAAGACCTCGGCTTTCTCCTCTGCGGAGAAGTGCAAGCCGCTTTGAGTGTGCAGCGCCTCAGTTGCGGAGTTGACGCTCGTGGAAACTTTGAAAGCCTTTAGTAATTTCTACAAAGAAGAGTCCGAATGGGTGGTACTCAGCATTTTGTTTTCCCATTGTTCAGTTTTATTGATTTTAATTTGTTGGCGAATGATGTTGCGTAGCCATTTTGCTAGCACTTTATATTCAGGCTGACGGGTGTATCGCCACAGTTTTGTCAAGCGTCGTCTCCGCGCAATGAGTTGCTCTACCTCGGGGTACGTGCAAAAACCGGGTGGTCTTGTGGTGTAAGTGGTAGCGCTTCTCTTGGCCGTGTGTAGCGAGGCAGTGAAGTTTTCAATGGCGACATCTATGTCTGCCTCGTTGTAGTATGACAGTCTGGGTTGCGCCATCCCGTGCATTTCGATGGTGAACTTATTCCAGTCGGTGTCAGCCCTCCTTCGAGGCCCAGAGGCACTGGCTGAAATACCACCCTGTATGTCGAAATGCACAGGAAGATGGTCGGAGTCCAGGCTGTGATACACTGTAAAGTTATTTAACAGTGTCGCATTTTTTGTTAGTACGATGTCCAAAATCTCAGCGTCAAAGTGCCCTGATCGATGCCAAAAGGTTGCTTGCTAAGTAGGCCGCGATTAAAGTGACTCGCACGTGACTCCAGGCTAGCTAACTCGCGTCCTCGCTCGCTCGCGTCCTCGCTCTAGTATTGGAATTGAACTGCGTGTCAATATAATGAACATTAGCAGTGAATATTAATTACACAGTCTCCACATGTTTGTTTTTCCGTCAAATTTACATCGCTGCAGATTAGCTCTACACTGATATTTTAGAATGCACCACCCGCCCGGCCCGGCCGCCCTAATTATTAATTGGAACAATGGAAATGCGTTTATAAAAACACGAGTACTGTAAAGTGGAATACGGAATGCGCCATTGTGTTGATTTTATTTTGGCATTATCCAATTCCTAACAACAGAATTAAGTACTAGAAAACTGATGCGTTACATTCATACCAATTTTCCATCTCACTACATGCCACATAATCTCTTATGTGTTATAGTTAATAAAAAACCCGTACTCTTGTATTTACAATTTCCACCACCTTTTGAATATACGATAAAGTGCGAAATTGCAATAACAATAGTAAAATGCGATATAAAATTTAGAGATATACAAGAAAAGGAGCATTTCATGCACTGTGACGTCTACCACATTTATTTATTACCCCCGGGAGGAAGGTATGAACTGAGGGAGCCACAGGGTGCCAAGGGATAACAGACAGGCGGGCTGTAACTGTAACTTTACCTTTTCTGGAACTACTCAAATACGCCGGCCGCCGGACACTTCGCGAATAATCTCGGAAACCCTTTGTCGAGCCGCGCTCATTGTTACGTACTCAGAAGCAGTGGCGCGAGGCAATCTGTCGTTAAGCGTGTTTGATGCACGTACCATGTGGTGTGGGAAAGTTGGACCGCGGGCCTCCCTTTGGTGTGCGCCTTGGTCCTTCATTGGACTGTAGCGATGAGGTTTATCTTTTTTTCTTAGACAATTTTTTGTGATTTTGGACATTTAAAATTAGCATAAACTGTCTTCTTAATGTTTATTCCTCAAATATGGACCTGTGCTGAGCTTTGTTACCATTTAAAAACGCTACTTGTAATAAACTGTGCTTTCTCTACGAGTTAATACGAAATGAGCGTTTATAAACAGATTTAAGTGCGAGTGCAGAAGACTTCCGTCTCACTCTAGTGAAGTAAATATTGAAGAAAGTTGGAGGAACGTGTTCCATTCTTATGAAACGGAGAGCGTGTGTATGCGCGCACTTTGATTTCGCTTTTATTACGTTACCTCAGAGCTAACAAACAAATGATCGCTAAACTTTCTCGCGAACCCAATATCTTTTATTCTGGAAATGAAGTAGAAGAGAACCTAATTAAGATTTCTGCACTGCTGCTGCTTAAACTCGATTTCAATTAATGTTACAATCTCAGATTAGCACTGAGTTACACAGGCGAGGCGCAAATATTTACTCCACTGAAATATCCCACGCACTCCGCATCAAATATTGCTGTTTTATTCGCTTTCTGCCGAGGAAACGTACTAAAACTGTTATATATAGCTTTGTATCTATTCCTGTGTGATGAACATACGTCTAGTTGCTTCTTATATCACTTTATTTCCTCTAAAACTGAGTTACAATTCACAATACGGGACCTTAACCTCACAACAGTTCTGTTCTATCATAGTACAGCATGAGCCCGCGGATGTCGCACCTTCCTTGTTTTATAAAAGCTGGCAGTGTCAGCGCATGCGCACAACACATACGAATGACGCGCTACTATGGATTTTGAATCATCGTGGCTTTGTCAGGTAAACGTAGCAAAGGTGTACAAAATACCAACCTAAAATTGTCAAAGTAAAAGCCCACTTTTTTACATTTTCTTCAAGATAATAGTAGAAATCACTCTAAATTCTAACTGTACTTACGTTATAGTATAAAACCTGGATTTTATATACGTTCTTTGGAAGATTAATAGAATTTGTTTCCTTAATAGACAGTTTCGACAGTTCTGACATCTGGCGAGGTGAGGCAATATTACATCCACGCATTCATAGCTTTCCCCTTGCGGCGAGATTCCACTTAACTACTCTTTGGTTGTTTCGGCCCATTTTGGTCCCTATTTTGTGCTAGACCTTTAAAAATGAGTCACTGTAAAAATTTTCGTGCCAAAAAAAGTATATTTTGTTGTCTAACGGCGCTATCAATTGCCAGGATCATATCAAGGTCGCCGGTGTGCCGGAATTTCGACCCGCAGGAGTTCTTTTACATGCCAGTAAATCTACTGACATGGAGCTGTCGTTTTTATGCACACTTAAACACCATCGGTCCGGGCCGGCAATCCACCAACTGTTCGAGCTATGGCTTAAAGGGTACACGAACGATCCAGTAGCGTTATACATCGAACTTGCAACTTATTTTAGAGGCGCTAACGAAACCTTTAAATGTGATCTTGCAGCCCAGCATGAGACTACTTTTCCCTCCATCGCATGAACCAACGACATGGCAGCCGTTGCTGAAACCATTCCCTGCCCCAAGTTGCCACAATGCTTTAGCATTAAAGTGGGTTTAAAATAAAATGTGAAACTTTATCCATAATTCACACAAAAGCGAAACCACCATGAGGATTTGGGTTTTCGTGATTTTACGAAATGTTCCCTGCGAACTCGATGTCGTAATGTAATATTGTGTTACGTTGTCGGTGTACAAAGTGAAAATTTCAACTGGGGAACGGAATCTCTTAGCGGCGATGTGAAAATGCGCATGCAAATAAAAGCTAATATAATATTGGTGTGTGCTGACAGGAGGAAAGCAGCGCTGTGAGTAATCACTATGAATATTTGAAAGCGAGGAGCCCCCCTGGCGATAAATTAATGGACTGGCAGCGCTAGTGTTAATATCCAGTAGAATTAATGACTCATCACTTTATGCAGCGAAGTATTGCCAATAACCGCAAGTGTTTACATTGGGACGTGCCCTTCGGGGGTTAATGGCTGGGAAGGGCCGTGTTTGTTATCGTTTCGGATGTGACAAATTGTTGACGGCTAGCGCTGTTGATTTTGCAAAGCGGGAGGCTTGGGGGCAAACCCGCCATTAAAACAATAGGCGGCCGATATGTGGCATTAGTGAACAGTGCATCACTTTAAAACATGCCGACCGCTGTGTTTGGTGTTCCAGGCGCAGATGGTAGCTGTTACATTCACATGACTTTCTCTGCCATTCAACAACTGTAACAGAGCGAGTTGGTTCGAGCGGAAGCCTTTGAGGCTCGCGTTCCTGTAGGTCCGGATTAGAGTCCCGTCATTTTACTCCGGCCTTGGGGTTTTCAGGAGTTTCCCTGGTCGGTAGGTGAATGTTGGGATAATTTGTCATCTACCACGACCTTCTTTCCGTCATGTCCCTTTCAGTCTTCTTTCTCCTCAACTTTTAGATGTAATTATAGGTTTCGCGGCGTGTGGTGGTGCCGCTAAAGCCTTGCTTTCCTGCAATCTGAAAACAGAACTGAACTGAAAAAATCTGATGTGTTGCACTCACATGACTTTCTCTACTCTTGTACTAACCATTCTTATAAACTCTTATTCCTATATCTTCTTCATGTTAGTTGAGATAAACATTTGTACAAATTATTGCTTATTTCCTTGTAGGTACAAGGGGAATATGGGAACGATAATCAAATATTTTAAAACTGGTCGCTAAATGAAGCCTTTGAAATCCTGTTTTCTTTACACGACCAAGTGATAAATGAATAACGACCTTTCATTTGAAAATGCAAATCTCACACAAATAACAAGGAATATCTCTGAAATGGTTCACTCTAGAAAAAATGTATTTGGACATATAAAGTGTGTGTTAACGAGGTCTACATTTCTGTACAGTAAGACTTGGTCTATCTCTTACGGTTTACCAGTTATGCAAGTCATGCAGAGTACATAAGCTATATTACACAGTATAAGTGCATTTTGTGCACACGATACAGATTCCTTTTTCGCAGATTGAGTTCATCTATCCACACCTACTGAGTAAATAAAGCCACCTACGTGTATATTTTACAAAACGACGTGGGTGTGAGTCCCAGTGTGGGAGTGTAAAGGTCAACTCGCGCTGCTGCAGGGAGCATAACACTGTGCCCTTTGTATTATCGCTTTAAATTCACTATGTACTGCTATAAATCATTGCTACAGAGAAATAAGTTGGTAGTCTTGACTGACTGTGCGTTGTAATGAGGCTGGTTGACTTTTTCCTAGTCATTAAAAAAACCGCACACAAACTGAGTTACTAATGAACTCGTGCTGCTCTGCGGGGGAACATCACGTGATGTCATATGTACAACAACAGAGCAGCTCTAGCCGACAAAAGGAAAAAAATGTCTTATTTTTAAAATTTCAAGAGAAAAAACAATTTATCATGTAAGCATATATTGAATTAAAACACTAGATGATTCAATTCGTAACATTCTGATAATTATGGGTATATTGCATTACATGCAAAGCTTTGACGCCATAGTTGTACCCGAAATACGCGTTTTAAGGCCCATTGACTACAAAAAGAAGCATTATTAGAAAAAAGTTCGTGTGTTTGTGGGTGTGTGTGTGATATGTAACTGTAATATCTTTCAGGGATATAACACAACAATTTTAAAGAAAATTCCTTCACCCTAAACTACCCTTTACATGAATACTTTTCCGAAAATTTTGATTTTCACAAAAATGTCTCTTAAGTATTTTGATTAAAATGCCGTACTTTTAATTTATTTTATGGCAAAAGAAACGTATATGTTTTAAATGTTACATGGAGTTAAATGTAACCTATAATACTACTTTCTTGCTATTGATATATTTAGCATTTTTCTTTTTTGTGGAACAGTTTTTGTTTTGCATTAGCGAAATGGTCTAGTTTTGCAGAGAGATACAAAATGAAGCTTTCTTATGGTTTTGTTGTCAAACGATACTTTGAGGTAGAAAATATGTTTTGAATTTTCTGGCTATTGCCTGTTGACCACTCCTGAGTTTTGCAAAACTGGTAAAGCCTAAGAGATAGACCAAATCTTACTATACAAAAATGTAGAACTCGTTAAAGCACAATTTATGTCCAAAAGCATTTTTGTGGAGTGAACCATTTCGGAGATATTCGTTGTTATTTTGTGAGTTTTGCAATACTTACACTTTTGTCAGATGGAAGGTCGTTATTCACTTTTTGAAAATTTAAAATTCGTATGAATAAGCTATAAACATGTTTGTCTATTACATTATGATACAGTTTCTGCTTTCGTATAAAAGGTCTTTCAATAAACCACCTTTCTTGGCTGGTATTAAGATTTCCATTTTTTTGTGAATTTCCACAGTTTTTCGTGCCCCGTAATAAACAAATTTGATCATAACTTGTAAATTATATTAAAGAAAAATCTGTTGTGTTGAACTCACATGACTTTCTCTACTCTTGTACTAACCATTCTTACAAACTCTTATTCCTATATCTTCTTCGTGTTAGTTGAGGTAAACATTTGTACAAATTATCTTATTGCTTATTTCCTTGTAGGTACAAGGGGAATGTTAGAATACAGCAGACTTTGAGCGATACTCAAATCTTTTAAAGTTTTGAGATTCCGATCTCTTTGCACACTTCACATATAAAAAAAATGAACAACAGTGTTCCATTTCACGAAAGTTTTAAGTTTTCCGAAACTCACACACATAACAAGGAATATCTCGGAAATGGTTCACCCTACAAGAAAATTTATTGAGACATAAATTGTGTATTTTAGCAAGATCTACAGTTTTTGTATAGTATGATTTGGTCTATCTCTAACGGTTTACCAGTTATGCAAAAGTTGTCTAGAGTAAATACGACTACAGCGGCTATAGTCAGAAAATTCAAAATATACATTTGATTTGTCATAAAAATATCTCAAACATATGACATTTTAATTAAAATCGTAATAGCCATTTTCAAGAAAATCAAAATTTTCGAAAAATTTTCTATGTAAAGTGTAGTTTAGGGTGGGACTATTTTCTTCAAAATCTTCGTGTCGCATTCTTGAAATATATTAAATTTAAATACCAACTTTGGTTTTTAACCGACTTTTCGTTTTTGAGTAATGCTGTCCAGAGACACACACACGGATCTTTTTCTAAAAATGCTTTTTTTGGATTCAGGGGTCTCAAAACATATATTTCCGGCGAAATCTCGTCACCGAATTTTTGGGTAGAATACAATACTACCTCTACTTACTAGTAGAGGAAATAAAAGTGTCATTATTAGTTCATACTTTGAAATATTCATGAATGCAGATCCTTAACAAGAAGTAGGTAGGAAAGCGTGTGATGTAAACATAAGGTGTCATGTTTGTAAGGTAGGTACCGTGTGTGTAGTCATTAAAATATTAAATCAGAGCCAACATGAGGTTACAAGTTGGAGTCATTAACACAGCACTGAGACGGGATCGATCGATGCCCTCCGGAAGCAATCACTGTGATACCAACGTTAACATATTAAACGCGCTAGCATGACCAATGCATGCTTTACCACTTCCACTCAAAACCACTTCTGATTTTTGTAACATTTAACAAAGTATGCTTTTGGACAGAAAATGAGATTTTGACAATGCACGTTGTTATTATTATTATTATTATTATTATTATTATTATTATTATTATTATTATTATTATTATTATTATTATTATTATTATTATTATTATTATTATTATTATTATTATTATTATTATTATTATTATTATTATTATTATTATTATTATTATTATTATTATTATTATTATTATTATTATTATTATTATTATTATTATTATTATTATTATTATTATTATTATTATTATTATTATTATTATTATTATTATTATTATTATTATTATTATTATTATTATTATTATTATTATTATTATTATTATTATTATTGACAGTACTTTGGACGACTTTTGCATAACTGGTAAACCGTTATAAATAGACCAACTCATACTATACAAAAAATGTAGATGTTGCTAAAATACACAGTTTATGTCTGAATAAATTTTCTTGTAGGGTGAACCATTTCCGAGATATTCCTTGTTATGTGTGTGAGTTTCGGAAAACTTAGAACTTTGGTGAAATGGATCATCGTTGTTCATGTTTTTATATGTTAATCGTGCAAAGAGAACGGAATCTCAAAGATTTGACTATCGCTCAAAGCCTGCTGTATTCTAATATTCCCCTTGTACCTACAAGGAAATATGCAGTAAGATAATTTGTACAAATGTTTATCTCAACTAACACGAAGAAGATATAGGAATAAGAGTTTGTAAGAATGGTTAGTACAAGAGTAGAGAAAGTCATGTGAGTGCAACACATCAGAAGAGCCCCCTATCTAATTGAAACCATTGTTATTCAGATGTTTATCGCGCCTCGATTGTTCGACGTCAGACTTCTTGAAGCTCTACTGATTTATTTACGTCAAAGTTAGTCGGGAAGGTTAAGTAAGGCTACTAGAATTTTCTACTGGTGTTTAACCTGGCACCATGGATGTGTAAGTTACACAATGGAGCCGATAGTATGACGTCACTAAGCGCTCTTAAGCGCTCGGCAGATAACCTTTAATAGCTAGGGAGTCTCGTGTGTGGGAACAAAGCACTCCTTGTGCAACACAAGCCTTCTTCTCCTGGGGGTGTAGCCGATAATCGCCTTGCTTCCCCAGATTATCTCCCGCTTGTTGCAAGCTGCGCATGCGCACAAGCACGCACAGCCATCCGCTACTCATTAGCAAGATCTCACAGGGACAGGGTAAACAGACTTCACATGACTTTCACTACCCATTCTTCAAGAAATTATTCCCAACATCTCAAAGGGACATGATAAACAGACTTCACATGACTTTCACTACTCATTCTTCAAGAAATTATTCCCAACATCTCAAAGGGAGATGATAAACAGACTTCACATGACTTTCACTACTCATTCTTCAAGAAATTATTCCCAACATCTCAAAGGGACGCGGTAAGCAGTGTCATAAAACCAAACTGGGTATTTAAATGTATTATTCCTCAACGATGGGAGAGGGAGATTTTCAGAAACACAAGGATATTGGACAAGTACAACCTAAGTCTAAAAGTTGTAGGGATATATCGTCAAACCACGGACAACGTCGGGTATTTCAGCTAGTAACAAAGAAACACAAGAATATTGGACAAGTACAGCCTAAGTCTAAAAGTTGTAGGGATATATCGTCAAACCACGGACAACGTCGGGTATTTCAGCTAGTAACAAAGAAACACAAGGATATTGGACAAGTACAACCTAAGTCTAAAAGTTGTAGGGATATATCGTCAAACCACGGACAACGTCGGGTATTTCAGCTAGTAACAAAGAAACACAAGGATATTGGACAAGTGCAACCTAAGTCTAAAAGTTGTAGGGATATATCGTCAAACCACGGACAACGTCGGGTATTTCAGCTAGTAACAAAGAAACACAAGGCCATTGGACAAGTGCAACCTAAGTCTAAAAGTTGTAGGGATATATCGTCAAACCACGGACAACGTCGGGTATTTCAGCTAGTAACAAAGAAACACAAGGCCATTGGACAAGTGCAACCTAAGTCTAAAAGTTGTAGGGATATATCGTCAAACCACGGACAATGTCGGGTATTTCACCTAGTAACAAAGAAACACAAGGTTATTGGACAAGTACAACCTAAGTCTAAAAGTTGTAGGGATATATCGTCAAACCACGGACTACGTCGGGTATTTCAGCTAGTAACAAAGAAACACAAGGATATTGGACAAGTACAACCTAAGTCTAAAGGTTGTAGGGAGATATCGTCAAACCACGGACAACGTCGGGTATTTCAGCTAGTAACAAAGAAACACAAGGATATTGGACAAGTGCAACCTAAGTCTAAAAATTGTAGGGATATATCGTCAAACTACGGACAACGTCGGGTATTTCAGCTAGTAACAAAGAAACACAAGGATATTGGACAAGTGCAACCTAAGTCTAAAAGTTGTAGGGATATATCGTCAAACCACGGACAACGTCGGGTATTTCAGCTAGTAACAAAGAAACACAAGGATATTGGACAAGTACAACCTAAGTCTAAAAGTTGTAGGGATATATCGTCAAACCACGGACATCGGCGGGTATTTCAGCTAGTAACAAAGAAACACAAGGATATTGGACAAGTACAACCTAAGTCTAAAAGTTGTAGGGATATATCGGCAAACCACGGACAACGTCGGGTATTTCAGCTAGTAACAAAGAAACACAAGGCTATTGGACAAGTACAACCTATGTCCAAAAGTTGTAGGGATATATCGTCAAACCACGGACAACGTCGGGTATTTCAGCTAGTAACAAAGAAACACAAGGCTATTGGACAAGTACAACCTATGTCCAAAAGTTGTAGGGATATATCGTCAAACCACGGACAACGTCGGGTATTTCAGCTAGTAACAAAGAAACACAAGGATATTGGACAAGTACAACCTATGTCCAAAAGTTGTAGGGATATATCGTCAAACCACGGACAACGTCGGGTATTTCAGCTAGTTAAAGAATAAAGCAAAACTGAGTGGTTTATTCATTAGTATTCATACTACATATTTGAAGCTCAAAATAGGTCAAGCTGTTATCAAGTGGATAAATAAGTATAATAACGTATATGAACTTGGATGAAAAATAAGCTATACTCGACACTAACTAGTTTTCGAGTGGATAAATATAATCCTGCTTTAATTGACGTTGTTGGTTTACTAATTGGATTCTGGGTTATACGTGTGCCACACTTTTTATCACTGCAGAAGATATTAATTCATCTTTTCATTTGTTATAGTGGTCATCAGTGTTTTTAAACTGTAACTAGTGGTATTGAAATATCATTTTTATTGTGGGTAATTTAGCTTTTTTTTTTTTTGGGGGGGGGGTGTTTTATATAGTGTTTTTTTTTTTTCTATTTTGATATGGGTCGTGTTTGTACTATAACATGGAAAGTAAAATTAGAGGTATGGGTCAATAAGCTTCTTGTGTAGCGAACAAGTTGTGTGTGACTCTGATGAGATAGGAAAAAGGAAGGTCGCGTGTGCAGCGTTAGTGTAAAGAGAGCTGTTCTGGTGTCGAACCCTACGCCTATGCGAGCTCATTTGACGAAGTTTGTTGAAGCTTTGAAGGCACTGGTACAGTAGTGGCATCTACAAACTGGTAGAGTAAACACCTCGGGTAGGTTCGCAATGAGTTGATGTATTCCAGGAAGAGAAGTGGGCATAGGACGCTTCCTTGAGTGGCACCTACTCGGACGGAACGGGAAATTCAAGTAACTTCTTTAGAGGCACTGAAGGAGCGATTGCTGAGGTTGCAGTGGATCAGATGGATTACGTAAGGTGGGCGGTTATCTTGCATGAGGCGGTGCGGGAGACCCTAATGACAAAACACAGTCGAAGGCACGCGTGATGTCGAAAAATAATTAATATAATTAATATAACCGGATCATTCAAAATATACATTTCATTTGCCACAGAAATATTTCAAAATGGCATTTTAATCAAAATATACCATTTTCGAGAAAATAAAAAATTTCGAAAAATTTTCCATGTAAAGGGTAGTTTAGGTAGGAGCGATTTTCTTCAATATCTTTGTGTTGTATCCTTGAAAGATGTTAAACTTAAATACCAACTGATATTATCTGAATTTTCAGATTCTTGAATAAAATCTCAAGTGAGGAAAATATTTTACTTAGTAAATAAATGGAGCGGAGGATAGGCTACAGGATATCGCATTGTGGTGGTTTTAATTTGGGTTGTATTTTGTTTGACATGTTACGTATGTATGTAGGTGCCGCGTGTTTTGTTTCAATTTGGAAAATGAACACCTCCCCACTTTATTATGCGAATGAGATTTTCCAGGGTTGTAATGGGACCTTTAATTCATATCGGACAAAACACGAGCGGTACGTATTAAAAAAGAAAACTGTGGCCGCCGCGATTAAGTAAATTGCTGGAGGCCGTGGAAGGAGATGATTACAAATAAGAGCTTACTGGGTTATTCAAAAACAAACAGGAAATTAAATGAAACATACAACAGAGGCGCACAGATAAAACATATCGCACAACACTGAATTATATGCACAGCTTTAAAAAGAAATGGTGGTCATTGTTAGTGTATTTTGTTCAATTGTTTAAAATCGTAGGCATTGTTAATACAGGTTGGCCAATATAAACTTTTACAGGCGAATATACTGTGTAGGTCTGAAGGTCTCTGTGTACTATCAGTGTTTTATACTCCCTGTAGAGACCACACAAGGGCCAGGTGTGCAGGTCCGAAGGTCTCTGTCTACTGTCAGTGTTATATACTCCCTGTAGAGACCACACAAGGGCCAGGTGTGCAGGTCCGAAGGTCTCTGTCTACTATCATTGTTATATACTCCCTGTAGAGACCACACAAGGGCCAGGTGTGCAGGTCTGAAGGTCTCTGTCTACTATCATTGTTATATACTCCCTGTAGAGACCACACAAGGGCCAGGTGTGCAGGTCCGAAGGTCTCTGTCTACTGTCAGTGTTATATACTCCCTGTAGAGACCACACAAGGACCAGGTGTGCAGGTCTGAAGGTCTCTGTCTACTGTCAGTGTTATATACTCCCTGTAGAGACCACACAAGGACCAGGTGTGCAGGTCTGAAGGTCTCTGTCTACTATCATTGTTATATACTCCCTGTAGAGACCACACAAGGGCCAGGTGTGCAGGTCCGAAGGTCTCTGTCTACTGTCAGTGTTATATACTCCCTGTAGAGACCACACAAGGGCCAGGTGTGCAGGTCTGAAGGTCTCTGTCTACTATCATTGTTATATACTCCCTGTAGAGACCACACAAGGGCCAGGTGTGCAGGTCCGAAGGTCTCTGTCTACTGTCAGTGTTATATACTCCCTGTAGAGACCACACAAGGACCAGGTGTGCAGGTCTGAAGGTCTCTGTCTACTGTCAGTGTTATATACTCCCTGTAGAGACCACACAAGGACCAGGTGTGCAGGTCTGAAGGTCTCTGTCTACTATCATTGTTATATACTCCCTGTAGAGACCACACAAGGGCCAGGTGTGCAGGTCCGAAGGTCTCTGTCTACTGTCAGTGTTATATACTCCCTGTAGAGACCACACAAGGACCAGGTGTGCAAGTCTGAAGGTCTCTGTCTACTGTCAGTGTTATATACTCCCTGTAGAGACCACACAAGGACCAGGTGTGCAGGTCTGAAGGTCTCTGTCTACTGTCAGTGTTATATACTCCCTGTAGAGACCACACAAGGACCAGGTGTGCAGGTCTGAAGGTCTCTGTCTACTATCATTGTTATATACTCCCTGTAGAGACCACACAAGGGCCAGGTGTGCAGGTCCGAAGGTCTCTGTCTACTGTCAGTGTTATATACTCCCTGTAGAGACCACACAAGGACCAGGTGTGCAAGTCTGAAGGTCTCTGTCTACTGTCAGTGTTATATACTCCCTGTAGAGAACACACAAGGGCCAGGTGCGTAGATCTGAAGGTCTCTGTCTACTATCAGTGTTATATACTCCCTGTAGAGAACACACAAGGGCCAGGTGTGCAGGTCCGAAGGTCTCTGTCTACTATCAGTGTTATATACTCCCTGTAGAGAACACACAAGGGCCAGGTGCGTAGATCTGACGGTCTCTGTCTACTATCAGTGTTATATACTCCCTGTAGAGAACACACAAGGGCCAGGTGCGTAGATCTGAAGGTCTCTGTCTACTATCAGTGTTATATACTCCCTGTAGAGAACACACAAGGGCCAGGTGTGCAGGTCCGAAGGTCTCTGTCTACTATCAGTGTTATATACTCCCTGTAGAGAACACACAAGGGCCAGGTGTGCAGGTCCGAAGGTCTCTGTCTACTGTCAGTGTTTTATACTCCCTGTAGACAACACACAAGGGCCAGGTGTGCAGGTCCGAAGGTCTCTGTCTACTATCAGTGTTATATACTCCCTGTAGAGAACACACAAGGGCCAGGTGTGCAGGTCCGAAGGTCTCTGTCTACTATCAGTGTTATATACTCCCTGTAGAGACCACACAAGGGCCAGGTGTGCAGGTCCGAAGGTCTCTGTCTACTATCAGTGTTATATACTCCCTGTAGAGAACACACAAGGGCCAGGTGTGCAGGTCCGAAGGTCTCTGTCTACTATCAGTGTTTTATACTCCCTTTAGAGAACACACAAGGGCCAGGTGTGCAGGTCCGAAGGTCTCTGTCTACTATCAGTGTTATATACTCCCTGTAGAGACCACACAAGGGCCAGGTGTGCAGGTCCGAAGGTCTCTGTCTACTATCAGTGTTTTATACTCCCTGTAGAGAACACACAAGGGCCAGGTGTGCAGGTCCGAAGGTCTCTGTCTACTATCAGTGTTTTATACTCCCTGTAGAGAACACACAAGGGCCAGGTGTGCAGGTCCGAAGGTCTCTGTCTACTATCAGTGTTATATACTCCCTGTAGAGAACACACAAGGGCCAGGTGTGCAGGTCCGAAGGTCTCTGTCTACTATCAGTGTTTTATACTCCCTGTAGAGAACACACAAGGGCCAGGTGTGCAGGTCCGAAGGTCTCTGTCTACTATCAGTGTTATATACTCCCTGTAGAGAACACACAAGGGCCAGGTGTGCAGGTCCGAAGGTCTCTGTCTACTATCAGTGTTATATACTCCCTGTAGAGACCACACAAGGGCCAGGTGTGCAGGTCCGAAGGTCCCTGTCTACTATCAGTGTTATATACTCCCTGTAGAGACCACACAAGGGCCAGGTGCTTAGATCTGAAGGTCTCTGTCTACTATCAGTGTTATATACTCCCTGTAGAGACCACACAAGGGCCAGGTGTGCAGGTCCGAAGGTCTCTGTCTACTGTCAGTGTTTTATACTCCCTGTAGAGACCACACAAGGGCCAGGTGCGTAGATCTGAAGGTCTCTGTCTACTATCAGTGTTATATACTCCCTGTAGAGACCACACAAGGGCCAGGTGTGCAGGTCCGAAGGTCCCTGTCTACTATCAGTGTTATATACTCCCTGTAGACAACACACAAGGGCCAGGTGTGCAGGTCCGAAGGTCTCTGTCTAGTGTCAGTGTTTTATACTCCCTGTAGAGACCACACAAGGGCCAGGTGTGTAGATCTGAAGGTCTCTGTCTACTATCAGTGTTTTATACTCCCTGTAGACAACACACAAGGGCCAGGTGTGTAGGTCCGAAGGTCTCTGTCTACTATCAGTGTTATATACTCCCTGTAGAGAACACACAAGGGCCAGGTGTGTAGGTCCGAAGGTCTCTGTCTACTATCAGTGTTTTATACTCCCTGTAGAGAACACACAAGGGCCAGGTGTGCAGGTCTGAAGGTCTCTGTCTACTATCAGTGTTATATACTCCCTGTAGAGAACACACAAGGGCCAGGTGTGTAGGTCCGAAGGTCTCTGTCTACTATCAGTGTTTTATACTCCCTGTAGAGAACACACAAGGGCCAGGTGTGCAGGTCCGAAGGTCTCTGTCTACTATCAGTGTTATATACTCCCTGTAGAGACCACACAAGGGCCAGGTGTGCAGGTCCGAAGGTCTCTGGCTGCTGTCAGTGTTTTATACTCCCTGTAGAGAACACACAAGGGCCAGGTGTGCAGGTCCGAAGGTCTCTGTCTACTATCAGTGTTATATACTCCCTGTAGAGACCACACAAGGGCCAGGTGTGCAGGTCCGAAGGTCTCTGGCTTCTGTCAGTGTTATATACTCCCTGTAGAGAACAGACAAGGGCCAGGTGTGTAGGTCCGAAGGTCTCTGTCTACTATCAGTGTTATATACTCCCTGTAGAGACCACACAAGGGCCAGGTGTGCAGGTCTGAAGGTCTCTGTCTACTATCAGTGTTTTATACTCCCTGTAGACAACACACAAGGGCCAGGTGTGCAGGTCCGAAGGTCTCTGGCTGCTGTCAGTGTTTTATACTCCCTGTAGAGATCACACAAGGGCCAGGTGTGCAGGTCCGAAGGTCTCTGGCTGCTGTCAGTGTTTTATACTCCCTGTAGAGATCACACAAGGGCCAGGTGTGCAGGTCCGAAGGTCTCTGGCTACTTTCAGTGTTTTATACTTCCTGTAGAGGCCACACAAGGGCCAGGTGTGCAGGTCCGAAGGTCTCTGGCTGCTGTCAGTGTTTTGTACTCCCTGTAGAGAACACACAAGGACCAGGTGTGCAGGTCCGAAGGTCTCTGGCTACTGTCAGTGTTTTATACTCCCTGTAGACAACACACAAGGGCCAGGTGTGCAGGTCCGAAGGTCTCTGTGTACTGTCAGTGTTTTATACTCCCTGTAGAGACCACACAAGGGCCAGGTGTGCAGGTCCGAAGGTCTCTGGCTGCTGTCGCCTCCGGGTAACGTATCGATCATCACACCGTTCTGACAGCGGTCACTCTACAACAGGAGGCGTGAAAATTGTCAGCTCTTCAGCGCTCGTCAACATTCATAACGACCTGCCTGTCGCTCTTCACCATGCTTTATTGTGCTACATTCACATACATTTCTCTACTCACCTTCAGTTTCCGTACCACATACAGTACGTAGAGGAAGTATTGTTGTCCATCTAAGAATTCGATGTCGAGAGTTCACTGGAAATATGTTTTGATGACTCCTCGACCCATAAAACCATTTTTAATAACAGGTCCAGGTGCCTACGTGTTTGCCTGTCTGTCGGTAAACAGTATTACTCAAAAAAAAAGTTGGTAAAAAACCAAAGTTGTATCAAGTTTAATGTATCTCAAGGATGCGACACGAATATTTTGAACGAAATAGCCCCACCCTAAACTACCCTTTACATGGAGGCTTTTTTGAAAATTTTGATTTTCTTTAAAATGGCTATAACGATTTTGATTAAAATAGCATGTATTTGATATATTTTTGTGGCAAATGAAAAGTATATTTTGAATGTTCTGGCTATAGCCTATGTTGTTGTAGTGTTTAACGCCCGCTTTTACTACTACGGCACCGCAGGCGGTGTCACTGATGATACATGAAGATGGAGCACCGGTGGAATGAGATGGCGGGGGAAACCGGAGTACCCGGAGAAAACCCGCCCTGACGCCGCTTCGTCCACCACGAATACCACTTACGGGTCCCTGGGATCGAACCCGGGCCGCCTAGGTGGTAGGCGAGCGCGCTAACCGCTCGGCCACGGCGCCGCCCTATAGCCTATGTAGTCCTGTTTACTCTGGATGATTATTAGAATGAACCATTTCGGAGATATTCCTTGTTATTGGTCTGAACTCTGAAATACTTATACGTTGCTCAAATGGAAGGTAGTTATTCACTTTTTTATTTTCTGGCCGTGTGAAAAGACGTGCCTTAGGTGTATCGCTCAAACCAACTGTTTCTACAAAGGTTTACGTCAACTAACACAAGAAGATATAGAAATACGAATTAATGAGAACAGTACAAGAGTAGAGAAAGCCATGTGAGTGTAATACATTAGGTTTTTTTTTGACATACTTTGTAGCATGGGATAATCAAGGTATTTCAGTGTTCAGAAATTATTTAAGTCGGTTGAGTGATATTTGAGACCACACACACACACACACACACACACACACACACACACAGACACACATACACACACACACACACACACACACACACACACGCACACACACTAATTTGCTCGCATAATGTGAATATAGATATGGTATTTTATGTGATTATACAATGTGAATAAAATGGGTGAATTTATATTCAAAAGAACCCGATATATCTTTCAGCATAACGGAAAACGCCAGAAAAATCATTATTCAGGTAACGGGTTCTAAAATTTTGATATTTACGTCAAATATTCTGTATTCGTTATGAATTGAGAATATGGCCACGATTATAAAAATGGAATTTGCAAAATTCTGATGTGTCACACTCACACTACTTTTTCTGTGCTTGCTTCAACTAATTATCTTTGTACGCACACACCACATGCATATGACTTTTTTCTAAAAATGCTCCTTTTTTAGCACAGAGACCTCAAGTCCGGTGAAATCTACGCAGATATCGAACTTGTGTTTGGAATGCAATGATTATGCAAGTAATTGCCGCCGAGAAACTAATAAGTGCAACTTTGTTGTAGAGCCCTTCCTTTGTGTCTGAACACTCCTTAGACGGGAACAAGAGACGGTCGGGTTGCATATAGCTAGCACTCGCTTGTGAGGTAATATATAGGGTTACATAACGTGCATAATGACCCCTTTAATGCACCACAGAGTCAACCTCGAGACCACACACAAACCACCTCTGTGGCGGGCACGTCGGTTCAAAGCCAACTACAGCGGCGGAAGTCACTGGTTCGAGCCTAACCTGCCCCTTATTGCCAAGTCATGCCGTTAATTGGCAACTTACTTACACTAGGCAACATTTCTACCTTTATTACTGGTAAGTAGAGCAAGTATTGTATTCTACCCAAAAATTCCATCTCAAGATTCCACCGGAAATATAAGTTTTGAGACCCCCTTACTCAAGAAAAGGAAAACTCAAAAACCAAAGTCGGTATTTAAATTTAATGTCTTCCAAGGACGCGACAGACACACACACACACATGGACGTTTTTCTAAAAATACTTTTCTTGTATTCAGGGGGCCTCAAAACATATATTTCCGGTGAAATCTGGAGATCGAATTTTTGGGTGGAATATAGTACTTCCCGTACATAACTAGTAAAGCAAAAATTGTGATTTCTTAAATAATGCTAATAGATAGAATGTCAATAGAATTGCCTTTAACCTTAGCAGTTGTTTTATTCTTCTTCTTACTCCGGTGTTCATGACCTCTGATGCTGTCTTCCGGAAAAAACCTCTCTCTCTCTACATTGTTCAGGATCCAAATTTCTTGAAGTCATAGCCTTTTGTACGTTTTCTATACATATCTTTGCTGGTTGACCTCTTTTCTTTCTTTCTGGTACCTTCCAGGCCATTCTTCCTCTACTTTCATAATTTTTCTTATCTGTCTATTGGTTACTTTCCCCTCTCTTGATTTTCCTGATGAGGTTCTCAAAACATCCATTTCTGTGGCTAAAGTTTTGTTTTGATAGCTTTGTATATGTTTATTCCTCCAAATTAATTGCTTTCTTTGTTTTGAAAATTTTCCGCTCAATTTCTGTATTGGTTATGCTATATTGATCTATTTTTGTCCCTAGGTACAGCCGACCTCAAAAGTATTCCCACTCACATGCTCCTAGCCGCGGGGGGAAGCCAGGATGACTTATCAATTAGTTATGCCACGTGGTCTCAAGGATCGACTTGCCATCTCATACCTGTCTAGAAAGGTGAGTAATGTGTTTGTAAGTCGAAAGAGAATATCATTCCAACATTTCTCTTACACTTGGTCGTAAAAAAAGGTAACCTCAGTGTAAAGAAGACAATATTAACGTTATAAATTCCGAACCAACTCGCAGCGAGGATGGAAATGAAATATTGGGCATTACAGGCGTCATATCACTCTATAATGAAATTAAATTTTCACAACGAAGTTTAAAACATTGAATGTCTGTTTGTCGGAAATAGCAGGAAAACAGAACTTCAAAGGAAAATGAAAGTTTAGCGTAACACAAGTAATAGAACTACTGTAAATCGCAAAAGAGCATGTTTAAAAAAACTACGAGATTTATTCCCTCCCTCAGCTTTCACCCTTGTCTATCACCCTGTAAATCTGAACCGGTTTATCTCTTTATCATTATCATCGTCATCGACCAGGCGTAATAATTGATAAGACAATTCTTTGTCTCTTTCCTCTACACCCTCTCGTCCATCGGAAAACATTTGAAGCCGGCTGTGCACACATTCTGTGCTTGACTCTGTTATTTCTCTTTTTTTTCCTCACTAATAATTATATATTTGGTATTGCTTGTGTTCGTTGTCAACTTTAATATTCCTATTTTGATTTTCTTTCCATGTATTCTACCTCATCATGCTCTTTAGCAAGTAATACTAGATTGTCTGCATTGTTTAAAGAGTATACACAAGTGTTTTATATTGATATTCCCATTTGTTAACATTTTCACTTCTAGTCGTTTATTCCTCTTTCTGAAATAGCAATGGAGATAGACTATATCCTTGACGTAATCGTTTTGTAACTTCAAAACCTTCTGTTAATTTATTTCCTCTTTTTCTTTTTGATTTCGATCCTTCGTAAAATCTTCTAATCCCCTTTAATTAGTTTTTCGTAACTATTATATTTCTATCAGAAAACAAACGCACCTAAATTTAAGGACAAGCGTACACTCCCGTCTTGTTCGGCTGCCTGGTTACAGAGTGCTAACAGGTGGAATAGCATTTCCGGTCACATAGCAACACAAATAACAATAATAATCGTTAATTACCAAAACCCCTCCGCAATGGAACCGCATTAAATTTAAACAAATGAATAGCATGTCCGCAACATGGCGGTATTTACGCCATAAAAATGCATATTAGTTCATTTTGTGGTTTTGACAAGTGGTTATGGTTTGTTTCGGAGCAAAAATATGAAACAGTAATGGCGGATTTAATTTGCGATTTGTTTTTCAATACGTGCTCTCCGGAACTAGGAATTTATAGTGACGTAATTGGACGTGATAGGGGTATGACGTCATATCCAATCTAGGCTGTCACGGTGATGGACAGACAGGGTTTTATTATTAATATTAACATCGGAATCCGAGAACTGTCCGTTTTGGAAGCGAATAAATTTTCGGGATGGAATCGGCCGGCCCGTCTACTTGCAGCAGTGTTCTGGTTGGCTGCAGACAGCCGGGCATTTGTGCCGGTCGTCGAATATACTCGTGGCTTTCTGAAGAGAAAACAACCGAATTAATTTTCCTCTTTATCATTTACAGTCCCACACGACGGGCGTATTGCTAGACACGCTTTCACTTTCACTGTCCATATACTCGGTAAATGTGATTTATTTAGAAACACCTTTATTACTTTCTCTGCTACGTAAAGTAAATAGAGGAAGTAGTGTATGCTACCGAAAAACTCGATATCGGTAATTTCACCGCAAATGTATGTTTTGAGACCCCCTGAATAAAAGGAAAGTGTTTTTACAACAAGGTCCGTGTGTGTGTGTGTGTGTGTGTGTGTGTGTGTGTGTGTGTGTGTGTCAGTCTGTGGACAGCATAACTCAAAAACGAAAAGTCGGCTAAAAACCAAAGTTGGTATTTAAATTTAATGTCTTTCAAGGATGCGACACGAAGATTTTGAAGAAAATAGCCCCACCCTAAACTACCCTTTACATGGAAAATTTTTCGAAAATTTTGATTTTCTTGAAAATAGCTGAAACGATTTTGATTAAAATGTCCTATGTTTGAGATATTTTTATGACAAATGAAATGTATATCTTGAATTTTCTGGCTATAGCTCCTGTAGTCGTATTTACTCTGGACGACTTTTGCATAACTGGTAAACCGTTAGAGATAGAACAAATCGTACTATACAAAAGATGTAGATCTTGCTAAAATACACAATTTATGTATGAATAAATTTTTTTTAGAGTGAACCATTTCGGAGATATTCCTTCTTGTTTGTGTGAGATTTGGAAAACTTCTGTATTATAATATTCCCTTGTACCGAGAAGGAAATAAGCAATAATATAATTTGTTCAAATGTTTATCTTAACTTACACGAGGAAGATATAGGAATAAGAGTTTGTAAGAATGGTTAGTACAAGAGTAGAGAAAGTCATGTGAGTGCAACACATCAGATTTTTCAGTTAAAACAAGACTAAAGGGTGTGTGTGAAATTTACTATGTTAAATTTTCAAGCGATTTGACATAAAATTCTAGATCGGTGAAATTTGCTAGTGGGTATAGTTAACAACAATTATTATTAGGCTCAGTCAGATTGTCTAGCTTGGGGGGGGGGGGGTTAAAACTGATGGCGATGCTGCGGTGTTTATCTCTTTTGGCTTTGGTGTGCACGCAGTTCATCACTCCAACACTTGCCGCTAGTCAGCGCCACCGTACGCACAGCCTGGCCATTGTGTTTATCATGAATGGAAATAGAACAAGAGAATTGCTGTTGACGTGTGTCATACATCCGATTTAATTATTAACATATTTACACCTTTATCGAGCGTTCTGCACTTGGCTGCAGTATATACGTGTTTGTGTGGATTCATAATTGTACAGATGAGCCGTGAAGTTCACTGAACTTAACATTAGAGGTTGGGTATACCAACCACATCGCCTTCGTTTGAACGTGTGGCCGTATTAGCAGGAAGTGCTGCTTCCTCTACGTGTAATAACAAATCGGTTGACACGAAAACTTTGCTGTTCAAGGTTATGAGACCACGTGTTTCGAATATAAAAACATTATACATGGAAACTTCTAAGATAGCATTAGCGTGTATATTCAGTTTTGAATAATCGACATTTGTAAGAGTATAGATATATAGATAGTGTTGCCAGTGGCGGGCAGATGGCGTGGATAATTTCGCATGATAACTGCTGCTCTCGGCGCTAGATGGCATTTGGCCGGCCTTAGTCTCTGTCGCTCAGTGCGACACCGGAACCGCGGTGTGCTGGCTGCTTGTGGCCTGGCGCCGGGATGAAGAGATCTCAGGGGGTTCCGCGCGTCTCTGTGACCTTTACTACACCCAGCAGAGAAAGTCACAAACACCTAACTGGAAAACAGACTCTCTAACAATACAAATTGAATTCAATGTCATTATTTCCATCCAAATTCCTCTTTTACAAAATATCACTTTGACTTTGAAATTTTGCATAAACCTTCGTATTCTCTATTCATAGTTTTATCAATAGCCAATAAAATCATTTAAGTGCAAAGAGCGAGCCGTTTTGTGAAACATCTTTTGTGAATAAACAGTGTCATTTATCAGATGATGCGCCTGGGGACTGTTACGGGTCTGTGTATTAAATTCCCTGGGCAATATGTCAGCACAACGAATGGCTCAGGGCATTAACACAAAAACAAACGGATATGCAGTTAAATCCGTCACAGCCTCAGGCGTGCATCGAACTCCTATCTCTTTGATTAGCAACCAGTCGCATTAACAGCACCAAGCTCAATTATATGTTCATATCCCACTACTACTACTACTAGAGAAATATAATGTGTAACAGTCACACAACTGTCTCTCTCCCACATTATAAACACGCGTGTGTGTGCGTGTGTGTGTGTGTTCGTGTTCCCTTGCATGTCTGTAATCTCTAAATTACTTCACCAACATTATTAATTACTAGCTGAAATACCCGACGTTTTCCGTGGTTTGACAATATATCCCTACAACTTTTAGACTTAGGTTGTACTTGTCCAATATCCTTGTGTTTCTTTGTTACTAGCTGAAATACCCGACGATTTCCGTGGTTTGACGATATATCCCTACAACTTTTAGACTTAGGTTGTACTTGTCCAATATCCTTGTGTTTCTTTGTTACTAGCTGAAATACCCGACGTTGTCCGTGGTTTGACGATATATCGCTACAACTTTTAGACTTAGGTTGTACTTGTCCAATATCCTTGTGTTTCTTTGTTACTAGCTGAAATACCCGACGTTGTCCGTGGTTTGAGGATATATCCCTAGAACTTTTAGACTTAGGTTGTACTTGTCCAATAGCCTTGTGTTTCTTTGTTACTAGCTGAAATACCCGGCGTTGTCCGTGGTTTGACGATATATCCCTACAACTTTTAGACTTAGGTTGTACTTGTCCAATATCCTTGTGTTTCTTTGTTACTAGCTGAAATACCCGACGTTTTCCGTGGTTTGACGATATATCCCTACAACTTTTAGACTTAGGTTGTACTTGTCCAATAGCCTTGTGTTTCTTTGTTACTAGCTGAAATACCCGACGTTGTCCGTGGTTTGAGGATATATCCCTAGAACTTTTAGACTTAGGTTGTACTTGTCCAATAGCCTTGTGTTTCTTTGTTACTAGCTGAAATACCCGACGTTTTCCGTGGTTTGACGATATATCCCTACAACTTTTAGACTTAGGTTGTACTTGTCCAATATCCTTGTGTTTCTTTGTTACTAGCTGAAATACCCGACGTTTTCCGTGGTTTGACGATATATCCCTACAACTTTTAGACTTAGGTTGTACTTGTCCAATATCCTTGTGTTTCTTTGTTACTAGCTGAAATACCCGACGTTGTCCGTGGTTTGAGGATATATCCCTAGAACTTTTAGACTTAGGTTGTACTTGTCCAATAGCCTTGTGTTTCTTTGTTACTAGCTGAAATACCCGACGTTTTCCGTGGTTTGACGATATATCCCTACAACTTTTAGACTTAGGTTGTACTTGTCCAATATCCTTGTGTTTCTTTGTTACTAGCTGAAATACCCGACGTTTTCCGTGGTTTGACGATATATCCCTACAACTTTTAGACTTAGGTTGTACTTGTCCAATATCCTTGTGTTTCTTTGTTACTAGCTGAAATACCCGACGTTGTCCGTTATTTGACGATATATCGCTACAACTTTTAGACTTAGGTTGTACTTGTCCAATATCCTTGTGTTTCTTTGTTACTAGCTGAAATACCCGACGTTGTCCGTGGTTTGAGGATATATCCCTAGAACTTTTAGACTTAGGTTGTACTTGTCCAATAGCCTTGTGTTTCTTTGTTACTAGCTGAAATACCCGGCGTTGTCCGTGGTTTGACGATATATCCCTACAACTTTTAGACTTAGGTTGTACTTGTCCAATATCCTTGTGTTTCTTTGTTACTAGCTGAAATACCCGACGTTATCCGTGGTTTGACGATATATCCCTACAACTTTTAGACTTAGGTTGTACTTGTCCAATATCCTTGTGTTTCTTTGTTACTAGCTGAAATACCCGGCGTTGTCCGTGGTTTGACGATATATCACTACAACTTTTAGACTTAGGTTGTACTTGTCCAATATCCTTGTGTTTCTTTGTTACTAGCTGAAATACCCGACGTTGTCCGTGGTTTGACGATATATCACTACAACTTTTAGACTTAGGTTGTACTTGTCCAATATCCTTGTGTTTCTTTGTTACTAGCTGAAATACCCGGCGTTGTCCGTGGTTTGACGATATATCACTACAACTTTTAGACTTAGGTTGTACTTGTCCAATATCCTTGTGTTTCTTTGTCACTAGCTGAAATACCCGACGTTGTCCGTGGTTTGATGATATATCCCTACAACTTTTAGACTTAGGTTGTACTTGTCCAATAGCCTTGTGTTTCTTTGTTACTAGCTGAAATACCCGGCGTTGTCCGTGGTTTGATGATATATCCCTACAACTTTTAGACTTAGGTTGTACTTGTCCAATAGCCTTGTGTTTCTTTGTTACTAGCTGAAATACCCGGCGTTGTCCGTGGTTTGACGATATATCCCTACAACTTTTAGGCTTAGGTTGTACTTGTCCAATATCCTTGTGTTTCTTTGTTACTAGGTGAAATACCTGGGATGAAATCTCGACATCGAATTTTTGGGTGGAATATAATGCTTCCTCTACTTACTATACGTAGTAGAGAAATTAATAGCATTTTGTAAGATATATTGCCAGAGGAGTGTGTAGAGAATGCAGTGTGAATATTACACATCAGATTTATGACTGCATGCACATTGCATTGACCCCGAATATAGCCACAAAAACATTCAATGACGTTCCTTGCAAATGAAGTTTTGTTTTTGTTTTGTTGGCAGCGCGATGTGAAAACCAATATTCGGACAGCTATCAAATTAATGTGTGTCAAAACTCATAACCAAGAATCATGATTGATCACAAGGGCGACAAAACCAAAATAAAAAGCCCTCGTAACGAAGTTAGCAGTAATTAAAATAGTAAATAACAATTGATTGTAATTTGACTCTTGTTGCAGTGTAAATAATGGGCATAATGGCCAAGTCATGATTTTGGTGCAATAAAATAAATTATAAAATTATCACACTTTAAAAATGTCCTCTATAGTAAATAACGTTTCAGTAAATATATAAATTTGCATTTATTTTTTCGTGATTTAGGCTACAATGGTAACTCAGAATAGATGGGTTGCAAAAATATGTAAGGTGCGCAAAGGAATTATCACGCTCTATAAAATAGTTGCTTTTTAATATACGGACAAATAGTACTGTAACAGGCGACAAATTCATTTATTTTTACGACACTTTATTTCTCCTAAAACTGAATCACAACTCACAAAATGTTATAATAATGTGACGTTTGACGCTTAACAATGAGTTACTGAAATTTTCGAGAGGCATCCAGCGGCCGGCGTGTTTATGAAAGTTTCGGAAAGTACGGTGTGACGTCATCCCCGCTATATAAGAAGAAGAGGTAGCGAGTTGGAGGAGTTAGTGATACAAACTTATACCGGTGAGTGTGTTAGTGTGTGTGAGAGAGCTGTGTGTGTCATGGAAGATACGTCGCATCGACGTGAAGAAGTTTTAATGAAAATTGAGTGGTTGTAATTAATGTTTGAGAGACAGAGAAGGTAAAGATTGATAGGACTGAGTCAAGGTTAGGAAGAGAAAACAGTTGTGAGCTATAATATCAAGAAAGACTGAATACTGTGTTAACGTCAGTGTTTTTCTTTTTTTGCAAAGTTTAGAGGAAAAATCTGATGTGTTGCACTCACATGGCTTTCTCTACTCTTGTACTAACCATTCTTACAAATTCTTATTCGATTATCTTCATGTTAGTTGAGATAAATATTTGTACAAATTATCTTATTGCTTATTTCCTTGTAGATACAAGGGGAATATTGGAATACAGTAGGCTTTGAGCGATAGTCAAATCTTTTAAAGCTTTGAGATTCTGTTCTCTTTGCACACTTAACATATAAAAAAATAAACAACGATGTTCCAATTCAAGAAAGTTTTGTTTTCCAAAACTGACACAAATAACAAGGAATATCTCTGAAATGGTTCATTCTACCAAAAATTTATCAGTATATAAATTGTATGTTTTAGTGAGATCTACATTTTTTATATATAAAGAATTTCTCTATCTCTTACGGTTTACGAGTTATTCAAAAGTCATCCAGAGTAAACAGGACTACATAGGCTATAGACAGAAAATTCAAGATATGCATTTCATTTATCATAGAAATGTTTTAAATATATGGCATTTTAATCAAAATCGTTAAAGTCATTTTCAAGAAAATCAAAGTTTTCGAAAAATTTTCCATGTAAAGGGTAGTTTAGGGTGGGGCTATTTTCTTCAGCATCTTCGTGTGGCATCCTTGAAATACGCTAATCTTAAATACCAACTTTGGTTTTTAATCGGCTTTTGATTCTTAAGTTATTTTGTCCACAGACTGACAGACACACGGACCTTTTTCTAAAAATTCCCTTTTTGGTTTCAGGGGGTCTCAAAACAAATATTTCCGGTGAAATCTCGATATCAAATTTTTGGGTGGAATAGAGTAGGTACTTTCTCTACTTACCAGTAGAGAAAGTAGAATATGTTTTTATCTGAGTACTGTGGCAGAATGGCGCACTCAAGACTCACTTTTTGATTGGCTGTAGACTCAGGCAATAAATAGCACGGCCACATACATTACTAATGAAGTGTACGCTGTGAATGTATCTGGACCCAGCATCCCACAGGATCGTTTAAGACCATGTGGTGCCGGTAATTATGGTGTGAATTATTGATTACACAGAGCTTGCCTAGGAGGTCAGAATCCTCGGTACAAGATGCAGACAACAAACACGTATGTATGGGATCTTTAAGGTCTTCTCCCACAAACGTTACATCTCCTAAATCTATGGTCAATTACCTCAGAAAAGAGTTTAGATATTAGAGTGAAATAATTACATGACGTAGATCAATACTTTCCAAGTTTTCTGATCTAACTTTATATAATTTTGTTTCACTTTTTCTTTCTGTGTTTAACCTCCCCTTATGTAGGACTTACAACCCAGTGCCTAGGGTCAGAACCTCTGGACCGAACAGAGTGAAGACCTGGAAGCGAGTGGTCAGCCAAGTATGAGTGTGAGGAAGAGGATGAAGCAATTAGTGGATGAGTCGCGGGGGAAACCGTAGAACCTAGAGAAAACCCGCCCTGACACCGCTTTATCCACCGCAAATAACACATGCTGGTCCCTGGAATCGAACCCGGACCGCCTAGGTGGTAGGCGAACTCTAACCGCACGGCCACGGTTTCACTGACAGTTTTGTTTACTAACTAAAATAGGAACATTTTATTAATTACTTCATATAGAATATGTTGGCTGTTAGGACGGAAACGTATTCCAGAGTCCCGGGTTCGATTCTCTACTCTGAGCTTGCTATTTTCGTGATTTTCATTGGTGGATATACGCTAGTTGTGTTTCCTACTTATCTCTGAGGAGTGTTTCTGAGTTTCGTGGTTATGGTGTGTTGTGTGCGCGCGCACGATCTATTGCGGACTTCCATCCCGTGCCCAGTCACAATAGACGCACAGAAGTCTCTTATAGTTCCAGATTATGACACCAGGCGCACCATCCATCCAGAAAGAGGACGACAATGCGACCCTAGCGGCCCGGGCAGCAACTTCCAAGGAGGGCCAGAGAGTTTGCAATAAGCAACTATGCCACCTACCCGCTAACGCCGGAACTAACTGCACTACCAACCGACCCTGAATAATGACAGTGATAGCAAATGAGAAATGAACGGAAAAGAAGTCGCATTCGCCTAGGTGACATAGACAAACCACGCAGTGTCTATCTTATTGTTCAGGCATTTCTGGCACCTGCTTAGGAAATTAGTTGTTGAAGTCGCAATCAGAACTACCTGAAATGAGAATGAATGCAATTGCTCCACTGTTAGATCCCAACACAAGCGTCAACTAACCCACGATACGCGCGAAAACAAAGCACATCACAAAATATAGTACCCTTAAATATTGTCGACGGTCTGTGAGTTTTCAATATATATGATAATTAAGATTTCGATTAATATAAAACAGTACATAATATTAATAAGAATAGTGTCGACGTGGCCTTTGTTTATTTGTTTAGTAGTTGCAGCTGATATAAAGACGGGTTATCGCGGAGGGATACAATGTGTTTTTCTAAGGCTGGATGACGTCACTGATATAAAAGAACTTAGCGAAGTAAGACCTTTTCTACCCGCACTTTGAAGGTTTATATTTTTCAGTACGCATGCACTGGTTTGATTACGTTTACATTATGTTTTTCTAGTTTGGATATTCACCGCTAGGGGCGGGATTGTGCTGTGATGACGTACTGGCTTTGGGCAAGTGATCCCGGGACATTAGGCAGTTCGGAAGCACGGGCTTTGACATAAGGTAGGATAGACATTAGTAAACATGTCTAATTTCTTGGTAATTTGGGTAAGGTTTTGACACTGCTGTGGTTTGTTTTTCGTCTGTGCGTCTTCATTTTGTTTGAGAGACAGGTTTTAATTTCTCAACTGGTAAGTAGGGGAAGTATTGTATTCCACCCAAAAATTCGATGTCGAGATTTCACCGGAAATATATGTTTTGAGACCCCCTGAATCCAAAAAAAAGCAGTTTTAGAAAAAGGTCCGTGTGTGTATGTATCAGTCTGTCAGTCTGTCAGGCTTTGGACAGCATAGCTCAAAAACGAAAAGTCGGTTAAAAACCAAAGTTGGTATTTAAGTTTAATGTCTTTTAGGGATGCGACACGAAGATTTTTAAGAAAATAGTCTCACCCTAAACTACCCTTTACATGGAAAATGTTTCGAAAATTTTGATTTTCTTGAAAATGGCTCTAATGATTTTGATTAAAATGTCACATGTTTGAGATATTTTTATGACAAATGAAATGTATATCTTGAATTTTCTGGCTATAGTCCCTGTAGTCGTATTTACTCTGGACGAATTTTGCATAACTGGTAAACCGTTAGAGATAGACCAAATCATACTATACAAAAATGTAGATCTTGCTAAAATACACAATTTATGTCTCAATAAATTTTCTTGTAGGGTGAACTATTTCGGAGATATTCCTTGTTATGTGTCTGAGTTTCGGAAAACTTACAACTTTCGTGAAATGGATTATAGTTGTTCATTTTTTATATCAAACATTTGTAAAAGTTACTCTAGAATGTTCCCCACAGATTTTTCTAACCGAGCTCCATATTGTCGAGGTAAGCAGGCTAAAAACCAGAGTCGCATACCTAAAGTTCTTGAAACCGTTAAGTTTGTATAATCTTTTATTCCCAAGAGAGAGGAAAGGAAGAAACTTCGTCAAAAAGGAGGTGGAGGGTGCAAGACTTTGACATTTGATTAAACGAATACCATTGGAAAATCGCACATCGCCTTCCAGTGCTTGCAGGCGTGGGGCCTGTCAGACACGGCCTTCTGTATTCTTTTCAATTTTCTAGTAGTGTGCTGGCTGGCCGCCAGAGCGCTACTTTTCTTATTATCTGTCTCCAAATCTCTGCCCCGGGGCTAAGCTTCCAATTTCAGCGACCGCTCTTCAGGAATTTCTGTTCTCTTCGATTTCATTTTTTGCCTTTGCATGTGTTTACTACATTTCTTTTTATATGTGTCAGTTCTTCTTTTCTTATTCCTATATTTTCTTTCTTCGGTTCCTCGTGCTTTTGGAAAGCGCTTTCGTATCTTTCCCTAGAAAAAATTGGATCTGATGTCCTGCGGTCACATCGCTTTCTCTATTCACTCCTCTACATCTTATTCTTACAAAACATCCGATATGTTACACTCACATAACTTTCTCTGCTCTTGTACTAACCATTCTTACAAACTCTTATTCCTATATCTTCTTTGTGTTAGTTAAGATAAACATTTGTACAAATTATCTTATTGTTTATTTCCTTGTAGGTACAAGGGGCATATTAGAATACAGTAGACTGTGCGATAGTCAAATGTTTTAAAGCTTTGAGATTCTGTTCTCTTTGCACACGTAACATATAATAAAATGAACAACGATGTTCCATTTCACGAACACACACATAACAAGGAATATCTCCGAAATGGTTCACCCTACAAGAAAATTTATTGAGACATAAATTGTGTATTTAGCAAGATCTACATTTTTTGTATAGTATAATTTGGTCTGTCTCTAACGGTTTACCAGTTATTCAAAAGTCGTCCAGAGTAAATACGACTACAGGGGCTATAGCCATAAAATTCAAGATATACATTTCATTTGTCATCAAAATATCTCAAACATATGACATTTTAATCAAAATCGTTAGAGCCATTTTCAAGAAAATCAAAATTTTCTAAAAACTTTCCATGTAAAGGGTAGTTTAGGGTGGGGCTATTTTCTTCAAAATATTTGTGTCACATCCTTGAACGACATTAAACTTAAATACTAACTTTGGTTTTTAACCGACTTTTCGTTTTTGAGTTATGCTGTCCACAGACTGACAGACTGACAGACACACAGACACACACACACGGACCTTTTTCTAAAAATGCTTTTTTTGGATTCAGGGGGCCTCAAAACATGTATTTCCGGTGAAATCTCGACATCGAATTTTTGGGTGGAATACAATACTTCCCCTACTTACCAGTAGAGAAAGTAAAAATGAATAGCGATGTTCCATTTGACAGTTGAAGCTCTCCAAAACCTACACAAATAACGAGGAATATCTCCGAAATGGTTCACCCCTCAGAAAAAATTATTTGCACATAAATTGTGTGTTTGAGCATGATAAAGTTTTTTTGTATAATAAGATTTGGTCTATCTCTAACGGTTTACCAGTTATACAAAAGTCATCCAGAGTAAATACGACTACAGGGGCTATAGCTAGAAAATTCAAGATATACATTTTATTTGTCACAAAAATATCAAATATGTGGAATTTTAATAAAAATTGTTAGGGCTATTTTCAAGGAGATCAAAATTTTTTAAAAATTTTCCATGTAAAGGGTAGTTTAGGGTGGGGCTATTTTTTTCAAAATCTTCGTGTCGCATCCTTGAAAGACATTAAATTTAAATACCAACTTTGACTTTTAACCGACTTTGCCTTTTTTGAATTCAGGGGGCCTCAAAACATATTTCTGGTGAAATCTTGGTATAGAACTTTGGGTGGAATAGATTACTAATAGCAGAGGAAAAAAAAATGCATTACGTGTAATTTGGGTTAATCATAATTGCACTCGTTGTAAGACGCACTATGTCCGCCTAGGAATCATATCTTTACATTTCCCCTTACAGTTATGTTGGCTGTTTTGCATTACGAAGCAATGTTGGATATTGCGTGTACATTACTTCTGCTTGCGCAGGAAAGTAGCGCGTAATTAAAGTCTATAGTAATGTTATTGATAGGCCTTACTATGGCGGGTGGGGGAGGGGGGGTTCATTAAAAGGCGAAGCTTTAGCAGCGCCCCTGGCGGGAATAATCTTCACTAGCAAGACATCATTAATCTCAGGCATGTCATGAGTCTGCTGGGGTTCCATATGGCGCGATAACAGGGGGGGGGGGGAGAGGGGAGGTGCGTTGATTGCCAAGTGTCGGGGCGGTACGGTGGATGTTAACACTTGCTGTTGTTCTACCCACACGCCGGTTCACACACTGTGGTTCTCGACTGCCTCCAGGCTCACAACCTTGACACAATTACACTTCCATTTAATTTAAAATACTTTAATTGTTGGACGAATTGTTACGCAAGATGTCACCAAAGCGACACGGGTTTGATCCCAGGGGACCACATATGGTGTTTTTGGTGCACGGTGCGACATCTGGGCAGCTTTTCCCCGAAATTCTTTCTACCAACGGTTCCATCATAACCTTTCCTTTCACCTTCTCATACCAGGGTTCGGGCTGTTCACCAATCCTGGATATTCTCTGTGATACAGAATTCAGGCGTCTGAATCCAGACACAAACGCGTAGAGAAAGTCACGAGTGCAGCACGTCAAATATATATGTAAGTGTTCGTAAAAAAGGTATGTATTTATATTAGACTAAGTTATTTATTCATAATCTCGAACTATATCATAAAAGAAGAAAGGTGTTGTGTTATTAAATGCAGAAGAAACAGAATGGTTGATAATAAACGGGAAGAATGATAAATTCTTGGTTTTTTGTCTACAAACAGCAGTGTCGCCTGGATTGTATACAGACCCGCTTCACTTATGTGTCAGAGAAGTTGCCGCGGAATCGCGGGTGACTAAATCTCTTGCCAAGCCCACGTGAATCAGGCTGGAAGGAGCAGCGATTTGACTCATCTCTGAGCAGGAAAAAGGTTGATAACATTGTTACAGTATTGTGTATAAGAAATTAGTGACAATTTGTTAAAACATTACAATTTTTTTCCGAAGTCGTCCAAAATTGGAGTTTCCTAGCGCTAAAGGCTGCAAAGTCGGTTGTAACTTTGCAGAGATGTTTAAAAAGTGTCCGATATTGCAACAGGGGCTGGGGTTGGTGAATACAAGAATAAATATTCCTATAAAGATATATCCGCAAACAAATACGTGATGAAATGAGCTATTTTTAGAAAAATGTTCAACGTATCCTTATTTTGGTGGGTTTAAATGTCCCCATAGCCATAAATCCACTGTATTGAGGCCCAGCGAACGGGGAGGCCATGCTACTGGACCTCCTCTACCAATCCATCGTCCGTTAAACGTTTGGTTTAAGCATCAGAATCGCCTTAGTCCCAATGTGTGTGCAGGAATTGTGAGTGATTAAGTCCTAGTGCCATGCATTTTACCAAACGGATCAACAGGTGCTGTGTATAATCGATTACTGCACTCGTGCTTTTGGAGGAGTTGTGCTTGTGGAAATATGTCGTATGTGGGTTACATATGAGGGGGCACCATCCCATTTTGTACAATTCCTAAACCAAATATTTAATGAATGATGGATTGGTCGAGGAGTTCCAGTAGCATTGCCTCCCTTTCCCCGCACCTCAATCCTTTAGGTTACTGACTATGCAGATATTTGTATTTAACTCCAAAAGAACGTGGGTGGAATCAGAGTGATATTGTGCAGGAAGGGTTTAGCTGGCCGCCCTCTTGCAGTGTGTGCCGTGCCCAGCCCTGCCCTGCCCTGCCCAGTGTGCGACCGACCGACCGACCGACCGCCTGTCTGTGAATTTACGACACGGATGGATACAAGTGGGTAATGAGTAGCGAATATTAAGGCATTTACCTAGTCCAGCCTCCCTGATTTCAACATACGCATTATAACTTTTTATGCCCTCAGCATCCTTTGAGCTCTGTTGTCATCTCATCTACCTTTTGTTTCAATAGCGACTGATGCAACTAAATTCCATTCCAAGCGAAGCAGCTGACATTAAAGCCTTAACGGAATGAAACAGGATTAACCTTCCCTATCCACTGCAGCTTAGTTTCGCTTCGTATCCACACAAACCTGGTGTCGTCAGGGTTGACAACCCTTGGATGGGTTTTTATTTTTACTTTCTCTACTGGTAAGTAGGCGAGTATTGTATTCCACCCAAAAATTTGATGTCGAGATTTCACCGGAAATATATGTTTTGAGACCCCCTGAATTAAAAAAAAAAAAAAGCGTTTTTAGAAAAAGGCCCGTGTGTGTCTGTCAGTCTGTGGACAGAATAACTCAGAAACGAAAAGTCGGTTAACAACCAAATTTGGTATTTAAGTTTATTGTCATTCAAGGATGCGACACGAAGATTTTGAAGAAAATAGCCCCACCCTAAATCACCCTTTACATGGAAACTTTTTCGAAAAGTTTGATCTTCTTGAAAAAGGCTCTAACGATTTTGATTAAAATGTCATATGTTTGAGATATTTTTATGACAAATGAAATGTATATCTTG